>CM067305.1:44573530-44978076 GCA_034231615.1 Meghimatium bilineatum | reverse complement strand
AAAGGCATCAATTCTGTCTTCTAGTTGTTTGTTCATTGTTCACGTTTCTGAGCCATACATTAATATAGAATAGATGTAGCATTTTTAATTTGTTTAGATGTTAATATTTTCCTCATGTCATTAGAAGAACTTCTAGCTATTCCTATTCTCCTTGTAGCGTCTGTTTCACACCTTCAAGCGTTGTTATTATGAGACCAAGATATTAGTAAAGATCTAATTGTTGTAGTAGTAATTGTTGTAGTAGTAATTGTTGTAGTAGTAATTGTTGTAGTAGTAATTGTTGTAGTGTATTTTTATGTGTAGCACATGTTCTTTTGTGATTTACCACTACATCTTTGTCTTGCTCCTCTTTTTATTTCTACGTATGGCGGGTAGCTGTCATCACAGCTTATTTTATGTATGGTTGGTAGCTGCTCTCACACCGCATTATATGTGCGTGCGTAGCTGCTCTCACACCTGATTATATGTGCGTGAGTAGCTGCTCTCACACCGGATTATATGTGCGTGAGTAGCTGCTCTCACACCGGATTATATGTGCGTGAGTAGCTGCTCTCACACAAGATTCTTTGTATAGATGTCAGCTGCTCTCATACCTGATTATATGTGCGTGAGTAGCTGCTCTCACACTTGATTATATGTGCATGAGTAGCTGCTCTCACACAGGATTATATGCGCGTGAGTAGCTTCTCACACCTGATTATATGTGCGTGAGTAGCTGCTCTCACACATGATTATATGTGCGTGAGTAGCTTCTCTCACACCTGATTATATGTGCGTGAGTAGCTTCTCTCACACCTGATTATATGTGCGTGAGTAGCTGCTCTCACACCTGATTATATGTGCGTGAGTTGCTTCTCTCACACCTGATTATATGTGAATGAGTAGCTGCTCTCACACAAGATTATATGTGTGTGAGTTGTTGCTCTCACACCTGATTATATGTGCGTGAGTAGCTTCTCTCATACATGATTATATGTATAGATGTCAGCTGCTCTCACGCCTGATTATATGCGCGTGAGTAGCTGCTCTCACACCTGAATATATGTATGGTGAGTAGCTGCTCTCACACCTGATTCTATGTATGGTAAGCAGCTGCTCTCACACCTGATTCTATGTATGATTTATAGCTGCTTTCATACCTGATTATATGTATAGTTGGCAGCTGCTCTCAAAGCTGATTATATGTGGGTAAGTAGCTGCTCTCACACCTGATTAATGCAGTTTGTTCCCTTCTTTTTATTCTTCTGCGCTCGCTCTCAAATAATCAACACGAGTTGTGTTCTTTGAACCACAGAGTGTGAAGTGTGTTGTTATGCTAGTTTCACGACGGAGCTTGATATGTGCTCGATTTATATATATATAAAGTAAAATGTATTTTCCATCTAAGCATATAAAGGGGGGGGGGGGGATTTTATCAGTCTTTTTTGTTGAACTATGCTAAGGCCTTGCTATAGTCTATGAAGTAAATAAAAATACATTATTTGTGACTTATATCTATCAATATTCTGGTAATAACTAAATATAGCTTCTCTTGTTCCTTTGTTTTTACTAAAATCACATTTTTCTATTTTTCAATGTCTGTTTTAATTCTTCCATGTAATATGTTGAGTAGTATTTTAATTATAACACTTATCAAACTAATTGATTATTCTGTACAATCCACAGCCCAGGGCTTCTTATGTAGTTTTATGCATACTGATAATTTTAAGTTGTTAGGTATGTGGGCTGTTATATCTATGTCATTGAAGTGGGCGTGCGCTTCTTAAACTCGCGTGCGCGTGCGCATCTTAAACTCGCGTGCCCGTGCGTATCTTAAACCTGCGTGCGCGTGCGCATCTTAAAACCGCGTGCGCGTGCGCATCTTAAACCTGCGTGCGCGTGCGCATCTTAAACCCGCGTGCGCTTCTTTAACCCGCGTGCACGTGCTCATTTTAAACCTACGTGCGCATCTTAAACCTGCGTGCGCGTGCGCATCGTAAAGCTGCGTGCGCGTGCGCATCTAAACCCGCGTGCGCATCTTAAACTCATGTACAGAGTTATATGATAGTTTCCACTCCAAATTTAGCTATAATTTATTGTTGGAACAACATTTGTGGTCAAATATATTCAAAAACAGAGACTTAATGAAAATTAACCCTTATTGTCCAGCAGCCAGAGCCTACAACATGACAACGGAAACATCAAGATACAGAGGAAGACCAAGAAGAAGGTGGATTGACGGAGTTACCCATATTCTGAAACGTCACAATATTACTGTATGTATATCAAGCGATCAACGTGCCATAGCCCGAAAACCGATTCTTATTCAACCATTCGACGCCTTACGGCATAAGCAGAGAAAAGACAATAAGTAGATCGATTGATTTTATGTCTTTTATTACGTTATCAACGCCAGCAGTCTTTTCACATTAAATGTTCTCTTTTTTTCTTACTTCTTATTTCAGTATTGCTGGTCAATCATTGTCTTTTATTTTGATGTGTGTTCGTTTGGTCATCAAACAGGTCTATCACATATTTTGCTCATTATCTACACATACATAAACACTAACAGTAACGTCTATCAAAACGTCAAAACTCTATAAATCCATTAAAACGAATCACTTGTACGCCGTGGTTCCGAATGATAACTTGATGATTCACTACTAGTAATTAGGTAAAGCTTATTAATCAACACACAATTCATCCTGAAGCAGAACGAATGATCACTATGAATGAATATTTCGCAGTCCTTATAATAATTCTCAACTGAGAAATGTACTTACTAATACTTCAATAAAGCGTGTCGTTATAAGTTCAAATGATAACACCCGTTCGTCATAACAACATCTCTAAAAAAAAAAAATCCAATAAAACATTGATATAGTGAACACTGATGTTCACTATGAAGTTATAAAATGAACTTCTCAACCGAACAATATCGTGAACACTCATCTGAGTACTGATCTTAAGATTTCACTTAAGATTTTAACTTTTCTTTAATTTTTCTTTTATTATATCGCTCTTTTACTTTTCCTTATACTCTTTCTTCTGTTCTTGTCGTGTCCGTCTTCTGTCTTATTTCCTTTCATTAATGTTTTCTCTTTTTCTATCTGCATTTGCTCATGTCTTACACTATTAATCTCTTTTCCTAATGTTCATTTTGTTGTTATTAGTTTTTGTCCTAATGAAGAATTTTTAATCGATACGTCGTCTTTTTTGTTGATAACGTGTTATGTACTTTGTTTCAACACTCATTACTTATTTCTGTATTTTTTCCCCTTCTGCACCAGTCCTCAGTGCGCTGGATTGTTTTCAGACATTGAGCATTTATCCATTTACTGATCTTAAAGCCTCACGACCTCCGTACATATCTTCAACTCGACAATGCATCACGTGAGTTTACCCATTTGGGTAGTTCACGTCTAGTCTATTTTTTTCTATTATCTGATAAGTCCATCTCCAAAGGTGGTATCTACACTTGGCGTGAATTTTTCGTAAGCATTTAGACATATGCTTGCATAAGTCCGCCGTTTTACCACTAACTACACCTATTGTTTAGTCACCCTATTTTAGTTAGCTCGCGCAAGTGTCACCTGTTTTGTCACACATCTTGCAAAGGTATCATATTATTATCTAGGGGGGGGGGTATGATCAGTTTTCGTTTGTAAATTTTCTACAGGAAATTTGAAAATCTTTTTTGAGAACAAGTAAAAATTGCTCAGTGATGGGTTGTTTTCTTTTACCGACCTTTTGGTTAAGTTCCTAGTACTAAAAGTACACCAGCAGTTCACCACCAAAACAAGTTTGTTGCAGCCAATCTTCGTCGTGAATGCGGTACATGTTGATGATGATGACTAAAAGTCATGCTCAGTTGTGCTAAGGGAGGGGGTTTGAACACCATAAATGTCCCTCTTATCTACGGGCCTGAAAGGTGGACAAAACTTTTAGTAATTAAATGCCTCTCTTTCTCTCTCTCTCTCTCTCTATCTATCTATCTATCTATCTATCTATCTATCTATCTATCTATCTATCTATCTATCTATCTATCTATCTATCTATCTATCTATCTATCTATCTATCTATCTATCTATCTATCTATCTATCTATCTATCTATCTATCTATCTATCTATCTATCTATCTATCTATCTATCTATCTATCTATCTATCTATCTATCTATCTATCTATCTATCTATCTATCTATCTATCTATCTATCTATCTATCTATCTATCTATCTATCTATCTATCTATCTATCTATCTATCTATCTATCTATCTATCTATCTATCTATCTATCTATCTATCTATCTATCTATCTATCTATCTATCTATCTATCTATCTATCTATCTATCTATCTATCTATCTATCTATCTATCTATCTATCTATCTATCTATCTATCTATCTATCTATCTATCTATCTATCTATCTATCTATCTATCTATCTATCTATCTATCTATCTATCTATCTATCTATCTATCTATCTATCTATCTATCTATCTATCTATCTATCTATCTATCTATCTATCTATCTATCTATCTATCTATCTATCTATCTATCTATCTATCTATCTATCTATCTATCTATCTATCTATCTATCTATCTATCTATCTATCTATCTATCTATCTATCTATCTATCTATCTATCTATCTATCTATCTATCTATCTATCTATCTATCTATCTATCTATCTATCTATCTATCTATCTATCTATCTATCTATCTATCTATCTATCTATCTATCTATCTATCTATCTATCTATCTATCTATCTATCTATCTATCTATCTATCTATATATCTATCTATCTATCTATCTATCTATCTATCTATCTATCTATCTATCTATCTATCTATCTATCTATCTATCTATCTATCTATCTATCTATCTATCTCTCGCTACAATGTCTCTCTTCTGTTGCTAAATACATGTTATATATCATGAAAACATTAGCATACATGGGAAGACATTTCAATAACAGTATCACTGCTATAGCAAGGGAAAAAGGAAGATGACTATGGTACAATGTGCGTATATATGTATAATGTTAGCGCATTAAACGAGAAGAGAATAACTAAAATGCAAATGTAACTGAGCACAAAATTGTTCAGAGGAACACAAGCAGAGTATACACCGTAGATTTAAATAAGTACACATACAATATGAAAATAGCTGTGAACAGACACATACGCAGAACAGTAGTGCTACGCAAATCAACTTGTACATGAAGGGACATAATCTCTTTGATCTTGTTTGCCGTGGCTGATAATTGTGTAGAAATAATTAACGTTACCACTGTTTCCTGCTATTCTATCCTTAACGAGGAGAGAACAAGTTGTCGCATATAACCGACGACATTGAGCATTACAAAGACCTCCCATTGTTTAATTGTTTAAACAAACAACTATTGTTGGTGACATTATATATATATATATATATATATATATATATATATATATATTCTTGTCATATATCGTGTTTTGCGCAGAAATCAAGTAATAGAACAATAAGGATACTTTAGAAAGTTGCTTACAAAAATTCAAGCAGACAAAGTGTTTGATCAGATATTAGATAATACGATACTGAAATTGGACACAGGGACACTACTGCATAATTTTGATTACAATAAAGCATCATCATACGATGTGCAGTAGAAATAAACTATTATAACTTTTAGTGTTTATAAAAATCTCTAGTTTCTTAAGTACTCATTGTTTTAATGGTTGCTCAAGTCCGGCTTTGTGACGGCGAGTTACACGGCACGTCTGTGACTGCCAAGGTCGTGGATTTAACCCCGCAGCAGGCAACTGTGCATCCGGAATGCAATGGCAAGCTACTAAACGTAAATACTGTCAAGAAAGTCACTCCAGCTAATAATGCTGAGTTGGTGGCTACATCCTGAATATGATATGCAACAACTTGTATACATCGATATAACCAATTTTGACTCTCGACTATGGTTGAAAAGAGCCGTGTCTTTCGTCAAGTAAACAGTCCTTATCGGATATAATTCTTCTAATTTGGCGCATTTGACTTTTCCCGTGATTTCCATTGGTCATTTTGTGTCGACAGCATAAATGACCGGGGGGGGGGAGGGGGGGAGGAGTCAAACGAGTCACGTTAGAAGAATGATTCCTATTTTATCCGCCAGGTCTTATAAAGTCGATGGTCACAAACATAACGTTCCTCTCCATCATCAAGTGTCTTCTCCGCAAAGGTTGGCTGCAACAGATCTCAAACATTCCCTGTCTTTTGTTTTGGTGGTGCACTCTGCTAAACTGTAACCTGTCCATCTTGTGTTGTTGCTCTCCAATATTGACACAATTTATTGAATATCCTCACCGCTAGTTATAGACTTTGAAGAGCAAATTGAAGACACAGACTCCTCAGTGAAAACTTCACCGACTTACAACTTCTCGTGATAAAATATTTGTAAACAATCTTCACCAAAAGATTGTAGTTATCAAGCATTATTTCTCAGTGTAATAATGTCCGTCGACAATATAAGACCTACCTGCGAATGGGACAAGACGTCATCTTAATGACTCATCTGACTATTCTCGTTATTTTCATTGGTCACTGTGATTATACTTTATGTGACAGCAAATGAAAATGAAGGAAATAGTCAAATGAATCATTTTAGAATTGTTTTCCCATTAACCAATATGTCTTATATGTTTATATTATTTCTTGTATATTTTCGTATATTATATTAGATCAATGAATCTATCTAGCTTTATCTAAATAGGAATATATTTCAATGAGAGCACTGAGCATTGAGAAAACCACTTTATATATGACTATATAAATACAACTAACATTCAATCATCATCATCAAGTGCCGTCTCCGCAACGAAGGTAGGCTGCAACGTATCTCCAACATCTCCTGTCTCTTGTCTTGGTGGTGCACTCTGCTAGACTGTAACCTGTCCATCGTGTAATGTTACTCTCCCACTTGTATCTCTGCCTACCTCTTGCTCGCTTCCCTTTGACTTTACCCTCAAGTAAGGTCTTCAATAAGGTGTCATGTCTTTTAATGTGTCCAACGTATTTTATTTGCCTGATCTTTATTTCTCTTAGTAGTTCTTTCTTCATATTAAGTGTCTTTAAGCTCACTTTATTTGTTTTCTTCTCTTTCCATGATGTTCTCCCTATTCTTCTATATACCCACATCTCAAAGGCATCAATTTTGTCTTCTAATTGTTTATTTAGTGTCCATGTTTCTGAGCCATACATTAATATGGAATAGATGTAGCATTTTATAATTCTCATTTTTAACTTGTTTGTAATTTGTTTAGATATTAATAATTTCCTCATGCCATTGAAGGTACTTTTAGCCATTCCTATTCTCCTTTTAACTTCTGTTTCACATCTGCCATCATTTGTGACTATATGTCCAAGATATTGATACTGTTTTACTTGTTGTAGTTTCTCTCCCTGTATGTTTATGTTTACCTCCTGTTCTTCTGTGTCTTTGCTGATTATCATGGTTTTTTGTTTTTTTAATGTTTATATCCAGTCCATATTCATTACTTGATTTATTGACTTGATCTATTAGTCTTTGTAGTTCATGTTCACTTTCTGCTAAAAGAACACGCAAACGACTAGTTAAAAAAAGGAGGCAGAGTGTTTGAGGAATTCAAATCCTAACCCCCACTTCAGTGGAGCATGGAATTCTGTACTGATAAACAAGTTAAAAAAAGCTGGCAGAACCCCCCCCCACCCCTTTTTCCTCTCTCCTTTTTTCCCTTATGGGATTCACACAAAGATACTTGAATATCGGCAAGTAAAAGGGAATATTTTTTTTTTTTAATTTTAAAGTAAGCCAGCTCCCGTTTTTACCAGAGTCATATATGTCAAAGATATGACCTTGTAACATTTTAATATTGTCAACGATCGGCTGTAATCGATCTCGCTTTTTGTCAATGTCTCACATTCTTTCTGTCTTGATTTCTGGCTTCTTCCTGACTCACGATGACACAGACGCATTGATGAACTATCAAATCGAAAATGTATGTAATTCCATTGATGTTTTCTACGTGTTTAATCATCCCCCGCTATAACAAACGGCTATAAGAGGAGAATGAGGTCTTCAAGATGTTGGTACTTACAAAAGAATACAGTTGTTTCTTGTTCTTCTGCATTCTGTCTCAAACTCCTGTATATTATTAGATGTAGTACAGAGAATGAAGTGAGTTATAGTTTACAACCTTCCTCTCTTTTCTGCTGTTCTTTCTTTTATCATCACTTTTCAACAACGTTTTACTTCTCTATGTTGCCACAATACTGAAACTTATCTCTTGCTCTCTATTGTCCGGCTCTGTGCGTCTAAACCGTGAGGTTGGACCTCAGATCATGGGTGACGAAGAAATAAAATTCTGGTAAGAGAGCATACGTCTAAACCGTGAGGTTGGGACCTCAGATCATGGGTGACGAAGAAATAAAATTCTGGTAAGAGAGCATACGTCTAAACCGTGAGGTTGGACCTCAGATCATGGGTGACGAAGAAATAAAATTCTGGTAAGAGAGCATACGTCTAAACCGTGAGGTTGGACCTCAGATCATGGGTGACGAAGTAATAAAATTCTGGTAAGAGAGCAAACGTCTAAATCGTGAGGTTTGGACATCAGAGCATGGATAAATAAATAACTGGAGAAACTTCCTCATTGCACATAGAATCGACTTAAACAATAGGAAGCAATTTCAAATTTTCCCATTGCTTCTTCAATCATTTATTTATTGTGTTCTTTAAACAATCGTATCGCTCTTATTGTGTCCCGAAAGGTGAGCAATAATAACATTGCCACCTGCCATGCATATTGTAGGAGTCGACTAAGAATGTGATTGGGGTGGGAGTTTACATTCTCATCTCATAGACCAGCATTTTTCAATCTTTTGCGCTATTGGAATCCTTGAAACAATGTTCACGTCTCGTGGAACCCCTAAATATATACGTTATTATATATAAATAAATATGTATATATATATATATATATATATATATATATATATATATATATATATATATATATATATATATATATATATATATATATATATATATATATATATATATAATGCACAAATCTCTCACATAAAACAAACGAAACGAAAATATTTTTTATTGACATTGCTTATTTGACAATGTGGAAAAGGAATACGATTAATCAAGGTAAAATATTACGTATATGAACAAATACGTTTGTCAAGGAAATGTTATTTTTTATGTCAATTTATATAATAAAATAAATTTTTCTAATGTGACACGTTGCCCAAAAATATATTTATTATTATATCTAATTGGTTTAGCAATTTGAAAAATTTACTATATTAAAAGAGTATAATATGTCATGTTTACTTATGTAACGAATATCTTCTTTATTTCTCATACTCTCGCAAATTAGCAGGATGCAATCCAGAAAACGGAACGTGTTGTTTCATGATTTACATCTTTTTTTTGGAATATCTGTGCCTCTCCGTCTACCATATCCGACTTCAACATAACTTCTATCACGTGACTCTCTTTAAGACTGGACAGCCAAGCCCACATCTGAAACCTCCTTAGCCCCCTCCAACGACTTTCGCGGTAGACAATAGTGTCACTATCGTTTGATTCCTTATTTTTTTTTTAGTTCCAGAATTACTAATACAAAATTACTAATATGAAATTAGACATAAAGTAACTTTAAAGATATCATTATCCCCGTTCATAGCCATTTATCGCAAAACCTTAGGATCCCACATAACCCAGTTTGAGAAGCGCTGTTATAGAGGGACAATGCGACCCAGAAGCCTTGCTAAAGTTGGATGTGTCAGTTTGAAAGGCGAAAACATTGTAGCCAAGTTGTAAACCATAACACAACGCGTACCGTTCTCTAGGCTACATCCTGGAACAAGAAACAACTGTATTTCTTTTGTAATCACCAACATCTCGAAGGCCTCAATCTTCTCTTATATCCGTTTTTTCACTTTGTGAGCATACAAAAATAATTTTTATTCTATAACTGCACTTCTATCGAATATCGTCTAATGTCACGTCGAGCAGGTTCAAGGAATCCGAGACAGACAACGACAGTCGAGGATTACTGAGACTGAATAAGAGAGGAAATGGCCGGATCAGATGCAATCAAACGGGAGGCGTTTATTTGTTGTGAAGACGGTGAGGAAGCTAATGATGGGTTTCCAGCAGGCAGTCTGGTGAAAGATTAACCAATTGACATCTGTCAGAACGAAGTCAAAGTTCAACAGAAGGCGTGACATATTTTAAATTTATAGCATCAGTTTTCAGCATGAAATGAAAAGTATATAGTGGTCTCTTCTCGTCTAGTTTAATTATACTTGACACATTGACAAAAACTAGACTATACATTGTGAATGAGATACTGATCTGTAGCAATCATTTATATCATGTATATTTTATTCCCACTAAAACGTTTATTTTCCCTTCATTTAATCAGAGCCAGATTTTAGCTCAGTGGCTGTGGTATTGGACATACTCGAAGGTCATAGTTCAATTTTAAGTCAACGAAGGACATCTTTCGATCGTAATTGATTTTACGAGTCAACAGAAAATACTTCTTTCTTTCATTCATTACTGCATGTTTTCATGTAAAGGAGTGCAGGGAGGCTGTTAAGGCTGTGGAAATAAAGCCCGCTTTGCCAGAGCTGTCGCCACGACGTGTACAGGAATATTTTTTTTTCATTGCACCTCTGAAAGATAAAAATCCTTGTCCCACCCTCGGATTGAACCCGAGACCTCAGGAATCTAGGGCCGGCGTTCTAACCGTACGGCCACGCGCTCCACAGAGAACACTGCCAGAACAAATGTGGGACAGTAAAGGCACAGGAAGCTATCCCGTCACACAAAATATTATCATGTGTACATAATGTTCTCCCATAGATTCATATGTGTACATATTGTTAATTCGATAAGTTACAATGTGTACTAATCTTTCACAATTTCCTTCATACAATAGAATGCCTGCTTAAAGTTTCATAATTTCCTTTCATACATTAGAATGTTTATTAAAGTTTCACAATTTCCTTTCATACATTAGAATGTATATTAAAGTTTCACAATTTTCTTTCATACATTAGAATGTCTATTAAAGTTTCACAATTTCCTTTCATACATTAGAATGTATATTAAAGTTTCACAATTTTATTTCATACATTAGAATGTTTATTAAAGTTTCATAATTTCCTTTCATACATTAGAATGTCTATTAAAGTTTCATAATTTCCTTTCATACATTAGAATGTCTATTAAAGTTTCATAATTTCCTTTCATACATTAGAATGTCTATTAAAGTTTCACAATTTCCTTTCATACATTAGAATGTGTATATTTTGATCACAATTTACTTTCATATATCAGAATGTATACTCTTTGTCCATACTGTTCTTCCATACATTGTAATGTGTACGTACTCCTTTTATATGTTAAACATCTCGCCTTTAACAAAGAATCAAGTTCAAAAACAAAAACAGATCAAAGCAAAATATTTTTAAAAATGTTTAGGATCATATAATGCATGTTCTTCCAGTAAATTGTTTCCAACACAAGAGAGCGCCGTGGCTTAAACGATAATTGATACGATTTCTAATCGTCTGTTCACTTGACCAGTAGCTCAATTAAATTACGATGCTTTCTTCTGGTATTCTTCAGTACCACAGATACAAGAAACACGAGCAATTGACTAGAATCATGTCATGCTATCTCACTGTTCTAAGAGTATAGCCAACGATTATCTGCCTCTAATAATCGTTCTTGTGTTTCCCTAAATCTTGAGATAATTAATTTAGTTTTCACCGAAGCTCTGTGACGGTCACTAGCCAAGGAAACGATTTAGAGTGTTATTATCTGAAACCGTGTTCATATCCCTCCATCTTTCTCCTTCCCCAGACCACCTCTAAAGGAAGCGTTAAACGGATCCAAGCAAGGTTTAACGTGATCAGCGAGAGGTCTGCACATTATCAGGATGATTTTCTAGCAGGACACCAACGAGAAGATCACGTGCTCTCAATTTTTCTTTCCATAAACTGACATTTTAGTGTCTAGTCAACACAAGCATGCTTCTTTAGAAAATCCGTCGTGATGTTTTATCGTAAACCTTCTCACTGTAACCCTCCTTATCGAAGCCTTCATTATTGTAACATTTCTTATCGTAAGCCTCCTCATCTATCGTATCTTTCTTTATCAAAGCCATCTCTATCGCAACCAAACCCCCTTAACTCCCTATCGCAACCCTCCTTATCGTAACCTCTTATCATAAACCTCCTTACCTCCTATCGTAACTCTCCTCATCAAATCCATCCCTACCCTAATCCCCTTATAGTAGTCTTTCCTAATCATAACCCTCCTTATCATAACCCTCCTTACCTTTTAATCTTAACGCTCCTTATCATTATCCTCCTTATCATAACCCTCCTTACCTTTTAATTGTAACGCTCCTTATCGTAACCCTCCGTATGGTAGCCCTCCTTATCGGAACCATGTGTATCATAAAACTCATTATCGCAACCCTCCTTATCATAAACATCCTTATCATAAAGGTAGGTTTCATAACAGCATGCAGCCGTCGGGGATGAAGATAATTCTTTATGTACTAAATCGCAGCAACTATTAATTGGGGGCGGGGGTTGACGAGTTCCTTCCTTGCTGTGGTTACCTTTCTCAGCCAATGCATCAGATCCCGTTTACAACTGGGTCGACAGGGGGAATAGTCGTGTCAGGCGAGAAATCACGAGTCCCTTTTTTGTCTGGACGTGGTTAGAACCTGGCATACTGTAACCTGGTGAGTTAGCAAACACACTAGGCCAGGGGTCGGTAACCTATGGCACGCGTACCATACTTGGCACGCCAAGCAATTTCAAATGGCACACAGACCATTAATAATAAAAAAGTTTAAAAAAAAAATCTTTCAAGAAACTCATTTTCTTTTAATGCTGTTTACAACTTTACATATTATTCAATATAATTATATATAAATTAATTAAAATATAAAAATAAAGTATATGGTAAAATAAGAATATTGGCCTCGACTTGTACAAAATTCAATGTGATGTTGGCACTCTGAATAATTTGAAACCTTAAGTTGGCACATAGTTAGCAAAAGGTTGCCGACCCCTGCACTAGGCTACCGCATTCCACTGCTTATCGTAGCGATCCTTATTGTAACCATCCGTATTATAACCCTCTTAACGTAACCCTTCTTATCATGATCCTCTTATAGTAACCCATTATCGTAACACTCCTTATTGTAATACTCCTTACAGAAGCATTCCGTATCACATTATTATAATATTCCTTACCTCCGTATCGTAACACTAATTATTCTAACCTTATTTTTCTCCTTTTCATAACCCTCCTTATAGGAACCCTCCTTATAATGACCATACTTAACGTAGCTCTCCTTATAATAACCTCATGTTATCGTAACCTTCCTCATCGTACACTCTTTATTGTAACCCTCCCTATCATAACGCTCCTTATCGTAACCTTCTTATCATAACCCGCCTCATCGCAACCCTCACCATTGAAACATTACATTTTTGATGAGAAAGGTAATTTTTTTTGACATTTTCAATTATTATTGGGTCTTTAGAACTGAAATAAATATAGGAATATGATAGGAACAATACAGCAGTTTGTAATAGTAACATTACATCAGTTTATAATAGTGATAATACAGCAGTTTATAATAGTAACAATATAAGAATTTAAAATAGTAACAATTTAGCAGTTTATAATAGTAACTATATAGCAGTTTATAATAGTAGCAATCCTGCAGTTTATAATAGTAACTATACAGCAGTTTATAATAGTAACAATATTGCAGTTATTAATAGTAACAATCTTAAAGTTTATAATAGTAACAATACATCAGTTTATAATAGTAACAATACTGCAGTTTATAATAGTAACAATACTGCAGTTTATAATAGCAAAAATACTGTAGTTTATGATAATTAAGTACACAACCTGTTTAGATTCGTCTTCTGCTTTCATTGTCAAAGTCCTGCATATTATCATGATGTAGTGTAAAGAACAGAATGCGTTTTATTATGTTTTACAGTTTGAATAAGGTATCTGTTCCTTATGATCTGATATATCGGACTTCTAGGTCACTTTGGGGTAGTCAACCTCCGCCCTCCCTCAACATTCTTAGTCACCTATTATGGTTTAGATGACAGGTCGTGGTGTTGTTATTCCTTGCCCCTTTTTTATCGCGGGAACACATGGGCGAGTATTTGGCTGCTAAACATCAAGTTCAGGCATCATATATATACTAATAGATCGCTAGGACGAGAAAGATCAATAAAGGCTATTAACACTGCCACGTATCATGAGTGTCGTGAGAGGTAGGTTGTGAAGTTGGGTTGACCATGGTTAGTCAGGGCGAGATAGAAGATCAATAACGGTTATTAACACTGCCACGTATTATGAGTGTCGTGAGAGGTAGGTAGTGAAGTTGGGTTGACCATGGTTAGTCAGGGCGAGATAGAAGATCAATAAAGGCTATTAACACTGCCACGTATTATGAGTGTCGTGAGAGGTAGGTAGTGAAGTTGGGTTGACCATGGTTTGTCAGGGCGAGATAGAAGATCAATAAAGGCTATTAACACTGCCACGTATTATGAGTGTCGTGAGAGGTAGGTAGTGAAGTTGGGTTGACCATGGTTTGTCAGGGCGAGATAGAAGATCAATAAAGGCTATTAACACTGCCACGTATCATGAGTGTCGTGAGAGGTAGGTAGTGAAGTTGGGTTGACCATGGTTTGTCAGGGCGAGATAGAAGATCAATAAAGGCTATTAACACTGCCACGTATCATGAGTGTCGTGAGAGGTAGGTAGTGAAGTTGGGTTGACCATGGTTTGTCAGGGCGAGATAGAAGATCAATAAAGGCTATTAACACTGCCACGTATTATGAGTGTCGTGAGAGGTAGGTAGTGAAGTTGGGTTGACCATGGTTTGTCAGGGCGAGATAGAAGATCAAAAAGAGTTATTAGCATATTTTTTCCTAAAGAAAGGGGAAAGTTATACAATACAGCCTCCAATCTTATCTACGGGATTTGAGCAAAGATTAAGAACTATAATACCTAACATGAATATCGCAAGATGCAACTAAGTTGTGTTGAGCGTGCAATTGGCTGATCAAACTAACCCAAAATCAAGTGACTCCCTCGTAAAGGAATAAAATGAAATAAATAAACCAACTTTATAGAAAAAAGTTGCCAGCCCTCTCCCCCACTATATAAAAAACTGTCAATACTGTATTTTACCAGTTCAGGTGTTGCAGGAAGGGGATTGAATAGCTGTATGATAAAGGCCGCATCGAACTCTAGATCGAACTCATAAAGATCGAACTCTAGACCTCACTCGTGTGAGACTAGCGTTCTAACCTCTCGGCCATGAGCCCACTATATATTTCAAAAAAACTTTTTATAAGGGGTAAAAGAGGACATGGAAAATATATTTTTCAGCATAATAAAGCTCATTATAATTTTAACATACTAGAAATTTAATGGGATAATCGAAAATATAACTCGTTAACAAACTTCAGAATTCGCGGTTGAGCTTTCGTTAAAGACTACTCATATAATTCTCAATATTTAATTTTGTTTATTAATTAGGTTTTCAAATAAAGAAGCGCTTGAAAAACCACTTTTACGGAGATATGCAAAAGTGAAGTCAAGTAAAACTTGATTTAGCAATTGTTTTATAACCAATTTTTTTAATGTACTGTTTCAGCTGAAGACCCCACAGGAAAATCCTTCTTTTGTGTAGTAACCCCGCTTTGGGTCTTTTCCCGAACAATTCTTCTTTCATTATATTAAATGATCTAGCCGTGTGTTATCATTGCCTGAATGGTGTACTAAGAATAACCGCACTTGTTACATGATACCTATTATTTTGAAAGATATTTTTCTTAAATATATGATCATTAGCATTATCTGTGTCCTCAAAATATCTACGAAGAGGAATAGCTGACCAGATTTGTTTAGGTAAACTCCCAACCTCACGTATCTTCTGCCCCGTATACTGCCGTAAATGTGTATTTTAATATATTTGATAGTAAAAATGTATGATTATTTCAAAAAGGGTAGATCATCTCACAATGTGAGAACCTTCCAGTAGATCACCAAAGCTTCCAAGTTGCTGGCCTCTGCTGCCAAAAGTCATATATCTTATATCTTTACATATTCATTATATCTTACAGCTGACGGGAATTGAACCAGATCTGTTCTAGCAGCACCGAATCGCTTTGCAACACAAGTAAACAGATTTTCCGCACTTGACCAACCACATTTTCAAAAAAAAAGATGTGGCCTGGTCGAGACTTTCAGCCTGTGTACTCAAGTCACTGAGAACAGACCAATCGAAACAAGGACTATTATAACATCAACGAATATCCCGTACAAGTATTAAAGTATCCTCAGGAACACAAACACAGAACATGCATATTCGTACACAAGGACTTAAATGCCTTCTTGTAAACATAAATAACATAGAGACAGAACAATGTTGCCTCAAATAATATCTTATACAAGTAAATTCAAGTAGGAAGCATGAGGATAAATTATAAGAATTATTTTCATTTGTAAATATGTAAGAATTATTTTCATTTATCCTAGTGCTTCCTACTTGAATTTCCTTATGTCCACGATATTCTTTCATTTACAGGGATTTCTGCCTGCTTACTACACCTCAGCAGTACCGCCAAAGAAACAGTACTGTCGTGGATCCCTGGTCCATGTGGCATATTTGGTAATTAAAAAAACTGTATCTTCTGGCGAGGAAAGAGGGATAACTAGAAGAAATAGAAAGTGATATTGCGTACTATGAATGTAAGACTTTGATAAAAGCATAAGAGAAGAACACGTGAAAGCAGATGCACCCACCTGCACAACCAAATGACCCCTATCATCAAATGTCAAGTAAGAAATAAACCATCGTCTTCAGACTACGAACTGGCCACAACAGACTGAGAAATCACATGTTAAGAACACTGAAAATTGGCGAGACAGACATGTGCAACTGTGGACTGAGCTCAGAGACAGCAGAACATATTCTCCATGCATATCAACTCTCAAAAAGAGAGGGAGAAAATATGTTCTACTGAGACTGCACTCTTTCCAAACCTGAGGGGTTCTGTGGATGACCTGAAGCGAATTGTATAGTTCATTGAAGATATTGGTACTGTAACCTGATTTCTAGCTGGATAACGAAGAAGAAGAGGAATTAAGACATTTGTTTTATGTTAACGAGATCACAGTTTCTATATCGGGCAGCGATGTCTGGTTTTACAAGCCTATTATTATAAAAAGCTGGAAAAGCTTGTGGACAGAAAAAGCGCTTAAGTCATCACTGAAACATTTTAACATTGACGTAGGCTCTTGGGAGAACCTCGCTCAGGATAGAACAGCATGGCGTTACAGCATTAGAATGGGAGCACTAGCGGCGGAAGAGTCCGGACAAGATACTGCAAGACAGAAGCGGGAAGAAAAAACATCTCAACCTCACATAGATACCCTCTATTTTGTCAATTATGTAAAAGAACATTTTGTGCGCGCATTGGATTTGTTAGTCATTTAAAAACGCACTATTAACTTTATTAATTGTATTACTTATTGTTATTACTGTTATGGTCGAGTGTTTGGTCATCGTCGATTACGACGGACGAACATCATATAATATAATCCACATTTCACAATTTCTATATCGCGCTGCGATGTCTTGTTTACAAGTCTATTATTATATAATATAACCCATAGATCACTGTGGACTATACCTTGAAGCTGCGGAAATAATTGCTATTGGTACTCTCGGCATGCCTCGTGCTGTTCTGTCGAAAGAGGCGAAGTACATATGTAGGGAACCTGAGTACAAGGAAGCCAATCTTATAAGTAGGCTGAATCTTGTTTAATTATCACAGATTGTGCAGCGTGATCAGGTATGGCCGTCTACATCACTGTTAGCAACCTACGGCCCTCGAACAGCATACAGTCAGCTGACCGAAATTATCCAGCCCGCCAGTTCTCAAATATCGTAGCTGCTTATTCATATTACTCCTAAAAAAAATATGCAAGTTCAGATTTAGAGCCTGGTCTAGAACTACATGACTGTAACAAATTATATCAATTTGCCTGCACTTAATTATACATATGTAAATGTACACTAGTTAAAAATGTTTTAAATCTATATAACGTGTATAATTAAGCTTTTATATTAGCTTTTTCCCCGTCTTTCTTGGACCAACTGTGCATTTCTGTGCTCGACCATCGGACAACAATGTTTTTGCCGATCCCTGATATACAATATAAGACCTATTGGTTAATGGAAAATCAAGCCTTTTTAATGACATATTTGACTATTTCCATAATTTTCATAGCTCACTATGATTACACATTTGTGCGATAGCCAAAGAAAATCACGGGAATAATGAAATGAATTATGTTAGAATACTGAATTTCCCAAATTAGTCAATGGGTCTTAGAGGATGTCTATACTGTCTATAAATTACATCAACAATTGGGGGGGGGGGTGTCGTACTTTTTTTAGACGTACTTAATGGACATCTCCTTATACTGTAGACCATCCCCTTATACTGTAGACCAGCCCTTTATACTGTAGACCAGCCACTTGTACTATAGACCAACAACTTATACTGTAGACCAACAACTTATACTGTAGACAAGCCCCTTATACTGCTGAACATCCCTTTCTACCGCAGACCAGCCCTTAATACTGTAGGTAGACCAACCATATATACTGCAGACCAGCCCCTTATACTGTAGACCAGACTATTATTCTGGTAGACCAGTCACTCATACTGTAGACCAGCCCTTTATACTGCAGACCAGCCCCTTATACTGTAGACCAGACTATTATTCTGGTAGACCAGTCACTCATACTGTAGACCAGCCCTTTATACTGTAGACCAACCCCTTATACTGTAAAGCATCTCCCTTATAATGTAAAGCATCTCCCTTATAATGTAGTCCAGTGTTTCCCAACCAGTTTTGGTCCGTGATTCCCTTTTGTCACAAATTTACATCCAGTGCCACACTGACCCCATTAAAAATGTCATTGACACTTTTGCAGTCTCCACGTTTAGGGATATTCCTTTTCTTTACCTGTATGTCTTGATGTTTTTGCCTTTTTGTTTCCATTTGAATCGATGTTTTCGGTGAACTGTAGACTGTTAGCTTTAGCAAGGCGTAGTCTATTACAATTTGTACAGATTCGAACAGTCGCGTAGTTTAACTTTCACAATATTAAGCCTAGCAAGCAGTCCCGTATACTTACACATTTTACAAATGTGACCAGTCGAGTAGATGTAGACTATGACAACGTGTACAATGTGATCAGTCGCGTAGACTATGACAACTTGTACAATGTGATCAGTCGCGTAGACTATGACAACTTGGCCACAATAAACTGACGCGAAACTTGTCATGCTTTTGCATTCTGATAATAAAAGTTCTCTCCTCTTGGGCGCCAATTTATATTGCCGCACTTGTCTTCCCATTCATTTAGCGTCGACCCATGCAGGGTTAACAACGCTAACAGCAGTCCTCATCTGTAATGGCCCCCTTCTGCTTTTATTATGTTCTAAGAAGCACTTAAGGAAGTTAACAGGTCTGAATTGTCAAGGCTACATATTACAGACGTTCGGCAGTCACTGAATTCGTTCAATTGGTGTAGAACTACATTTTATAAAAAGAAAATATATATAGAAGATAGCTTAACCTTTAGTCATAATCGGACACTGCACGACAAATCCCATGTTTCACCCTCCGCTCTTGGAACTTCCCACTTGTGTATTCATTCGCCCAATACGTCCTTATGTTTGCTTCTCTTGTAGAGAGTTCCTAGTGATCTCAAGTAAATGATTGGACCAGTGGTTCTCTTGCTGGTGAAACAACCATTGTAACACTCACCAGGAGCCACCACTCTTGCTGGTCTAGGAAACGTTAGGGTTGTCAATGCTTGTCACAAAATCATACCGTGTATTAATCACCCCACCCCACCCACAAATCCTCCATTAATATTAATAAATGAAGCTGGTTGCCGATCCATCGGTTATGGGCCACATACATGTGAAGACAACTGTTATTTTCTTTTTTAAACTAATTTTCTTTTTTAAATCACGTATTTTTGATCTCAAATCTATTTTCTTGTATCTCCTCCTAGAACACTTACTTCGCAGCAGTCGTTTTTTTGTTTGTTTATTTTTAAATTATATCTTTCTAGATCTCTTATTGGAATAGATATGAAAACATTAATTAAAGTGCACGGACATAGAAATGTCATAGCACTCATCAGTAATGTAGAAACCCACTTCGTAGTACTCATCAGTAGTATAGAAACCCACTTTATGGTACTCATCAGTAGTATAGAAACCCACTTTATGGTACTCATCAGTAGTATAGAAACCCACTTTATGGTACTCATCAGTAGTATAGACACCCACTTCATAAGTACTACTCAGTAGTATAGAAACCCCCTTTATGTTACTCATCAGTAGTATAGAAACCCACTTTATGGTACTCATCAGTAGCATAGAAACCCACTTTATGTTACTCATCAGTAGTATAGAAACCCACTTTATGGTGCTCATCAGTAGTATAGAAACCCACTTCATAAGTACTACTCAGTAGTATAGAAACCCCCTTCATAGTACTCATCAGTAGTATTGAAACCCACTTCATAGTACTAATCAGTAGCATAGAAACACCCTTCATATTAAAGGGCTTCAACACCTCCCCCACCCACACTTATCTACAGACCTACAATTTGTTTGTTTGTTAAATGGGGGATTAAAGCCTCTTAGCTGAGGCACGACCCTTTCAACCTAAGACAGAAGTCTATTTTGGTTATATCAGGCCGTATTAGCTTTTATCTAAATGTGACCTAATGGTCTAGGTGTTTGGAAAGCCGTGCGTGCTATTGCTATGTATTATCTATATTGCTAGGTGGAGTTGATGTTTATTTGTGGCCAAGATGCCTTTTATCTAAGTGTGACCTATGGTCTGGGCGAATTGAGAACCGTGCGCGCTATTATTGCAAAAGAATGTTATGTTGCTAGTTGTTGTATTAAACTGTTTATTTCCGGTGGTATTGCTTTTTTATTTAAGAGTAACACTAATGTCTGGGGGAGTTTGAAAAACCGTGCTTGCGATTATGCCAAAAATTGTCCATATTGCCAGTCGTATCCTGTGGTGAGCGTTCCTCGGTTATTTGTTGAAAGCTGTGGAGAGAGACCTGTAGAAAGACTGATGACAAACAATGACTTATTTTGTCTTTGACTTGCTTAGATTTTTAAATTAGGGCTTTAGTCCTGGTTATAAATTGTTTAATTAGTTTTAGCCTATCTGGTGGTACATCATGGCCCAGAACCTTTTCTAATTTATATGGTATTTTATTGTTTAGGTAGTAATATTTTAGGTCTTGCCTATGATGGTTGTATTTATGACAATGGAGTAGGAAATGATCTATTGTATTTCCTCTTCACAGTCTTCACATATTGGTTTGAGTATATAATGTAATGATTTTCCCAGTCTAAGTCTTAGTAGTTTCTATTGGCAGGGATTTTCAGCTCTTCCTTTATTTGAGTGGTCCTAGTGGGTCCTTTTAGCATTGCATGTGCATGTCTTCCTTTTGCACTGTTGTCCCATTTTTCTGTCCATTCCTTAAGCATTGTGTCCTTTATTATGCTTCTGGTTTCCGATCTGCCAAGTCCTACCTGGATTTCTGTTTCTTGTGTTCGTCCTTTCTTGGCTTCCTTGTCCGCTGCTTCATTTCCTGGTATTCCGACATGGGCTGGAATCCACATTACATTAACCCTCGTACCAACGTGAACTAGGTTTGTTGTTATGCGTAGTATATCTTCTACTATATCTGGCCTTTGGCTTTCATGTTTATTTTGAATAGCCTGGACAGATGATAATGAGTCAGTCAGGATTGTTAAATTTTTAGGTGGGTTATCATTTATTATTTCTAGTGCTTTTAGAATTGCAACTAGTTCAGCCGTGAATATTGATGTATGTTCTGATAATTTAAAGCTCTTATTGATGTTCCTGTCAGGTATTACTATTCCTGCACCAGTTGGGCCTTCCTCTCCTTTGGACCCATCTGTGAATACTTTTAGACTATTTATTGTTCTATCATTTATGTGGTTTATTGCTCTATTTTTAGCTGAATCTCTAGTTTGGTCTTTTTTCCTTATATAAGATAAGGAAATGTCAGTTTATGGTGATATTAATTCCCAAGGGGGTATTATTGCTTTATATTGGTTTTGATTACATATTAAATCTCTAAGCTCTGGTATTTGGTCAAGCTCTGCATTTGATCGCCAACCTGCTGGTGTTCGGTAGCTTTCAATTGAGAACTTGTCTGTGTTATCAAAGCTATTGAATGATTTATATGCAGGATGTGAGGTATCATTTCCTATTTTAGACCAGTAGCTAAGTCTCAGTTCTTTCCTTCTTAGGGATAATGGCATTATTCCTAGAGCTACTTGAACTGTTTCAGCAGATGTTCCCCTGGTCGCCCTAGCTATTGTTGAGAGAGCCTTATTTTGAATTATATCTATTTTAGAGATATTGGCTGGTGCTGTCGACTCATACACAATGCTGGCATATTCTAGTTTACCTCGTATAAAGGCTTTATAGAATGTCGTCATTGTCTTAGTCAACGCTCCCCAACCGCTACCACTCATGTACCTAAGCATGTTTAGGGCTCCTCTGCTTCTGTCTACTATATAGTTTATATGTTTATGCCATCTGAGGCTTTGATCTAATACCATTCCCAAGAATTTGGTGGTTGGTGAGAATGTAATTGGTTCGTTATTTATAAAAATATCCTTAATTTTATTTGTTTGAGCCCCATTTCTGCTGAATAGCATTCCTACTGTTTTGCTAGCATTAATTTTGAATCCCCATTTTGCCATCCAGCTTGTTACTTCATTTATTTGTCTTTGTATTCCTACTTTTAGATAACTGATGTTATTGCCTGAGCGCCAAATTGCGACATCGTCTGCAAATTGTGACAGGCTGTTCTTGACATCTGAGAATTCTTCTCCTAGATTATTAACCATTATTGTGAATATTGTTGGAGATGTTACAGACCCCTGCGAGATGCCATTTTCCTGTTCATATGAGTCTGATAAGTCATTATTTATTAGAACTTTAAATTGTCTATCTTGCATGAAGTTTTTAATGTAGTTGTATGCTCTACCATCTATACCTATGTTCTTAATTTTAAATAGGGCTCATTCTCTCCATCACTCGTCGTATGCTCTTGCTACATCGAGGAAGACCGCCGCTGTTATTTTAACCTTTTAGGAAACCCTGTTTTACTTCATGCTCTAGTTTTAGTATTTGGTCAACCGTGCTCCGGCGACTCCGGAAGCCCGCTTGAGTTGGACTATATATATTATGTTTATTTAGGTGAAATACTACTCTTTTATATATTATTGTCTCTAATATTTTACCTAGGTGAGAAGTTAGTGATATTGGTCTATATGAGCTTACTTCTTTAGCTTCTTTATCTGGCTTTAGTATTGGTATTATGGTGGCAGACTTCCATGCCTGTGGTATGGTGCCAGATTCCCATATGTTATTGAATAGGTGAGTTATTATCATTAATATATTAGTAGGTACTTTTTTAAGTATTGCATAGCTTAGGATGTCAGGACCTGAAGCTGTGTGTGATTTCTCACCTATTGCTTTAATTCTTCCCCTATTGTTATATCTGCATTTATATATGATGATTCTGCATTATTTATTGGTTTAGTTCCTGCAGAATTGTCTGCCGTCTATTTATCTCATTTAGGTTTAGGTTGTTATTAGCACTAACTGAGTAAAAGTATTCGGCCAGTGCATTAGCCTTCTCTTTATCAGTTTGTGCTTTATTTAATGCTGGCATTATGCTATGTTTGGATTTGCCTCCACTGATAGCTTTCAGTTTATTCCATACTTCTGATGATGGCGTTCTGAAGCTTATGGTTTCACAGAAAGCTCTCCAGTAGAGTTGTTTAGCTTTAAAGATTAGTTTATTTGTTTGATTTCTTATTTCTTTATAGTTTAGTATATTCTCTTCTGATCTCTTATATCTAGCTAGTTTTAGTGCTTTATCTCTAATTTTAATCTGCTCATCCAGTTTAGGGTTCCACCATGGTACTGGGTTTTTAGGTTTATGTCTATTTGTTCTTGTTATATTTACTGGTTTAATATTATTAGGCATGTTTTCATTTGGTATATATTTTACTGCTACTTTGAGTGGTTCATTTGTGAGATCCTCAGCAAATTCTTCTACATTGTTGGTATTAATATTATTTATTCTTACTGTCATTAGCTCTGTTGTTAGTGCCTCCCAGTTGGCTTTTCTATAGTTAAATGTTGGTTTTTTTGTTTACTTCACTGAGATTACATTTAGCTCTAATATTAATTTCAAATGGTAGATGGTCAGATCCACTAGCTTTTAGTGTCTGCCACCTGGTTGTGAATAGGTTAGTTGTTACAATGCTCAAGTCTAAGGCTGAGTCTTTGCCATTTACTATTGGATTAATTATGGTTATAGAACCATCATTTAAAATGACTAGGTTATTATTATCACAAATATCTGCTATAAGTTCTCCTGTCTTGTCTGACTTATGACTGCCCCACATTGTGTGGTGGGCATTGAAATCACCGACAATAAGGGTTCTCCTAGTTAGTTTTGATGTTGGCACTTCTATATCGTTGCTGGTTAGTATTCCTTTAGGGTTATATATGTTAATTATTTTAGTTCCTACTGGTTTGCTGTCTATGGTTACACTTATTCCTTCTATATTAGTTGAGTTAAATCTTTCCCAGTCTACTATTTTATATGATTCGTTAATAATGAAGGCAACCCCTCCCCCCTCCACCTTTGGAGTTGCGATCATTTCTTGCTATTTTATGTCCTGGAAAGTTTAGTTTTTGGTTAATATTTAGGTTTGTTTCCTGTAGAGTATAGATTACTCTCTCAGACTGATATTTAGTCATTAGAGGAGCTATATTCTGTCTCACACTGGTAACATTCCACTGAATTATCTTTATTTGATTTTTATCCATTATGGTGTATTGCTAATTGTTATTAGGCTCTGTAATTTAACTTTACTTATTGGTGTTTGGTGGTTTTGGTAGGAGTGCGTTTGGAGGTTGCTGCCCGAGCCAGTGTTCTAGTTAATCTTCTGCCTGTCCGTTGTTCCTCTTCCTGGCGGTTCTCTACTATTAGTTTCAGTATGTTCCTAACTTCTCTTAGTTCCTTTGTGATCATATCCTTCCACTCTTCTTCCTTTTCATGTTGTTCCTTCCTTTGTCTCCTTTCCTTATTTTCTAGTTGTCTCTCAGTTTCTATTCGTTTGAGAAGTTCACAGACCTACAAATAAATCAACAAGTGCACAAATACGGTGGGAATTGAAGAATCTACACATGCAAACACATAATACACACACGCACACACCACATAGACAGATTAAATTTGACATATAAATTCATATAATATATAAATATACTCACAGGCACGTTAAATTAAGCCGACACAAATTCATATAATATACAAATACACCCACCGGCACATTGACTTTGGCACACGCACGTTTGATATCGGGGCGCAAGAGGAAAGAAAAGAATAGCAATACTGTTTACCTCCCTCCATGCATGTCGTAAAAGACGACTAAGAAGGTTATGGAACGCAGTTGGCTGATTCATCCCATTCAGGGTTAAAGTGATCCAGAAGCCATGCTTAAGTTGGATGTGTCAGATCGAAAGGCGCAGACGTCGCAGCAAAGATGTAACACATGACACAACGCATTCCGTTCTCTGGACTACATCCTGATAATCGCTGCACTTTCAGTGCTGATATCAGACGAGGGGGCAAGAAACAATCTACCGGTGCAAGATCGGGAGAATATGGAGGTTGTTTAAGATAATTGTGCGCACATTGTGCTGTGCGAGGTAGTGCTTTACCAATAGGGATCGTTGTGCCAGAGAATTGTCATGCAGTATAATCCGTTTGTCCTCCATTTTTCTGGTCGTTTCCTTCTAATTGCATATCTTAGACGACGTGGATATCAACGTACATTTCCTTGTTGATCGTTCGTTATTGTCCCTGAGTGTGACTTTTCAAGCAAATAGCATAATTTAATATGTGTACTGCGTGTGTGTTGCCGGGGCCTGAAAGAGGAGTAAATAAGAGCAACACTATTTACCTTCCACGCATGTCGTAAAAGGCGACTAAGGAGGTTATGGGATGGAGTTGGCTGTCCCATCCAATATAGGGTCAGTGACCCAAAGCCATGCTGAAGTCAGATGTGCCAGGCCGAAATGCGCAGATATCGCAGCAATGCTGTAAACCATGACACAACTCATTCCGTTCTCCGGACTACATCCTGCTAATCTGCAGGAGTTTGAGAACGAGCGCAGAAGAAGAAATATGTGTACGTCGTTCAATCAAGGACATGTTCAACTCCGACGATGCAACTAGCACAACACATAAACAAACATGTGTATCTTCTCTTCGATATTATATGTGAAGGTCATTTCTGTCATGACCTTTCGTCAAGGTCACCACCAACTTCCAAATATATAATTTCCAAAACATCTTTCATTCAAACATTAGCCGGCTATTCCAGGAATATTGGGAAGCTACCACATATATCTATAACTTACTATGAAAACGGTTACGTTTTTTATATCGTTATTTCTTTCTTGATAAATGGCCCTTTGGAATCGACCGGCTCATAATTGTCTTTGTTCTATGTTTTATTGTTATTTATTATTATTTTATATCTATAGTTAGTTATCTACAGTAACCTGAATACTTTATTTAGTATTTAACTCTTATTTGTCTGGTTACTGCGGCATGTTCCATTTTGTAGGACATCCTCCGATATTTTGGTTTTTTATATTCATATGAACACGGAAGGTGTGTGGCTTACTGACACTGTGAGTTAGTTGAAATTGCAAATATGACGACGTTCAATGATTATGAATTCAAGCATGCATCAACTTTATTTGAGATGTCATTTCCTGTTTTCGGGTTAGAAGACTACCGCGTGCTGCAGACATGTACGTAGAATGTATGACGAAGAAAGAAGATAGACACTTAGCTATGCCGTATCATTTCGTAGTTGTTTTATTTTTTAAATTTATTTAAACCGCATTTCTCAGAACCTGAATTTGATTGCTACCTTTATCAGTGTCATCAATGTGGAAGTCTCAGAGCGATCGGGAAAAAAAAGAACAATAAAGCTCCTTTTTTATTAAACTTTTGTTCCTACTTACCTCCCATTTTTTAAGTATAATACCTTCGGTCTCTCATTGATCTATCATTGTTTACGTTTTTTTCGTTTTGGAGCTATGTCTGGCAAGATTATCTGCACAGTGAAAAGCCACTCCCGCATTATTAAACATAAGAATATCGTCTTGTCTTGTCTTCCATTGATCCGGCGTCGCTATGCCAAGCATGTCATAAAGAAGATCAACGTTTCTTAAAATGACATACTGAAGTCACATGTGTCGAACCGAAGGCGAAGACATAATAACCTTATTTTAAACCAGGGGTCGGTGGTCATTTTCATATATTACCGCACATTATATTTAAGTTTTAGACACAGGATTGGGTATGGCGTTTTTCGTCTTAGCACAACGAACATATCCATATGTGCACTTTTCTCTATTTCAGCTAATCTCTCAGGGTGTAATGGCAGATTGTTCCAGTTCTGTGTTGGTTGTGTGTTGTTTTCTTTTGAAATTTTTGTGAAGTGGGCACTCCGTGTTTTCATGAAGATGACAGCCTAGTTCACATGTACCACTGTCTACATGCCTTCACCGCGTGATGATAAATCACAAAGAGCAGCTCACGACTACATCCGTAGTGTCTATATGATCACGACCAGAATAATACAAATGGGTCGCATTCGAGAACAGTGGTTTGAGATAATTGTGAGGTCGAACTTGAAATGAGCCACATTCATTTTCCTGCCTGGTCATGTGGGTCATCAGTGCAATGAAAGAACTCATCATCTGGTATGCTTTGTTACTGTATCTGGCGGTAGAGCAATGGATCGTGCGGACATTTTGAACTCCTTATATGAAACAACACAGACAAATAGAATTAATGGGGGTGATGATTCCTTTTCCATGTCCAGAAAATATTATCTGTGCTTAAAATGTAGCTTTGTCAGAAATAAACGCTATTGTGGACAGAAGAATGTTTATCAACCAACAGAGAATTAGAACTGTCAGTCATCATTTAATAGTGAAAACACTCAAGTCGAGATCTGAGAACATATGGACGTGTCCGGAGTACAATTTTGATCCTCAGACAACCAGTTAACTAACATCATGCCTATCTGACACTGTTAAAGAAAGCGGATGAGCAGGCACCCCAATCATTATTGTTTTGTAAATTATCTACAGCACAATTTCAACATAATGTACCCAAGCAAGTAACTAGTGAACTTGATACAAGAATCTACTGGTCGATGGGCAAGTGAGTTGGACACTACATTACTGCGCTTCCCTAAAGAGAATGGTAATAGAACAGTGTAGAAGATAATGTTGCTTTTCGTAACTTACGATATATTTTCTTTTTAATATATCAAGCATTTCTCCATTGCTGCACGTTTGGCAGGTTTTCTTTTTAACTTATTTTATTATCACCACGTGAGTTTTTCTGTCCAGTCGCAACATATGCATAGGCTACTACAAAAATGTAAGGGTTTATCGGTTTGTCAGCACCGGAGGGGGGTGGGGAATTGCGCTTACGGACGATTTTATAGGGCTTTCGTAGATAAGGGGTTTAATTAATTCAGGAAGCTTTTTAAAAATAAAATATTAATCGCCATGAGATGTGCTGGGTAGATCTGTAATTTTACCTCTCACAGATAAATTTCAAGTCCTCACCATCTTTTGAACTCGAGTCGTTACGATGTAAGACCTGCCTTTAACCATTCCATCACGTAATTTTTTTAATTATTTATTAGTAACTTTTTAAATTATTTCCCATATTTTCATAAAGTGCTCCAAATTATTTTCAATCTTTCTTTATTTCCGAGTTCTTTATACATATACATATCCATCGCTTTTATTGATATTTGGAGTTTATGCGCGTTCTTCTTTACGTCTATTTTATCCTGAATTTTTATCTTTGCTAGTTTAATTCTTCGTCAACCTACAGAAATTCCATGTCAATGGAAACAAAGTTGTAATATGAAAAACTCAAAAATTCATCTCATATATTATTGGTCAGTTTTATTGAGTATATTACATGCTTGGATAATATATCCTCATAATTAAACCCACGAACAACACAGAAGTTGAATGACTGAACGACAAGCACGAAGTTTGACATTGTGAAGGATATTCAGAATAATCTGGCCACTGACTGACTACAATGTTAGTAGCATATCAGAAAAACTGTCTGAGAACATTTGCACTTACAACTCTCTTTTGCGGTGCTTGCTTCTGCATTCAGTGATCTTCTTGGGTAGCGCATGGCCGAGAGGTTAGAACGTTGGTTTCACACTAGTAAGGTCTAGAGTTAGATCCCCGGTTAAGACTAAGTTTTTACTCTCTGACGGTAAATTAAAAAACTCGCCCTGTACATGACGTGGTAACAGCAAGAGCATGCGACCTCTATCACGCGGCTATTCAATGCCCTCCCTGAAACTCCTTATCGGGAAATATGTAGTATTTACATTTTTTGACAGTTTCTTGAGGTGTAGTGACTCTAGGACGACCTGTGTAAATTTTATATTTAGAGCCTGTGTTGCCGCTCCTCTACAATCCCAGATTGGGAAAGCGCTGCTGAAATCTGTCAATAACTGAGTGAGATAATACAAGCCTCTAAGCCATTTTTCAGGCAGTATAATAATATATAACACCTTCCTGCAACCACACAATGACTCTTTCTTTATTCACAACACTGCTTTCGCCGTTGAGGCATATTGTAGTGCGCTGGTTTAACAGCAGTTGCTTTGCTTATAAAAATAATTGTCTGAGTACAGCTCAAGACCAGCCCTATAATCTCTCAATTGCAACACGCTTTTTTTTTTTTCAGATTAACACGATTTGTTTTGTGCACTGACATAATTAACAACACCAAGATTTTTGCTTCTCAGCAGCATTGTTTCAGCATGCATGGTGAATTTAACAATAGTCATACGCTCTGCTGGTGGCACATGCGGTACGTGTTGAATGTTTCTTATTCCGGAAATCAATTTCAAATTTATTGATTATGGAATTTTATTTTTTTTAATTAAAAAAAATTCATTTCCAGCTACATTCTAACTTGTTTTTAAATGGGTATATAAAATATATATCTATGTAGTTTCTTCGTGCATATATATACACCCACATACATACACCCACGCACGCACATGCAAACGATAATAATGCACATAGTAATGGAGTTTCAGCCCTCTGGGTGCTTTCACTTTCTTCAGTCCACATTCAAGCACTTTTTAAATCCCATTTCACCACTGACAAAGTTTGTTCTTGTAGCAAAATCTGTCACTTGGGCCAAGGGTCCAGACCTGTAGTTAAACATCCCAGTGCCCTGGGCGTTTGAACTCTGTAGAAAGAGAAAACGGGGGTGAGTCAAAGCCGATATTCGTCGTAATAGACAATAAGGTTGGAACAAAAACACGGATCCGTGACAGTGTTAGGGTTAATGCAAAACTAAATTTAAAATCTCCTGAAAGAAATACAGTTAGTATAAAGGATGTCGGGAACCATTGGATCGGGAAAGGGGCTTTGTTACCAAAATATCTCTTCTGATTAGAAATAAAAAGTGTGTCCAAATATGGAAAAAAATTGAACGACAGGAAAATGTACTAAGAGAGTTTGTCAAAGCAGTTTACGTTTAAGAGCGGCCTAATGTTGACGCAGTTGAAGTGCTCTCACGAACTAAAGTAAATTAGCTGTCCCGCCCATGTTTGAAGAACTGCCAGATATGTGAAGGAAATGAAGATGCTGAAAATACATTGTTAAAACGATCGCCAGACAAGCACGTTTAATACCAGAAGAAATTTAGTCTAAAATAATATCTTTATATTTACTATTGTCCGTCATTGGATTGAAATGGTAGCGACAACTTGCTAAATGTATTTAGAATGTGACAAATGCCATGCCAAATGTATTTTTAATATGATAATTTTTGCAGAATAGGCCTATATCAGTATTTACAATACCAAATATACTATACTGTATCATCTTCGTGATTCGTTCGAAAAGATGATGTTGTCCGTAGAACAATTCGCTGTGTGATGTCATGATTGACTAATACAATGGTGACTCGAAGAGATGATATTGTCCGTAGAACAATTCGCTGTGTGATGTCATGATTGACTAATACAATGGTGACTCGAAGAGATGATATTGTCCGTAGAACAATTCGCTGTGTGATGTCATGATTGACTAATACAATGGTGACTCGAAGAGATGATGTTGTCCCTAGAACAATTCGCTGTGTCATGTCATGATTGACTAATACAAAGGTGACTTGACGAATCACGTGTCAGACAACAAGGAATTTCTGTACCGTTGACATTATTTCTCCAAGAAGTAGCCAATGTCTTCCTCAACTCTCTTTAATCGTATGTTCAAACTTCTTGACCACGAGCCATGAATGGTCTGGGGTATCATATGGTTTGGCCCGCCGAAGGCAACCGAGGCTGGACTAAACATTCAATAAATGTATGGTCTTGTTCCATAGCACCACACATTTATATTAAATGAATCATAATCAGAGACGTACATACACGCTCGATATAGGAAAACAATTTCAACTGTCACTGGGGTGAGTTACTAAAATTGTCTAGCTTCCCAGGTTAGTGATGGTTGATCATATTCACACTTGCCGTGAAGCGTAGGGGTGGGGAGCTTAAATTGTCGTTTCAAGGTCAGAGGTGTCACCGTGGTTGCATTTAGTCGATGTTTGTTCAATGCTATTCTATTGTTATCGTTATCCCACCGTTTTCTTGGTCTACATTTGGCTTTACGCCCGGTTATTCTATTGTTATATTCTCTTATTGGTATTTGGTTTGGGTTAATTCTCATAAGGTGACCGAACCATTTTACTTGCTGTCTTGCAATATGTTCAATACATGATATTATACCAACTCTTTTCCTAATTTCTTCATTTCTTATTTTATCTAGTTTGGTAACCATTGCAGCTTTTCTCAAACACTTAACTTCACATGTAACGATTTTCCTCTGCTGCAAGACTGTTAAAGACCATGTTTGACATTGGTAGGACAGTGTTGGTATACAAATTGTAGATATTATCTGGTGTAAAAAAATATTCCATTCTGTCTGTTGGGTGAAGAAGTAATAGTGAAAGTGTGTAGGCCACTGTGTTTGCTTTCTGTCACCTTGTTTCTATTTCTCTGTCTAGTCTTCCATTTTCGGAAAAAAGGCTGCCTAGATATTTAAATTCTTTGGCTTGTTTCACTATGGTGTTATCTATTGTTATATCCATTGGTGTTGCAGACTTTCTAATTTTCATAACTTGTTTTTTGTACGTTAATTTTCATGTTGTACTTCTGACATGCTAATTGCAGTGCATTGGTGTGATTTTTAAAATATTAAGATATCGTAGGTCAATTTTGAAGCTGATAATTTTATATGGCTCTGAATATTGTAAATGCACAAATGGCCTGCGAAAGATATTATAAATTCACAAAGGGCCCTTGGCACTTAAAAGATTTCCGCCACTGTGCAAGAGAGACCGCTGGGGTAGAACAGACAGTTACGTCAGTAATAAAATGTTAAAATTAAGATCAAGGAATTAGCGCGGTAGAAGAGTTTAAGTCTCACAAAAACAACAATAGTTGAATGTCATGTCTCATGTGAAGGATATTCTTGTATTATTAATTTATTATTAAAGATAGAGGAACTTGATACAGAGCATACACCATATTAAAGATAGAGGACATTTAAACAGGACAAACAACATATTAACGATAGATGACATTGGGACAGGACATGCAGAATATTAAAGATAGATGACATTGAGACAGGACATGCAGAATATTAAAGATAGAGGACATTGAAACAGGACAAACAACATATTAACGATAGATGACATTGAGACAGGACATGCAGAATACTAAAGATAGAGGACATTGAGACAGGACATGCAGAATATTAAAGATAGATGACATTGAGACAGGACATGCAGAATACTAAAGATAGAGGACATTGAGACAGGACATACAATATATTAAAGATAGATGACCTTGAGACAGGACATATAAACATATTAAAGATAGAGGAACTTTAGACAGGGCATACAGATATATTAAAGATAGAAGACCTTGAGACAGGATATACTAGCATATTAAAGATAGAGGACCTTGGGATAGGACACAAACCAAGAAAGAAGATCTTGAAATATGACATACAAACAAAGAAAGAGGACCTTGAGACAGAACATACTAACATATTAAGGTGCGTGAGAAACAAACTAATACAATAATTTGCACATTAAAAAAAGATACGCCATCTTGATGAGAATCTTTACGCGGTGAATAATTTTATGGCGACAAGCAAGATGTAGGCAGGTGTACAATTTGGAAGTAAAAGTGGGATGAACAAAATAAATCTTGTCAGAGTACACCATGGTAAGAACAAGTTGTTGGGGAGATACTTTACAGATGTTTGATTGTTTGTATTCGCTTTTAAAAGTAACTAGCATGAACGTCAGCGTAAATTCCGCCATTGAGCGTCGATTCGTTGGGTTACGACTTACGTTGCGCCATATAGTCCTAGCACAGCGGTTTTCTACGTGACTTTGATTCGGGTAGGTTTCCTTAGATTGTGATAGCCTTTCTATATGTCGTCATCGGCGAATGTGTGGCATCTGTTATCCGTGACGATGTACTTCCCACTGTGCCCTTGACTTTGCAGGTCAATATATGCAATGGATGGCAGTTCCCGAGGTGGAAACGTAAGGCAAAGGGTTGGAATTCAGTCGACTAGGTTTATCCCGTACGACAGGGCTATTCAATTATATTTACTCGGGGCCAAAATGTAGCAAATGGGGATCATCAAGGGCCAGATTTATAAAAAAAAACACATTGAATGATTTTATACAATTAGGTTTTTTATAACTTTATTTCAATGTTTTAGCAATGATCCTCGGGCCACTTACTAGGCCTCCGCGGGCCGAATTTGGCCCGCGGTCAGACAATTGAATAGCCCTGCCGTACGAGGTACTCTGTTGTTAGAGAACTCATCTCGTGTAATTAGACTGACCGTTGTCCCTTGTTCCCTCAATACTTAACCTTTCACATCTGATAGCTTGATTTCGCTAGAGGGATTACCCTTCAGCAGAGTTGGACTTGAGTTCGCCCTCTTAGTAGAGGTTCCATTCACCAACATAGTAAACAACAATTAGGGAGCCGCATAGAACAATAGTTAACGCACTGTCTTCGCACATGAGTGGTCCTAGGTTCATTCCCCAGTCGAGGCGGAAATGTTTTTCAGATCGCAACGGCTCCCGGGTCGACCCAGTCTTAAATGGGTACCGAATTAATCCGCAGGTTCTGAGAAATGCGGTTTAAATAAATTTAAAAAATAAAACAACTACGAAATGATACGGCATAGCTAAGTGTCTATCTTCTTTCTTCGTCATACATTCTACGTACAAGACTGCAAGGGAGAGGAGATGGCTACCGCCCTCATTTGCAGAGCCACTGAAATGTAAGATCGCTAACATCTCACACCCCTAGGGCATTAATGAATGCTATGGGTTACTTTACTTTTACTTTAATATAGTAAGCAACAATAAGATTAAAAAATGAGGCCTACATACGTTTTATGCTGATTGTGATGGCATGGTTTCCTGTCTTTTACGTTTCTGTGTTGTATACACCCAGAAGATAACTAGAAGTATGTTATCAGCCATAAACATGCTTTTGCTATGGCTTCCATATTTCGTTTTCTCCACTTTACCCTAACTTTCACATGGTGTTTTCCTCAAACGCTTGACCTATGTTGCGAGGCGAGTGGGTGCCATCTGAGCGGACCAGATTCAATTCTCGTTTGCTGCATTATGGTTTTCCTCTAGTGTTGTGCTGCCTGTACATTTTGCTCGACAGAATAGCCTTTTCCCGAAGACTTGTATTGCGACAGTGTTTTTGACAGTGACGACTGAGTTATGTCATTCGGAGATATTGCCTGTTTTGTGCAATACATTCTAACTCCATCTCGGTCTACACTGCCCATACACGATCCTCAAAGCGTTAGACATAACCAGTGTTTCACGCAGTCTTGGAAATAACCTGTTATTAGGATGCTCCATAAGGAGGTGCCTTCTCAAATCTTAGCTATCTGTTAGCCCTTGGAGCTGCACGAATCCCTTTCCATCTCTTTTGCATCAACCTTCGATGCAAAGACGGAAACTGATTGCGATGATTATTCTAGTGTATACAAATGTTTTGATAGTACAAGGAGACTGTGATTTAACTTCCTTTTAAAACATTAGGCCAACCAAGAAAAGGTATAAAAATACTATTGATAATACTAATGAATGAAACTATGATGTTTTCGTAATATACTTATATAAAAACAGTGAAAACTACGGTGAAGCGTCAATTTTGTGTCACCAAAAATATTAACGAGCGACTTAACCCTGTTTAATGGCGTCTAGAAGTTCGTCTTTCGACGTTAATAATCCTAATACAGATTAAACATCTGTACTCATTCAGGCAAAACTCTATTTCTTTCTCCATCATGTTGGAGAGATAATTAGGGACAATTTTCTCACTCGGGTTCTTCTCATGAAAAGCGCCGCGGGAGAGCAAGAGATAGATGGCGCGGTAAACACAAGAAGAAAAGGTGATTGGTCCCTGGCTCATTGAAGCTTAAAATGTGGAGCTCTTTCACAGGACTCACAAATTTTGTAGACGTCAATGCAGGAAAATCCCTAACCTGACCTGTGTGAGAAACAGAAAAACGTAGAAGTGCTTTGGCAGGGAGAATGGTAAAGAGTTAAATAAAAAGGTGTGTTGGAGATAGAGAGATGAAGAAGAAAGGGAAAAAGAAAATAGTAATAAATATAGAAACCACGGAATTATTTATGTATTTTTATTATGGACATTACAATTGCGGTTTGTTAAACATCTTCTGTAATGTTTCGTACCACAGTCATCTTTTTGCTTCTTCCCATCAATGATTTCTCTATATGTGTTTGTATAACACAAGAGAGATTGATCACGAAGCGCTAAAAATATGAACCATGAATATAATTCCCACAACTTCACGAGCCACACCTACGTAACCAAGTAAACATCTACAAGGAAGAAGAACTAACTAATATAAATCAATATTAGGTGGTATATTTTTAACAGGCTAACAAAAATTGGTGTGAGGAAACAGAAAATTAACTAAACAAGCTAAACTCCTGGTTTACCACTTCTGTCCTCAGCATCCTCCTCCACGACAGTGAAACATGGGCAACCTATATGTACCAAGGGACGACTAAACATCTTTAACATGCGAAATTCGCGGAGCTAGATGGCAGGACATAGTAGAACTCTGCAGGTGATTTGAAAGAGAGACAAACTAAAGAAGTATGACGTCTTTCCCTCATCTCATGACTTTCGTCATTTCTGTTCACAAGTAACTGATTTTTCACAGCCAGACTTAGACTTTTCTAACTTCTGAGGACTCACAAACACCCAACTTAATTGGCGTTTTCAATGTCATGCTAACAAACTCATATTTGCTTGTGAAGGAGAAACATCATCATTAATATTCAATTACGCTGTAGAAAAAGAATACTACGTTCACAAAATATTGGTAATAAAATAACTTATTCAAAATAAATGCTGTCTGTCATCATGAAAAACTCCCCTTTTAAAGGCAGGCATGAGTCCAATTTAGTTATGCTAAACAGCACAAATATAAAGGAAATAATGATGGTAGCAGTTCAGGTAAAAATACAACCATTGACTCCAATGATCTCTAAGGTTTATATATAATACAAAATGCTCACAACGCTTAAAGGATTGGCTTTACTGTACTCGTGTTTCCCCATAATACTCCAACCTTTTGGAATACTCTCAACAGTGCGGCATCTTCTTGCCAAAGGTATCAGTCATAGATCAAAACTCTCAAAATAATAATATCAATGTTTCGTTTGAAGATGCACTTGTAAACAAGACGCCATTATCGAGATCGAACCCGCGACCTTTAGAATGGTATAACATAACAATATCTTCTACTTCTTCGGCGTTCATTCTCAAACTCCCGACGAATTTCTCTTGTAGCAGGACCATGGTCCTATTAGATTTCCAGCAGGATGTAGTCCAGAGAATGGAAATGCGTTGTGCAGCAGCTTTAGTTGCGCCACTGGCCCGACACATCCGTCTTCGGTGGAATAACAATATAAAAAGGAAGGTAGCCACACTACGAATTAATATTAAAAATAAACATTTATATCAAATGTTAGAACTAAAAACAGGAAGATTAAAAGACATTATTTCTGTCATTTGTATGTCGTAGGATTATGGAAGACTATATATAAAAGCAGAATTGTTGTATGTCTTCGGAGTTAGGGTAGCAATGTTAGTTCCTCTCAAAATTCTTTAGGCTGGTGCTTTATGAAGCAAGGAACACACCGTGAAATTGGCTTCAATGCCTAACGATTCCATTGGCAGGTGTCTTGTGGGGTAGATGAATAGGTCAGGATACAGTGAGGTGAGGAACAGAGTCATCCGGACACCCCAGGAGATCCGTTTTCATAGAACGGCTGTCAACAGTAAAAAGCATTTTACCTTCGTTCTCCTGCTCGGTATACAATGCATTGGGGGGGGGGGGGAGGGGGGGGGTTGGAATGCATCATAGCGTAAACTAAGCAGAAGTGCATTTGAGAACTCTCTAGTTTTCATCTTTACACAACATTCTGAAAACATTTCAATGGCGGACAGTTATAGAGTAGGTAGCCTGAATTGTTCTGATCATCAGATGTTGGTCTCAAATCGGCCCTTTAGCTTCTTGACACTGTAATCGGGGTCATGGCTCCTAAAGTGTCAGTACTATTGTGTGTCAGAATTAAGTTTTTAACCAATGACATTTGCTTTCTGCATTGTAGCATAAGCTAACATAATGTAAGTAGTAGTGATCATTACATTGTACTGGTACTTTAGCACGCTGTAAAGGGCTGTCAATAAATTACGTCAACAATTTCGGAGGGGAGGGGGGGTCAAAAACCTTTTAATTTTTTTTTGTTTTTGTTTTAGAGATTTTTGAAATGTTGACAAACATTGACTACATTAAAATGTTTGAATTTGAAAAGTTTTTCTATAAATCTTAAAATATTAGGTAGTTTTTTCGTACTGTTTAAACTAAAAAAAGGAAAATGGGGGGAAAAATGGGGGGGGGGTGGGAGAGATTTATTTGTACGTGATTACATATGGGCAGCTTTTAACACATTTGACAACACTTGGATTTTCTTGTAGATTTTTTTCCTCACAAGTACCAGCAATTATTTTTTCATAGTAACTTTTAGTTAATAGAGCCGATCTTTTCAAACTTCGCGGCGCGTAGATAATGTAGTGTAAGTAGGGAATTGTGCGCGAAATATAATATGAAATTTAGATTTAGTGCCTAAAAAAAGCAAAATATGATATCAAATTTTGTGCCTAAAAACAAACAAAATATAATATGAAATTTAGTGCCTAGAAACAAGCACAATATGATATGAAATTTAGTGCCTAAAAACAACCAAAATATAATATGAAATTTAGTGCCTAAAAACCAACAAAATATAAGAAATTTAGTGCCTAAAATCAAATAAAATATACTATGAAATTTAGTGCCTAGAAACAAGCAAAATATAATATGAAATTTAATGTCCAGAAACAAGCAAAATATAATATGAAATTTTATGTCCAGAAACAAGCAAAATATAATATGAAATTTAATGCCTAGAAACAAGCAAAGTATAATATGAAATTTAATGTACAGAAACAAGCAAAATATAATATGAAATTTAGTGCTAGAAACAAGCAAAATATAATATGAAATTTAGTGCTAGAAACAAGCAAAATATAATATGAAATTTAGTGCCTAGAAACAAGCAAAATATAATATGAAATTTATGAGATTGGAGCGCAAGAGTGCAATGGTGAACCCAGGATATAATGGTGGATATACTCTAGAGGAGATTAGAGCGCAAGAGTGCAATGGTGATCCCACAACTAACTACGGTAAACGAACTAATTTTCCACGATTTAAAATTCTCTCTTTATTCATGTTTTGAAATAATTGCTCACGGGATTTACCCAGTCACATGGAAGTAGAGTACCAGGGCTAATCCTCTTGGTAGGTAGAGTAATGGATCCATTACTACTGAGTATGTGTGGTAGGCGACGCCAATCGTGAGGTTTCTGATTAACCACTGGTTAAATAAAACGTACTATTATAGTGAAGTACTCTGTTTTCAAACACGGACTATAGTACATGTAGGATTTTATGAAAGTGATGTTACATCAGAGTTTTTAATCAGAAAACTCACGCCCTACATAGAGTACATCATTGGTCAACCACTGACTAGGCAGCGGAAAACTGTTGGGATTACTGTGTACTATGACCTTGTTTCAGAACTTCATTTTCTTGTCCATAAAGATGAGGTGTGGAGTTAATCTCTAGCTGTAAACTAGTAGCTTTGCCGCTGAACTTGCAAGAAATATTCATAAATTTAATAAGTTCGCTTATGTGTTACTAAGTTATTTCGCCCGTGTGTTGCCGGGGCCCGAAAGGGGAGCAAAGAATAGCAATACTGTTTATCTTCCACGCATGTCGTAAAAGGCGACTAAGGAGGTTATGGGATGGAGTTGGCTGTTCCATTCCATATAGGGCGAGTGACCCAAAGCCATGCTGAAGTCAGATGTGTCCGGCCGAAAGGCGCAGATATCGCAGCAATGATTATGGCAAAACCATGGCACAACGCATTCCGTTCTCCGGACTACATCCTGCTAATCTTCAGGAGTTTGAGAGCGAACGTAGAAGAAGAAGAACTGTTATTTCGTTTTTGTCTACCTTTTCCAACCATAATCATCTGTGCACGCATAAGACGTCTTCCTAGTATCTTACATTTCTTGACGTGTAGGGCTGCCTTCGATTTTCCTGTATCACCTACTTATTACAATTTCCTCTGTGAATGATGTGTGTTAAATTAGAGCATTTCATAATTAATTTTTGATCTGTTTATTTTAATGACGACCTTCAAAGTGCAGAAAAAGGGAGACTATTTACTAAAAATAACTAAACATTTTAAAAATATATTTTACATGATTGCATCCCTTTACTGCCTTCAAATATCTTCGTAGGATAACTAACACACATTGGAGTGAATTCAAATCGAATGATAAAATCAGAGAAGAGACACATCAAAATTTCATCACAGATGTTATCAGAAAACGCCGTTGGTCCTGCATCGGGCATGTCCTACGCGCAGACACCAACAGAATACATCACCAATCTCTTGAATGGATACCTACAGGCAAAAGAGCAACGGGTAGACCAAAAGAAACACTCAGAAGAACAATACTTAGAGAAAGTAAAAAAAAACAATATTCATACTATTCAAGAAATGCACAGAATAACTTTTAACATACAGAATTGGAGAGATCTGACCTCTGCCATATGCGCTAACTTTCGCGCAAAAAGGAAAATGAATGAATGAATCCCTTTACTATGAAAATGGCTTTGCAAATGTTCGTGATTAATGCAATGACTACTCCATTTTGTGCCATCTTTGGCCCAAAAGGAACTAACTATAAAGGTTCGTATGTTTAATTATCTCGTGTGGATTTTTTTTTTCTCTGTAAAATATACTCTTATGACGAAGTACGCTTCGTTTAACCGCGAATGCTAGTCTAATTTGACTATATCAGAGCTTTTAACTATAAAAAAAATAGAGGAGGTAGCGGTTCTGGTAATGAAGCTTCTGCAATCTCTGTGAAAGGCAATTGTGAATGTTCTGATAGTTATGGCTCTTCTGTGATACCTAAGAGTTTCCATGGTAGACATGAAAAAAAGCACAGTACTTTGAAGCTATGTGCTATCCATCAATTACGTCAGCAATTAGGGAGGCAGTGGGAGGAGGGTTGAAATAGTTTGACAGCTGTTGACACCATTTAGTGGAAAGGGGGGGGGGGGTGAGGGTGTGATAAAATTTGACGTCAATTATTATATTTTATGTACCAAATAAATTGATTAAAATATATAGGTTATATGTTTTAAATTATAAAAATATTTTGATTAACTGTATCACAAATATATCATAAATTATATTGTTCTGTTTTCACACCAGACAGTATATTATGAATTAGTTTTCGCTAAAATGATCTCATTTTCAGCAAACTATCCGGAAAAAAACATGTCGAATTTGTCAATGTGAATATATATTCCTGAAATCTTTAATAATTATGTACCCACTGAAAGTATTTCTTGTACTCTATATTGTCAAATTCAGTTGTTTTTTTAAATCATGAATTACCTTGTATTTAATTGTCTTTATTTTCTGTTACCGTTTATCTTGATATTACTTTAAGTATTATTTTATGTAGACCTATTCATTTTCCCAAAAATATACTATTTTGAGTTTTATGTATGAATTTTAAACATGTAATTTAAGTTGTGAATAATGTAGTTTCATCCGACATTTTCTGCGCATTGAGTGGTGGGGAGGAAAGGGAGGGAGCGACTTTAAAAAAATGTTTGACATAACTGAGTATTGAAAGGGGGGGATTATTGAGATATGTTAACAATGGGAGAAGGGTAAGAATATTGGCCCACATTTTGACCTAATTTATTGTTTATGTAATCTGATGAGTGTCTAAAAGAGATTACACAGACTATGGATTAGGTATGTTGATTATGATCTTCGCAACACCGGACATGTCCATAGGTACTCGGATCTCTGCTTCAGTAAATCTCTCAGAGTATAACGGCTAATAATTCCGGTTCTATGTTGGTTCACTGCTCTTTTTGAGCTTTTTGTCAGGGATTCTCTACGGGCCACGCACATCTTCACTCCCAATTCGCGCATTTTTTATATTGACTCATGCTCATTCATCTCAAAATCTTCGATTCGTAAGGACTCACTAAGGGCATTGAGTATGTCTGCTCGGTTCATAGGCTGACCATCTGTTGTGGTGGCGAGGCTAGCATATTGGTCGGCCCGTTCGTTTCCCTCCACGCCTGCGTGTCCGGGGACAAAGATAAGCGTGAGTTTTCGTAGTAATGACCGCATTTTAGTTCTCTCTAATGACTCCACACATCTCCTACGTACATCATCTGTTTTGACTTTCTGAATCATAGAATCTGAGATTACACATATATGATAGAAAAACTAAACAGAAACTTTATAAAAGGCAAAAGCCCACAACAATTGCACTATCTGTTCAGGTAAGCCTAGCAAATCAATCATATGGAGTGAACAGTCTTTGCTCTCGACAAATTTAACATCATATAACAACACACGTGTTTCTACGTTCACTTATCCTTCTGTGAGAGAATACTGGGTGACTGTGGGTCACAGATACGACTTTGATAAGGATAGAAGAAAAGGGATGCCTAAAAAAGAAGCAAATTGCCCCGTTTCTTATAGGAATATTGACGCAGTTTTTGGGGAATCCGGCAGGATGGTGTTTGTTCTACTTTTATAGCACGTTTCTTAGTACATAGTGGTATCCCCGGCTTGCTTATAGAGGATTAACCCGTCAAACCAATTCCCGTATAGGCCTACTGCATTGGTACCAAAATATCTAAAGTTTTAACTAACATATTATACGATGCTTCTAAGAAGAGGTTTGAAAAATTTCACTTTTATAAATAAATTTGTATTTATTTTATGCATAAAAAAGACAAGTTAGATAGTAAGCAAATAAAGCAACAACAAAAACTGTCATGTCAACAGAATTCTGATCTTCTCCTATTGCAGTACACATTGTTAATCAAATATCTGCAGGATTTGCTACATAATAAAATCGACGGTTAAATATAATAAGGATCATTTATAGTCATATATACGACAGAACACAGAAAGCATGAGATGGGTTAGTTCAAACACCCCTTTAAGTAAAATATAACATGATTATGAACCCCACAAAACGTGAACTAAATGGCATCCTCTACCCCAAACTCTTTTTCTAACCGTGCAACTACTGGAAATATATTGATTTGTTTTTAACAATACAGGGAGCCGAGTCTAAATTCCAACCTTTTAATACTACACGCAGCTTCATTCCAACTTTGTTATAGTATGCGCAGCTTTTGTGTCGTCACTTAAATCACGTATCTTGGAATATATTAAGAGACAACAGATCTGCACACATCAGTAGACTACTATCAGACAGTATGCGACAGCAAGCTATGCTACACAGATACAGTGAAGGTGGACCTATAGGCCGATCATGAAAACGATGGATACCCGAAATAAAAGAAGCGACAATTCCACAATATACTCAGCACACAAGAGGGCCTCTCCAGAAAACTCTTCTACCACTGACGCTGAAAGGCAATAAGAGGTTTAGCGAATAGATAGATAGACCGAAAACACGCCACTAGCAAACTGTGTTGTCACAAAAATAAAATCGCTAATTTAAGCGGAGATGTTTGTTTAGTAAATACGCTAAGCTATAGCTTGTGTAGCTTATACGTAAATCCTGCACTGTATCAGAAAGTTGGGTATCTTTTAACTTTTAAAGTTTGGTTGGGGAATCTAAACTTACCACAGATTTAGAACCACTGCCACGTTTAGATAAAAAAAAAAAAAAAAGACTTTGCAAGTAGTTAATAGCCTAATCGAAACTAATTTCACTGTTCTTCAATTTCAACAAAATGTATCATATTGCGACGACATTTTTTTGTCGTTAAATATGTTGTGTGTATATATTACTTTACCGTATACGTAGAAGAAATTTGATCGGCTTTACTTTAGAATAGTACATACCGACCACATCTAGATAATAACAACAAACATGGAGGGCGTTTTGCAGAAGTGGACCAACTACTTTTCAGGTAGTCATTGCAGCTGAGTTTTATATTATAATAAACTCAGTGCAACTTTCAATATTGTTTAAAAAAAATATATATTTCTTACTATATTAGTAGGACAATATATATTTTACAAATTTATGTATAATACTATACCTTACGATACACATCACAATCGACGAAATAATTGTCAAGACTGACTACTCAATCAATAGATGATAGACTAAGACATACTCCCGGTCATCATACTCTATGACTATGATGACTGATACAGCCAGTACTATAAAATAGGCCTAAAATATAATTTAATAATAATTAGGCCTAAATAATATATAATAAAAGGCTAGACCTATATCATGATATGATGAGTAGTATAGATAGCTATACTATAGAGATAGCCAGTATATATTTATAATTATATTATAACTGGTGGATACGTTACGGTTAGCCCTGGATACCTGATTATTAGAGTTAGACTAGACTAAGTAATAAATAAGTAATAATAATTACATAAACAATACTGATAAAACAAAGATAGTTCATTTTATTATTTAATTTAGTTCCTCATTCAATCAAAGATTCTTTGCATAGATGAAGTATTGGCTTCATATGCCCAGTATGTACTATGTTACTTCTAGGCATGTTAACTTTTTGTGTGACTTTTTAAGCACCTCCTTGCAAGTTGCAGGAGTTCTTGTATGATCCTTTGTATGCCTAATTGCCCTAATAATTGACCTTTCTCTGTTGATTGCTCCATATAGAGTTTCTTTTACTTTTTGGCAAACACACTTTTCTTTTACAAACTGCTCTCCGATCTGCATGAAGGTCCGTTGTTTATGAAGCCTCATCGATTCTGAGTTGACCTACATGCTCGATATAATTCTAATGTCATCTGCTTATGAAACTTGACTATCTATCTATATGGTGTGTCCTTTACAGATTGGTGTCCTCACTGCCACTCTGTAGCCTCTCGGTTCTGTGCAAGCTGCCCAACCTCTTTCAGTGTCATGTTCTGAAGCCGAGAAGGTCTTTAATATTCTGCATCCATTGAGGTCTTTTTCTCATTTTTCTCGCCAATTTCTCATTTTTCTCGCCAATTTCTCATTTTCTTTCCTGGAATTTTCCCCTCATGAGTAATCTTTAATGAAAAAAATTATTTATTAGTTTCTTCCCTCAATAATAACTCATCATCATCATCAAGTGCTGTCTCCGCAACGAAGGTTGGCGGCAACATACCTCCAACATCCCGTCTCTTGTTTTGGTGGTGCACTCTGCTAGACTAACCTGTCCATCTTGTGATGTTACTCTCCCACTTGTATCTCTGCCTACCTCTTGCTCGCTTCCCTATGACTTTACCCTCAAGTAAGGTCTTCAACAAGGTGTCATGTCTTTGAATGTGTCCAAAATATTTTATTTGCCTGATCTTTATTTGTCTTAATAATTCTTTCTTCATATTAAGTGTTTTTAGAACCTCATTGTTTGTTTTCTTCTCTTTCCATGATGATCTCCCTATTCTTCTATATACCCACACAATAATAATTCACTAGTTTTAAAATCTTTCCATTTTATGTTCAGCATTCTTAGAAAGCACTTGTTTTCTGAGGTAATTAATTTAGTAGGCTTATCTATTAAGTTTGTGAATCTCCAGTTCTCACACTGTTCACAACCACATCAATACACATAAATAACACATAGATAATCTACACATAAATAAGGTTGCTTCAGGTGTGACATGGGTAAATGAATAATATAATATAGAAACATCAAGGAGTTATTATTAAAGAAAAATCATAATGGAGCTAATGGATTTGAGCCATATCCAATCAGATTCCACCTACTCGTCTCACAACTTGAGTCATCCTTGTTTATGTTTGTGTTATTTATGTTTACAAGTATATCTAATTGGTCCTTGTGGCACATGCTGATGTTAAAATGTATGTGGTTCTCCAGAAATAGTTACATACCTGTGCAGTGTGTATGTTGTTGTTGTCTGCATGTCGTTCAACTGGCTCATATTCATAGTAGCTTGGGAATATAGACATTGCATGTCTTGACTAAAGTTGCATCTTTTTAGGAATGTGGTGTGATCTAAAATGGGAAAACGTGTTGACTTAAATTGCGAAGCGAGTATGTACCATCTGAGCGGTTCTGGTTCAAATTCAGTTTGCTGCATTGATTTTTTTAAATAATTTAATCCTCCAAGTTTCTGTATTATATTATTCATTTATCTAAGTTTAGCATGTTTGTTACATTCCTGTGAACTTCATATATATGCTAAGGGGTAGTAAGAAATAATTATAACATGTAGTTATAGGGCATATGTGAATTAATTCATTATCTTCACAAAGAATGAAAGTGTGAGTAATTGAGAAGGTAGAACATTTTACATATCAGGGTAGTATTATTGATAAAACAGAAGGCAAATAAAGATATATCAAATCAAGAACAATTTAGTTCAGAGGAGCTTTTATCAGAAAGGTCAGAGCTTTTTTACTGCGTGACAAATCATGGGGGGGGGGGAGGGGGGGAGGGGGTGTGATATAGATGGCTCAACAGAGAAGGCAAAGGAGAAATAGTGGTAGTGGCTGTGTCTATATGGAACGGTCCAGAAGGGGTTGTTTATGTGATTTAATAATTAATCATGTAAACAACAGTAAGTCCTGATATCCCTAATTTATCATGTAAACAACAATCATTCTTGATAACCATAAAAAGACCAATTGGACATCAGGGTTGATCAACGGTCTAAGAAGCTGTTATCATGAAAAACTGGTATTACAGAAACAGACTTCATACAAAACATCTATAATGACCCAATCTAGTTTTCTTGCACCAAGAGATATCCTTAAGATCGGATATTGGTATGTTAGAAAGCAAGTAAGAGAAAACACCAAACAGCAATATGTTTCTACAACAATAAGAAGAAAGCGATGGACTTATATTGGACATGCACTTAGAATGAAAGAAAACAGACAGCAACTACATGCATGGGTATCAGATGAAAAAAGAAAAAGAGGAAGAACAAGAAAGACTTTTCACAGAACAATTAACAAAGAGGTAATGACTATGCATCTTAACAACATGCAAAAACTACACACAGTAGCACTACATCACTCAAACTGGAGACCATTAGTTTCTGCCCAATTTGCACTAAAGGAAAATAGATAGATAAAGAGGAGGCAACTCTAGAAATCAATAGCCACTGGTGTTTCAAACTGGTGTCTACAAATTTCAAAGCTAACTGTGAGGAAACCAGATGATCTTGACTAATGCTATATCTGCTTTGGAAGGCTTTCAGAACCCAAATACATTCCACCTGAATGCCCTAAAATCACTTATATCTCAACTAAACAACCAAGTTAAAGAATTAGTTCTCCAATGGATTCCAGATCTTTCACAAATTAATGGAAATGAGATAGTAGATAGCTAGCTGAAACTAGAAGAAACTTGCAGCAACAACATATAAAATATAACATATACTTCCATAAATGAAGTCCATCATCAAAAACTCTATGAATATGAAATGGAACTCAACTCAACCATGCAGCCAAAAAGATTATCCCATCCACAAGTTTGCAATAAAAGAAGAAATAAATCATTTTTAGATTGGGAACAGGCCACAACAGACTCAAACAACACGTGTAGGAAAGTTTGAATTAACAACAATTATGGGCCTATGTGCACTGCAGACAATCTGAAGAAAACACAAAACATATTTTTGAGAACATAACTGCCTATTGTACCACACCACAAGAAGAAAACTATGGCCATAGAACTGGCTACCATAGTACAGTTTAATTAAGAAATCCATATCAGAATCTGACTGGAGAATAAGGAAAAAGAAGAAGGTGTGTGGTTAAAAAACATAAAACTGCTAAGTTAAATAATCTTAGGTAACATATAAGACTCTTTAATATAAATGTTCTAAGGTTCTCTCTAGAAAATAAGAATATTTTGGCCATATCAAACAACATGGCAGGGCGAAAAAAAAAGATGTAGGCCATGAAACAGATGGACTCAAAATATCAAAGAACACCTGAACATGACACAGAAGCAGGAAAATTGACTCAAGATCAGTAGGAGTTTCAAAAGACTGTGATGACTGCTACATTACATGCTACCTAACAATGAACAAAATAAGGCTCTGCAATATAAATGTAAACACTTCCTTTGTATAGTTTAAAATATGGTTGACATGCAACAAAGATTTGTAACAGCTGATTGCGAAAGATTTTAAATATTCAGCATGAATGGTAAGATAATATGAGGAATGAAGATGTTTAAATAAGACAAGGCAAGATTAAGATCACAAACACATATAAATAAAAAAACAACAAGTAGGGACGACACAACTTGCGTTCACTTCGGCCAACTTACTAGACATGTGAACGCAAGTTGTTGTGTCGTCCCTACTTGTTTTTTATTTATATGTGTTTGTGATCCTTGATAAAGGTCTTTTGGTCAAAACATCAATTTGTGTGTGTGTGCCTATGTGTGTTTCATACAATTAGCAAAACTTTATCATATTGTTTCAAGCTTTGCCCTGATGACAGGTCTGACAATATAACATGACCTCAGATGCAAAAAAAAGTAGACTGGAGATAGTTAGTTTGTCAGTAATCTGTTGTCTGTCCCTAGGTGAATGATGATTGATTGCATTCACACTTGCAGTTAAGCGTAGGGGTGGGAGCTTAAGCTGTCGTTCCAAGACCAGATGTGTCGCTGTGGTTGCATTTAGTCTGTAATCTATGCCCTTATGAAAGCCAGCATCTTAATTGATAACTGTGTATAGTAAAATGGTGCAGAGGGACAGTTATGTTATTTCTACTTGCCAGTATTCAACATTTCGGAGAGAATATGAGTGTCACCAAATAAAATTCTGCGCACTGAAATGCTATCATTTAAGTATTAAAATAATATGGATAGTGTCTTTTTGTGATGATGTCTTCAATGTGGTACCCCTACGATCTCGATGAATTATGGGCTTTAATTATTATTATTATACACCTATGGTCAGGATCTGTAGTGGTGTGGTACAGAGCACTTCTGTGACGGCCAAGGTACTGGGTTCAAATTCTACCATGGACAATTGTGCATCTGGACAGTTCAGAAAGCAATGGCAAACTACTGCACATATTTATACTGCCTAGAAAATGATTACAGCCAACAAATGCTGGGTTGATGGCTGCATCCTGAATAGGATACACTACCAATTTTCATATACCTATGATTGATTGATTGATGTAAACACAACATAACTTAAATATCAGCCTCAAGAAAAATGTGTAAAGCAAATGTATCTGTTCTTCCCTGTTCATTCTAAAACTCTTGTTGGTTAGCAGGATATAGTCAAAGGAATGGTTAAAGACCTGGCTTAAAGAATGATTGAAAATCTTGCTTGAAGAATGGTTGAAAATCTTGCTTACAGGTGCATTTTTTCAGAGGTACCTTGTATTTATGATGCGAAGCTACAAAGTTCCATACTTCAAATTATATTTTTAGCAGAAGGTATGCTACTCTGTTGGAAAGGGTGAGGTACATGCGGAAAACCCAAGTACAATTAAGTCACCCCTCTATGTCTTTTGAGAATTTTGATGATGTTTAATGTTAGCAATATTTGTTTTTTCTGCCTTGAATATTTTGCGTCTGTAGTTCTAGATACAATTTCAGCTCCACAACAGGCATCCTATAATTATTTACACAACTAAAATATTTCTCTTAATACTATAAACATTATTTTTATAAAGTGATGCTAATTTTACATTGGATATTCAAAGGGTGGCAGCCTCGGTGGTTTGTTTTAGACAATGGAATTTTATCCTATTACAAATCTCAGGAAGATATAATTAATGGCTGCAAAGGATCTATCAAAATGGCTGTGTGTGATATTTCAGGTAAATATACATGTGTAATTTTATCTTATACTCTGTTCGAATTCTCATGAACACATAGGAACATTTTTTTTTTAATTCTAAAAAGACTACTTGATAATTTATTTTGATATCTTGTATGTACTATTATATTGTTAATGACTAATAAAAATATATTTTGCCTTCAAAAAATGTTTGCAGTTTGAGATATCTCTTTTTTAGTATATAGCCTAAAACACAGGCTTCTTCTTCTTCTGCATTTGTTCTCAAACTCCTCCTATTTAGCAGGATATAGTCCAGAGACATTCTTCATTGTGTCATTGTTTGCTGTGATGTCTTTGCCTTTTGACCTGACACATCTGACTTCAGCATTGCTTCATGGGTCATGTTGTCTCTATCTAGGATGGGATAGTCAACTCCACTCCATAACCCCCCTTAGTCACTTCTTAGACATGCATGGAAGGTAAACAGTGTTGCTATTCTATGCTCTTCTCTCAGACTGCAAGACACTAGTGAAGCACAGGCTATATCTGTTTACAATTTTATAATGCTAGCACCACATGTTTTTGTTGTATGAGAAATATGATATTTGCGATAATCTGTTAATTAATAATTATTGAACATAATCATGATATTCCAGTGCCATTGTACTGTTCTTGTTTACTATTTAAAACGAAAATAGGATAACGTTATTAGTCTAAATCCTGTTTAACATTTATTGATGTATCTTGAAATTTGTTTGAAGTTATTACTGCATAGTATTTTTTTCTTATTGACGCTTATTTTTGTCCCCGGACATGCGGGCGTGGAGGGAAACGAACGTGCCGACAAATTAGCTAGTCTCGCCACCACAACAGACAGTCAGCCTATGGACTGAGCAGACATACTCACTGCTCTTCATGAATCCTCATGATCAGAGGATTTTGAGATGAATAAGCATGAGTCAATATCAAGAATGCAAGAGTTGGGAGTGAAGATGGACGTGGCCCGAAGAGAACCCGTAACAAAGATTTCAAAAAGAGTAGTGAACCAACATAGAATCGGAACCATCAGCCATTATACCCTGAGAGATTTACTGAAGCAGAGATCTGAGCACCTATGGACGTGTCTGGTGTGCGAAGATGATAATCAACATACCTAATACCTAATGTGCTTTGGTTTTTGCTATATTCAGGAAGTTAGCCGCCATGCTGACCTTATGTTCTTTAAGTAGTCAAAACTAAAAAAATCTTGTAATTGGCTGTATTATTTTATCATTATAATAAATTTCATTTATTGCCTTATCCAGTCCATCCAACTGATATGACACGATTAGACCTTACTATTCCTGGAGAACAATATTACTATGTAAAAGCAAGTACTCCACAAGATAGACAGTCATGGCTGGTGGCACTGGGGAGTTCCAAAGCGGCTTTCAGTGAAACAAGTGTTGTCAAGAAGCATGCAGGTAAGGCCATAGTGAGAAAGGAACCTTCTCATTATGTCTCTTTGAAGCTTACAGGTGTCAACAGTAACTAGAAAAAAAACTGATTGTAATCTATGTCACTGAATTAGAGTTCCATCATAGATCTCCAGTCATTTTCAACTTATTCAATGTGCCAGCTTCACTAATGAAAACACAGACAGTCAAGTTTAACAAATCCCCCAAAAACACTGACTAAATTTATGTTTGAACAAAAGGTTTTTATCTAGCTCAGACCATTGCATAAGGTCAGAAGGTCTTATCAGTGACCTACAAGTTCAACCACTGTATCAGATGACTTGCATATATAGTGGGACTTTCCTCTTGTCGAAGCCCTACAGCACTTCATCAGATCAATGATGTTTTTGTCTCCTCTGAGTAGGAGGGTTCTTCTCTAAGCACTGCATGCAGCTGAGAGTTGGAAGCACCGCATGCAGCTGAGAGTTGGAAGCACTGCAACATGCTTGGTATGTTCTACCAAGCATGTGAGGTTGGGAAACATACAGCATGGTATTTTCTAAATCAATCAATCAAGTGCCATGCCGAGTGGCGTAGGTGATTTTGATTCTCCACAACTCTCTGTCTCTTGTGTTGTTAATAAGTTTAGTTGTTGACTTCTCTTTGTGCGACAATTACAACCCATTCAGAAATTTTTCTCTTTGTCTTCCTCTGTCTCTTGTCCCCTTGATTTTTTCTGGTGGTTGCTAAAATTTTCAAGTTTTTCTTTTCATCATCACATGCCCTAAAAATCTTGATTGTCTGTTTCTAATTTTCGCTACAATTTGTCATTTTACTCAAGCATTTCTGAGAACTTCTACAACAGTTTTCTTGGTTGTCCATGGAATTTTCATCATTCTTCTTAAAAACCACATCTTAGTTGCCTCAAGCCTATCTTGGTCACTTTTTTATTTACTTCCATCACACCTGAGACTTCACTATAAATATGTGAACTTTTAGATTTGTTGAGAAGAAACAATTATTTCTCCCAGAAGAAAAATCCCATCATTGTTCTCTCATGGGGCGATACAGATTTGACATTTTTATGACCCAGTGGCTGGTTTAAATTACCTGTGTCTGGACTTGGGAAATTGGGATCAGCAACTCACAATTTTCTACATATTGGAGAGACAGGCCAGATGCATTTATTGTTTAAATAAATCTAGATTGTGTAAGAATATGAATTCTTTGTGTACCATTCACGCAACGAACATCGTCTGTGTCATCAGTAATTTATCAATCACAGTTGGAAAATATTCAGTCCAAAGTAAACTATTTCCCCTCGATGAAATATAACTTATCATATATCTGTAGATAGATCTATTGTTATATGTTCTGATATGACAAGAATTGTACAAAGACCATATCTAGATCGTGTAAGAATATGAATTCTTTGTGTACCATTCACGTAACGAGCGTCGTCTGTGTCATCAGTAATTTATCAATCGTGGTTGGAAACTCATCATCACTAAGTACCATACATATAGCCGTTAGATTAAGTTCGCTGCATGCATGCTACACATACACAGAACAGTAATCTGCTTACTATCTAATATGTATATGTTATATGTTTCTGTTGTGAAAATGTTGCAGAAAGGGCATTTGAGATGTCTAGCTGTAAAGTTTCTGGGTTGTGTCCCCTGATTGCAATAGAAAGGTCTCTCTTCTCTCCCTTGACTGCTCTAATTGCAATTGAAATGACAGTGGGTGTGCCAGTGAACATGCCTAGTACTAGTTTATTGAGATCTCCTAGAAAACTAAAAGTTTGTCCAGTTTCAGGTGTGCCATAAATAAGGATTGGCTCAATATAACATCCTAGCACTTGAATTAGTGTATGAATTGATATTACTCCATTGCTTAGAATGTTTCTCATTTTTTATATAGCTATAAACAATCATGCATCTGGAGAGGAAACTCCGGCTTCTCTTCACATCAGCAACAAATAAAGAGTTGTTCTGTGTTTCGTTTGCTTGTATTTTCAAGCTTGCAAGTTGTTCAGTGAAAACCATCTAGATGATTTCTTTCAACGTTTCTTTTCATGTGTGTATGTTGATCATCCATCTCAGTCTTCTATTTTACTGCCTGAGTTTAGTGTAAAGATTAGAATTAACCATAAAGAAAAATATAATAGATATACAAAGAGACTGATAAATTGGCATGGGTCGGGAATTGTTAGCTGCTACTCTGATGGATTTATTGCGACAGGGATTAGACTATCTATGGACTTGTCCGGTGTGCACTGATCATTATCCCATAACACATATCTTCTTCATTAATATATTATTATTATTATTATTATACCATTTTACTCTTTTGGCTGAAAGTCAATTCATTCATTTTCCTTTTGAAGTTAGCGCATAGGGCAGAGGTCAAATCTCTCCAATTCTGTCTGTTCAAAGCTATTCTGTGCAGTTTATGAATAGTATGGATATTGATTGGTTTACTTTCTCTAAGTACTGTTCTTCTGAGTGTTTCTTTTGGTCTACCCCTGGCTCTTTTGCCTGTAGGTATCCATTCAAGAGATTGGTGGTGTATTCTGTTGAAGTCTGTGCATAGGACATGCCCGATGTAGGACCAACAGCGTTTTCTGATAACATCTGTGATGAAATTTTGATGTGTTTCTTCTCTGATTTTATCATTCGATTTGAATTCACTCCAATGGGTGTTAGTTATCCTACGAAAACATTATCACAAAATAATTCATTTGAATGAAAAAGAATTGGAATGAACTGACTTTTGTACACAAATCGGTCTGGACTTTACGATGTTAGTTGATTAATCCAACGATCGATGGAATGACCCAGACTTAATTAGAGAAATACCCTCCATCAACGGACGCCACTACCGGAAGTCAATCTCAGTACAGATGAATAAAATACAATATAAGAAAGTCAATACAAGAACTAAAGTCAATACAAGAAAGTCAATGCAAGAACTAAAATTGCAGGCAGTGGACCGCAAAGCATGGAGAATCAAGACCTCTGTCTTATGTACTGCCTGTGGCACAAAAGGAACAAACTAGCTCTTTTGCACATTTTCTTTAATTTTGTGTATAGTATTTGTTTTCATATTTACATGCTGCATTCAGTTCTTCTCAATGGCTATGTCTCAGATGAATTTTGTTGAGAGAAATTTTGTTCATTTGTACTGAGTATATTTTATTCATCTTTACTGAGTATATTTTGTTCATTTGTACTGAGTATATTTTATTCATCTTTACTGAGTATATTTTGTTCAATCTGTACTGAGTATATTTTGTTCATCTGTACTGAGTATATTTTGTTCATCTGTACTGAGTATATTTTGTTCATCTGTACTGAGTATATTTTATTCATCTGTACTGAGTATGTTTTGTTCATCTGTACTGAATATATTTTGTTCATCTGTACTGAATATATTTTGTTCATTTGTACTGAGTATATTTTATTCATCTCTACTGAGTATATTTTGTTCATCTGTACTGAGTATATTTTGTTCATCTGTACTGAATATATTTTGTTCATCTGTACTGAGTATATTTTGTTCATCTGTACTGAATATATTTTGTTCATTTGTACTGAGTATATTTTGTTCATCTGTACTGAGTATATTTTGTTCATCTGTACTGAGTATATTTTGTTCATTTGTACTGAGTATACATTACCAGTTGTTCACCATCTGTACAGGGCCCTGTTCCTAACATTTTGGTTATGTATACATTACTAGTTCTTCATCATTTGCAGATATTATGCCAGACACTATAAGAACTAAGCAGTCAGAACTGAGGCTGTACTGTGATTTGCTTATGCAGCAGGTTCATTCTGTGAAACAGTTGGCATCAAAATCTGATGGAACATTAGACTCTGAGGTAATTTATGTTGTGTTTATTACTATGTAATTTTAGTAATGTCACCACTATAGATATCCATGTTACAAGCCTGCACTAGAAAGTATTTATATAAATTATTAGTGGTTTCTATAGCAGTTTGTCTTTTATGATTGGTGTGTTTGTCATATGCCATTGCATAGTATATGAAAAAGAGGTTGAAATAACTTATATGTACAAAGAATAATAGAAATGAGTTATCAAGGAGATTATCAAATTATGAGTACGAACAGACTAAAAAAATCCAAAATGGTGGGAGGTAGCAGTGTTTTTGTGTTCACGAAGATTTAAAGTGAAATTTTTGTATATTTAACTACAGTGTATTCTAAATAAAAAAAAAGGACATCGAAAACAGAAACTATGGAAATATACAGAGCAACAGAATAGCAAAATGTGTATGTTAATGGCACAAAACTAAAACAGACATCAGAATTTAAATATCTAGGAAGCATTTTTATAGATGACTTCTTCTTATTCTGCGTTCATTCTCAAACTCCTGCAGATTAGCAGGATGTAGTCCGCAGAAGGGAATGTGTTGTGTCATGGTTTACAGCATTGCTGCGATATCTGCGTCTTTCAGCCTGACACATCCAACTTCAGCATGGCTTTGGTTTACTGACCCTATATGGGATGGGACAGCCAACTCTATCCCATAACCTCCTTAGTCGCCTTTTACGACATGCGTGGAAGATAAACAGTATTGCTATTCTTTGCTCCCCTTTCGGGCCCTGGCAACACACGGGCATTATAGATGACAAAATTGATAGAGAAATTTAGATGAGGTGCCAAAAAGCAAATGCTGTAACATACCTACTGTCACAGCTGCTTAAAAACACAGCGATCAACATGGCAACCAAACAACAGATAATAAACACCATCTATATTTCAAGGTTATGTTACCAGTATCAGACATGGCCCCCTGACAAAAACACTAATAAGAAAGATTACAAAATGTGAGAAGAAATGCCTGAGAAAGGCTATAAAGTTCACCAGAAGAGACCAAATTAGGAATGAATGCATCAGAGAGATATCAAAGACCATATCATGCAAACAATATATAGAGAGACAACGGATCAACTGGTTCGGACACTTTATGTTAATGGAACCATCACAACCAGCCATCATTGCGTATATCAGCAGAAAGAATGACTACAAAGCAAGAGGAAGACCAAGAATAAGATGGAAAGATTCAATCAGAGAGATTGTGAAAATCCACGGCCTAACCATGACAAACACAACAATGATGGCCAAAGACAGAAAACTTCAGAAAAGATGATAGATAGAGTAGACTAGAACAAGTTGCAATTCTCTACTGAAGAACTGGACATAACTGCAGTCACATGTACACAATTTCAGGATTGGCAACACAATTATGTGGAACTGCACCACGAAACTGCAGTACTTATATATCAAGAATGTTCTAAGTGTGAGATGCTGTGAAAAACTTACTGGTCCATAGAAACAACACTTGAATCAAAGCTCTATGGATCCCTTTGTGAAATGCAAAAGACTGTGGGGTTTATTGAGGAGACAAAATGATAGATATGTTTTAAGCAAATGAGAGGAAGAAGAATCAGGGGATATGATCACTTGATAATTGGACTTTAATTTGATCTCAGACTGAAGATTATTGTTATTACTTTTTAAAAGCAATTTTTAATTATTATTGATGTTATCTTTTATACATTGTGATGCCTTAAATTTAAATTTCACATTTTTTTTTATTGATAGATCTGTCTCTTGATTTTTAAATCTATAAAAATTAATTATTGAACTTTGTTCAAACTAAATGTTTTACTTTATTATAACTTGAAGACCATCGGATTCATTGCTTGTATGCTTCTTAAGACAGTTATTTTGGGGATGTGATACTGACCCCTAGCATGCCATTTGTCATGTAAAAATTTGAAGTTAAAACCATGTCTCTCATACACTTCAATGTATGGAAAGGGACATTTATAAAGTCAGTTATACTGACAGAATTAAAAAATATCTGAAACATACCTTTTTAATTTTTGTTTTGTTTTTTGTACCACATTATGAGATCAAAGGGGAGGGTAGGGTGTAGGGAAAACATAGTAGTACTGAGCAAGATTGAAGGAAAGAGAGACAGAATGACACTGTTAGAAAATATTACCTAGATAGTTTCAAGATTGAAGGAAAGAGATAGAATGACAAAATTTAGAAAATATTAGTTTCAAGATTGAAGGAAAGAGAAGACAGAATGACAAATGTTAGAAAATATTAAATAGTTTTACCCTTATATTGCCAGGACCCACAAAGGGAGCAAAGAACAACAACACTATTTATCTTCCAACATAAGAGAAAAATACAGAGATTATAGGATGGAGTTTTCTCTCCCATTCCATATAGGTCAAATTGACCCAGAAACCATGCTAAAGTCAGATGTCTTAGGTCAAAGGGTTCAGATATCGCAACAAATCTGTAAATAAAAAACATGACGCATTCCATTCTCTGTATTATATCCTGCTAATCTGCTGGAGTTTGAGAACAGATGCAGAAGAGAAAGAATGGTTTAACAATGTGGCATGGTAACAGGTCAACAATGATCCTAATACAAAGTACTAGATGTAGAGAGTTTGTGGAGACTAGGTTTAGTTAGTTTGTTTCTTTTGTGCCGCAAGCGACACTTAGGGCAGAGGTTTTGGTTCTCCATATGATGCGGTCCGTTGCCTGTAGAAACTATGAAACAGTTAACCTTTAGCGTGCTAGTTTACAATTACGTAATATTCTCCTCTGCCGCAGCATTAGTTTTTGCAAATGTTATACAATCGTCTGTGGTTGTTTTTAAATAGCGATAACTTTTTCGTTGTTACAGATATTTAAATAATATTTGCACATATAAATAAATAATTAATTTCTGCATATATTGGTGTAAGTTTTTTTTTTGTGTGTGTGATACGAGACGTGTGATAAAGTGATAAAGTCAAATTTAGACCTATCTCGATCTAGACCCACCGTATTTTTGATCGATCGTAAGCTGTGAAATCTGTTGAATATTATATATTTAACATAATGGAAACACTGGAATACTTTAATAATCACAAATGAAGAACTTACCTTTGATAATTTGCGAATTTCCAGCTGTTTAAACATTGATTTCACTGAATATAATATTAACTAATAGTATAATAAACACAAAACATTGTTTTGTCGCTTCAACACGATGCAGAAAACCACAAATTCCTTGAATTTCCATGACAAAATCACTTCATATCGGCTTACCCGCCAATTTAAACAAAATGGCCATAAAATTTCTGCCCAATGCCACCGGATTCTGTCAAAAAATTACAGAATTTTCAGAATTCGATTTTTTTCGCTCGGCATTGGGTTTTCCGAATCGGGCAGTAAATTTCAACATCAGCTATCAATTTATGCCAAATTCCTGCGAAATGCTTCACCCAAATTGTATACACAGCGTGCTAAAGGTTAAACTAAGTTTAACTTCTTTCAAATACTGTTTGTTGAGATGGTAAGTTTAACTTCTTTCAAATACTGTTCACATTTCACAGAAACTAAATGAGTCAGCATCACTGATTGTTGCTACATGTGACACGTTTATTGTGACTCTAGATGACTGCATGAAGCTTGTATCTAGCACACCTGTGTTTGAATCAGGTCACCACCTTGTCCGTAATGCAGCTTCATCAGTATCACCTTCAGTAACTGCTGCTCAAAAGCTGCAGGTAAGTCATGAGTGTTCAACATATGAGAAGAAATAAATAATTTGCGGTGTTTTTAATGACTAGAATATTTGTCAGGAGTTTGTTTTGATCCCCATAAATTATAAGCAATGTAGATCTTGTATAATTTTGGGCACTGAGGATGTTTCTTCACACCTTTATTTCATACTAAGAATACTCCAATTTTTAGTTGTGTGCAAAGTTTTGAGAGGAACTCTTCTACTTAGAGGAAGTAAAAACATATTGTAGAGATTAAGTTCCATGGGCTTCCACAAAGAGGCAAGCCTCACTATATAGACATGTCATTTACTAGGGGTTTACGATACTATCCTCCAGATTTCCTGGTCCATATGGATGTGACCATTTTTAGGGATGTTAGGTATCAATATAACATTAGGTTCGTCTTTAAAACCTTTGACCCTGCAAATTGTACAAGGACAAAGTGTTATTTATGTGTTGGTGGTTAAAAAAACAACTGACTAGTTTAAGTATTCGACAGATCACCACAGGCTGCAATCATATGTTTGTGAGTTCCTGTGACAACAATCTGTCAAAATTCAAGAGTTAGACCTTTTCATCACCATTTCTTCCACCTAAACCCAACTTCATCATTCTCTTGCACCTAATGCTCTTGCACATGTGTTGTTTGGAATCCCCAATCTTGAAGTCACAAACTTTCACTTAAATCCAACCAATTCTATATCGTGCCCTAACAGCTGAATCCTGGCGTACCTAACATCTAATCCAACTATGGTAAATTGTTCCTATCTCCTTGGTCAAATGTTAATTTTCTAAGGATACAGTTATATTGATACCTAACCTAACCTAAGCAAGCAAAAGGTAAGCAAAGATACAAGTGGGAGAGTAACATCACAAGCAGAGTGTATCACCAAAACAAGAGACAGGGGATGTTGGAGGTCTGTTGCAGCCAACCTTCATTGCAGAGAAGGCACTTGAAGATGAACCTTCCTGGAAATGGCCACCTCAATGTAGACCGGAAGTCCACGTTAACACCAGGTTTACTGTTGCGTGATGGTTGATCTGGTGGGCCACCAGTAAGACCATCAGATCTTCCGCATGTGGGTCTGTCATGGGGTACATGTGAAAATAAGTTACTACAGTTTATGTTTCATTCATCATCTAATATAGCTACTTATCAATCTGTGCTTGACAGTGGAAAAGTTATGGAGAACTAAATATATGTATACACTTTAAAAAGATATCCAAGTATTCTGTGTAACATGTGCTTGTCACTAGAAATGAGAAGAGGCATCCTCTAATTACACATAGAACCAAAAATAAGTGCCAAATTTGATGCTTTAATACCAACATAAAGGCTATTCTTTTGTATGATTGTATCTGGGACAAGGGTAATGGAAAAGGCAACAAAACATGGGTTACAAACTTTTGTATGATTTAGTCATATAGGTGATAGAAAGGCAGCTCAGCATGGGTTACAAACTTTTGTCAAACAGTGCTTAAAAAATATATGAAATATAAATGACAAGATAAGATCAGAAATGCAGAGACTTGAATGAGAACAAGGCAGGATCCTATTTGCCTACACATTGTGTTTGTGTTTACAAAATAGAGATGGAATGGACACACTCTGAAAAAGACAGAAAATAGCAAGGTCATTTAACAACCATCCTCCCCTTTCAGTTCCTTTAGGAGAATATGAAATGGCATACAGTACTAATAAATCAAAGGACAAAATCCAGTACTGGGTTTTCAATAAAAAATATCAGAATTATACGAATATGCAGTGATCGTTTTAACTCTTTATCTCCATAACGTTTTGCTAAGTTTTTCTGCTACACTAGAGCAAATATTTTCATATTTTTAGTAAATTTTGATAGTATTTGTATGTATCCATTTTCACCCTCACTATTCTCTACACATGAACAATTCTGACATCAAAATGTTCAGAAATAGAATGAATAAGTAATAAGAATCAGTTGAGTTTTGCTAACATACAATATTGTGTTAGTTATCAAAAATATATTTTAAAATAAAGCAACAATAAATGTGTGAAAAAAACCCATTAAAATGTGTACATACTCAAGCTTGTAACCCAGAAAGCAGACTCATAATCCATTTATTTTGAAATAAAACACATCCACATACATACGGAACCATTTTGAAATACACACAAGTATTGATATGTACATTATTTCTTATAAATGTCACCCTGTCTGGAGATCATGAAATGCATACATAATATGCAATTTTAATAAAATTGTATATTTACATTTTAGTATAGCCTGTTTATACTAGATAAACAATGCTGAGAATACCATGGACTGCCAAAAAAACTAATGTAGAGATGTTGAAAGAATCAATTGCGAAACGGACCTTAACCAATAATATAAGAAAAAAGGCAATCTTCTTTTTTTGGCCACTTCATGAGACAGGCAGGTTTGGAGAACATAGTCACAACAGGCAAAATTGAAGGCAACAGAGACAGAGGGCGACAGCGTGAAAAAATATTAGACAGTTTGACAACCTGGCACGGAAACAACAACGACCTTGATACATAATACTGTGGACAGAGAGCTGTGGAGAGCCATGACAGCCTACGCCAGCCAGCATGGCACCTGATGATGATGATGCTAAATAGACACATTTAAATAGAAAAAGCATAATATTTTCTTTCGTCTGTGCCCTGACATCACCTACATGGAGAATAGAATGATAAATTGCTTCAAATTTCTCCTTACTAGGAATGATTTGATAAAATATGGAGTGTGCCAAAATGCTGGTGTTTGTTTTCAGTAATCCTTTATTCATGGGCGTTTATCCAAGCTAACAACAATCAGCAATGCCAAAAGTGATAAATTTTCATCTCTGGTTACAGGAAGGATTCCAAGATTTGAATAAAGATCTTGATGTCAGTTGTTGAAGCAGTCTTTTTTTCCTTTCATTGATCCTAAACTCTGCACATTCATTGATATCAATGATTAAATGATCAATGATATCTGCTGTTAACAGCTGACTTAAGACAATCTAATGTTGCAGATGTCTCATCTAAAGGTACCTTCAGAAGCTTGATATACTGCTTTTAGTTGCATATTTTCTTTTTTTTAGAACTCGATTTGCCTGTACTACTAGTACTAGCACTAGTTGATGGTTTAGGAAATGCCCCCTCAGCTTCATCACTACTCAACTCTTGAGTCGGAACTTTCATCAAAATCATACTGTAAATAATATATCTGTCATTGTCATCAAAGCTAATGTTGGAATTATTGTTTAGCTATTTTGGAACATTTCTAAAGCTTGACTAGCTGTCAAATGTCGAGAAGACCTAGATTCCATTATTTCAAATAAAGTAGCAAATTTTACATAAACTGAAAATGTAAGCATTCCTGTTTATATGAAAATAGTGATCAAATTTGAAAATGATGGCCTCAAATTTTGCATGAAAGGAAGTGATGCAAATAGGAACATTTCATTTAATTTTATGGAATTCATGATTTTTATATGATATGATAGTAATGTCATATAAAAATGTTGATATGAGCAGCTTTTGGAATAGTGGTTCTTCAAAATGTAAATATTAGCAGCTCAGTGGATGAGAGTAGCTAAAGTGAAAAAATAACTCTTACCATAGTTGTATCTATGGCCCTGGAAAATTGTATTGCACGACAAGCATTGGTATGTAATAGTTCTCTTTCATAGAATATAACAGAAAATAGAATAATAGTACAACTGAAGTCGGATATGTTGGGTCATTAGCCCAAATAAAATACACAGCACATTTCTGTTTTCTTGACTACATCCTAGAAATATAGTATGGCCATTGTTTTGCAACAATAGAGATCCACCTGGAGTTTTAGAACAAACACAACAATAAAAACAGAGTCACAGTAAATTCATTTTTAAAACATATAAAAAATTTCTCAGATTGTTATAACTGATGAAGCAAATAAATATCAAGTGAATTCATGCAATAAAAACTGTCCCTTATTTCTGTATGAACGAAACTGTCATGCAATAAAGTATATTCTTTATGAACTAAAATGTCATGCACTAAAATATGTTTATCATGAATTTAAATATGACTGGTTGATTTTTAAAAATTTCATCAGGGCTCAAGACCTATTGTGGAACATTTTGAAAAGTAAGAGAGAATATTTTTTTACATTTGCGCCTATGGCATATCTGATAGAATTAACTGACTTAACTACTGTGTGCTTTTGTGAATTTCATAATTTAGACATATTGAACGCATTGATATGCACTTGTTGGAATTGTATTGCACTGGATCTGGTGTAGCTATTTGTTGATTTCCTGGTGGGAGAAATCCATTTTGTTTATATTCGTTATGGTTTTTTGTTCTTAACTGTTTTTGTTGTCTTTAAAGGTCCCAATTGGACCGATACGTTGACTATTGTATTTGTTCCTTTTATTTATTGTTATTTTCTATATTTTATTATTTTATATTGATATAGTAACCTATTTACTTTATTTGCATTTACCTGTGCTTTTGTGACTGTTTAAATTTATTATGAATCAATCAATCAAGCCCTTTTACCCTTTTCAGTGTTTACACATCCTCAGGTGCATAGGATTTTCCATTTGTCTATATTTGGATATGTTCTCATAATCATTCCATGCTATTCACATTTCTGCAAGTCCTTCATAGCTTCTTTTCTCTATGTGTTCCTACAGCAATGCTCCCTAGCAATCAAATTATCCACATACAGCATTAAAACATCTACAAAACACATGCAATTCATGAATATGGCATTAGTTGTGAAAAAAGTGACCAGATCAAAAGTGACCTCCAGTATTCAATATCATTGTATTAGTTGGAACATTGGTAGTAAAATAATTGAGACATATCTTCTATAGAACATTGGTCGATTGTTAGAACTAGAGGCAGACCACGAAAATGATGGACCACTGAAATAAAAGAGGCGACAAATTCCACAATATACTCAGCACACAAGAGGGCCGTCTCAAGAAATCTCTTCTACCCCTGACGCTGAAAGGTAACAAAGCGTTTCAGTGAATAGATAGATACATATCTTCTTCTTCTTCAGCGTTCTCTCTCATATAACCACAACGAATATTTCGTGTGGTTTCCGCCGGGGAGCGTGAAGTACGTTGTGCTGCAAGTTCCACAGTAGAATTGTGATTATTTGCACCCCGGTTGGCCACTTGTGGTCAGGATTTCCGAGGTCCAGCACATCCATTTTCATCATGCCTTTAATTCAGGTAGGCTTCCCTAGTCCGTGACAGCCTATCTGTCGCCGGGCATGCTGGTGTGTAGTGGCTCTTCGCCAAGACGCTTGTCGAGCGCGTCTATCTGGTACGAGGTGTTCCACCGTCTATGAACCCATCTCGTTCAGTAGAACTTACTCTGCCTGTGTCCATCGGGTACTGAACCGTTTCTCATCCACGAGCCTGGTTCCATATGAGGAAGAACTCGCCAGAAGAGTTGGACCCTGGCTCGTTCGCCCTCCTACCCGAGGCGTCGTTCACAGACATCGTGAACCCCTCGCCCAGGTTCGAGTCTCACACCACGCGTTTGAGAGCAAGGTGTTCTCGAGCTGAGCGACCTTGTTCCAATAGCGTCTGAGCCCATCAGGTACTGAACCCTTTCTCTCTGCAAGTGTATTTCCGGTATAGGAAAACTTGACAGTAGAGTTGGGCCAGGACTATCATTGTTGTCCCTTTTTTCCTAAGCCCATCGGGTACGGAACCCTTTCTCTTCACAAGCATATTTCCGGTTTAGGAAGACTCAACATTAGAGCTGGGTTAGGTCTTCTTGCTTTTCAGAACGCCCATGATTGGTTCTGGGTCTCTGCCTATAAGGAGCACAGGTAACTAGAAGCTCGTCTTGAGCTAACGGAGTTTGTAGTCCCATTTCCTAGGAACTTTTCATTTTCTATTTGCAGTTTGTTCTGCCCTCTGGTGCTGTTCTGCCCTTTCATTGTGTCATTGTACTCATTATGACATAAATTTGTTTCTCGCCATGCATCCACCTATACGTGCCTTTTACATTGGCCACCTCTCCAATGTTTTGACTGGACTAACTGGCGTCACTGTATGTCGACAGTGTCACTGTATGTGGTGGTGCTAATGGTGTCGGAGATATTGTCTGTCTCTTTTGCAGTCAAATCTCTTTCCATCTGCTTCCTCCACATTCTCTGATACGATCCCCAAATGATTTGGCTAGAATCAGCCCGAGCTGCTGTTTTCTGTTACCAAGGTGCACCACGAGGAGGTACATTTGGGATCTTGGTTATCTGCTAACCCTGGGTCCGCCTAGAGCAATGCGTTCCCTTTGCACCCCACATATCTTCTATAGAACATTGGTAGTAAAATAAATGAGACATATCCTGTATAGAATGTTGCTATTTAACTATTGTTGAATATTTAGGCACTACTAATACATCTAATCTCATCACTAGTACTTTGTGGATGATTGATTTTCAAACCTTGAGGGAGTTTGTTAGATGGGCCCAATAACCTGTTTACCACCAAGTAAACTGTAAACAGAGCTAAATCAATGTCTACTATATTTTCTAGAGCATGTGTGCTGAGAAGAACACAGCTTTAACACCTAAAAACCACTGGAATGATCAAGGGGAGAAGAGATAGGGGATGATAAAGAGAAAAGTTGCTAGATGACTAGTATTGTACCTCAGTAGAAGTTTGCCAACCTAGCTTATTGACAACATAAGAGACAGAGAGTCCTGGTGAAACACAATCATGACACTTGATTGATTGACTACTGTATAATTTCCAGTACAAGTTTTTCTTTCTTCTTTGTTTTCCTATCAGATTCATATCCTGATACAGATTTATTCAGTTTACTGTGCTGTGGTCAATATCTGGAGAAGCCAGTAGACTTCATCCTGACGACAGGCATAATAATATAACATGACCGCAGATGTAGAAGAAGAAGACTGAAGAAATCCATTTTGCAAGAAAAGGGTTATGTTAAGTTCAAGCGAAAGGAAAAATAATAAGCAACGCCATAGTACTTATTCGTCATTTGTTTCTAATGGCTACAGTTTTCTTATGGTGTTAAAGTGCGTATTCTATGGAAAATGTTTCTTGTTTTTTGTAGATTGTCGATGGAGACACTTGTCAGTGCCAACAACCTCCAAATTGTCTTTACATATGTTGTTTGAGTCTATTATAACTTGGTCTCTTCTGTCTAAAAATGATAGTTTGCCCCTTTCTTTCCATCTTATGGAATGGTTTATCTTTTTAGTGCAGAAGGTACTTTTTTTTAAGTCATCAGATTATCATCATTGCACAGCAAGTCCAAAGATTGGGGGGGAGGGGTGTTCAAATCTCTGATCTTCTCCACCCCCAGCAGATCAGAACATGCCTTTTAGTACTTGGAGTTTAATCTAAAGGTGGATAAATATGTATATAAATATTGTCAGAAATTTATGCAATGATCAATAACAAAGTTTTACAAGTTCAACTCTTGATCTCCAAAAGAGTTTTCCTGTTGTACTGAAACAAATTTTTATATTTTTAAAAAAATGATGGTAACGTGTATTTTTACCGTTGCTTCAAGTCTGACATCAAAGTATTCAGAAGTGGATGGGTTAATGTGAATCATTTGACTTTATTTGCTTATATATATATATTGGCTACAGCTGTTAGTAAGTTGCCAAAACTTGTCAGATAATAAATTAAAATTGATAAACATTATTTTTTATACTAACTCTGTTTTACCAATGTCAAACATGACCCTTGACAAGTGAAAAAGATCACTGTGAAATGAGATGTTTGAGGAAAGCTACAAATGTCATCAGAAAAGACCAATGGAGAAATGAAGATAGGAAAGAAATAAAGATCATCTCAAGTTAAGACTACATCGATACTGCAAATCTGGTGGTTTGTCCACGTAATGAGAATGGAACAAAAGCAACCAGGCCTTTGTGCATACAACAATAGAAAATTGGCAATAAGTCATGAGGAAGACCAAGAACTTGGTGAGTGGAGACAATCACAGAAACTTTATAGAGACATAGGCTAACTATTGTCAATACAACCCAAATGGCCAGAGACAGACAACTCCAGCTTTCCCCGCACGACACTTAACAGCACAAGTAGAAATGACAATAGATAGATGGATGGATGAATTGATGGAATGACATAGGATAGGATGCATAGATTAGATAGATAAGATAGCTATTATATTAGCTATTTAAATATATTTAAGTAAAACAATAAAATGGAAAAAAAATATGTTCATACCTAAACTTTCATAATAATGTGATAATAATTCAAGAGTATCATCAAACAGCCCGGCTCTGTGGCGGAGTGGTATAGAGCGCATCTGTGATGACCAAGGTACCGAGTTCAAACCCCGCCTTAGGCAATTGTGCATCAGGACTGTTTAGAAAGCAATGGCAAACTACTGAATGTAAAGACTGCCAGGAAAATTACTGCAGCCAAAAAATGCTGAGTTTATGGCTACATCCTGTATAGGATATATCACGGATACGTCCGGAATGGGAGTTCTATCTGCAATAATATATTGTTTTTACGGGCAGAATGTTTTTTACTACCAGCACACAAAATCTAGAATTGCCGACTTAAAAAAAAAAGAGTTCAGGTATCATCACAAGAGTGATTTATGCATGTTGTTACAGGGAGTATAGATTGTCAGAAGGCAGGAAGCTGAAACAGAAGTTATGGGGCTGCAATACCAAATTAGAATCAATGGTATGCTTCATCCTTGCAATAGGTTACGGGTGTAGTATTACCAATGACCTGTAATGGGGAAAAAAACACAGTTTTATGGAAAATACTTGAATTTCTGAAGTCAATAATATTTTATTTTTGTTGTTGTCTTATTTCAGGGCTACAAGACATAGACGACCTCCATCTATTAGCTCTTTAGATGGCATAAGAGTGCATACTTTACCATCCTTTCATTCATCTAACAGCAGTTCAACTCAAAAACTGCAGGAATCTCACACAAATCACCATCCAGTGATGTCACATCCATCTGTTCATCATGAGTCTATGCAGTCATTGAATGTCCCACCCATTACACCTTCCTATTTAACTCATACCCGTTCATCTTCTGCTCCAGCAGTAGGACTGTACTTGCCTATAACAAATGGTGTTCAATCTCAACATTTTGAGAACAGCAATAGTTTATCCATGAAAATAGAGGAACATGTCAGTCCAGTAGTGACTTCATCTAATGTATCACCATATGTACAAAACATTGATGACAATAAGGATAGTACAAGCGAATATATAGCAACTTTTTTCTCAGCAATGCCTACTAGGTTTGTATCCATGAGTGTAAAATGTTTCTATCTTAGTGATAAAACTCTACTTACTATTTTAGGGGACAAAATTCTACTTTCTATCATAGTGACAAAACTACTTTCTACCCTAGGGGATAAAATTCTACTTTCTATCTTAGTGACAAAACTACTTTCTACCCTAGGGGATAAAATTCTACTTTCTATCTTAGTGACAAAGCTCTACCTTCTATCTTAGTGACAAAGCTCTACCTTCTATCTTAGTGACAAAGCTCTACCTTCTATCTTAGTGACAAAGCTCTACCTTCTATCTTAGTGACAAAGCTCTACCTTCTATCTTAGTGACAAAACTCTACCTTCTATCTCAGGTCCTCATTTAAACCCTGTGGCACACCAGAACATCATCCACAAATGAGAGGACCCTACCATTTCCAATTAGCTGTTGACCTATTTTTCTTCTTCTTTCCTTCCTCTTTTACCCTTTACAGGTGTCGAGGGAGATACAATGTTCTTGTTCTCGCTTTTCTGGCAGCTTCAGATAATGTTATTTGTTGTTCGTGTAATGCTGTTTGATTTGATCCAGCGTACTCTAGGTCTACCCTTGACTCTTCTTTCTGCTTCTCCTCACTTCATATATGCTTTATAAACTAATGAATCACACAGCATTCTTTCCAGATGACCAAACCATTGTATCTATTGGTTTTGTATGTATTGTAGAATTGATATGACACCCACTCTTTCTCTTATGACATCGTTTCTAATTCTGTGTCTTCTGGTCACTCCTGTGGCTTTTCTCAGACATTTCATCTCTGTTGAAACCAGTTGTCTCTTATGTTTTCTTGTTAAGAACCATGTTTGACATTGGTAGCACAGGGTTGTAATGAAGATACTTTGGATAAGATGTTTTTTTGTTGACATTGGTATAATTTAGTCAACAAAATTACCTTCATATATAAATTATATATATTAACCTTAAGAACCCTGGCTTAAAATTACGCAAATTTCTCCCAGGGCCTGGTTATTTTTTTGACAATGTGCATTATTGTTGGTGGGTATTTGGAAAATAAATGCTATGCCTTTTTGGTTTTAGAGATTTTTAAATAATTGTTGTATTCTCCGAAAAGTCTACATGGGTATAGTCAGACCTGTAGTAGAATATGGAATGACAGCATCAAAAACAAATACTGATCAGCTATCCAAAGTACAAAATGCAGGATTTCGACTAATCTCAGGAGTGATGAAAACCACTCCAATCCATGCAATGGAAAAATACGTAAACATCCATCCACTGGATGACAGAAGAGAAGAAATAGTGCTTGTGCAAAGGGGAAAAGTTAAACGCATGCCAAACCATCTAATGTATGCACAAATTTCTAGATCAACCACAAGCAAGCTTAAGAGAACCAGCTTCTGTCACATCTCCAACCATCTTCATCAACAACACAAAGATATCCTTACAAACCTCTCAACTAAAATTGAAACACTAACATATTTTGTAGAGTCAGACAATAGTGTCCAAAACATCTCCATTTTTTGTCCACGTATGGAGACAAAGTAACCGAGGTACATGGAATAATTAATAAGAAATATCAGACTCCATCTCAACTAAAAGCATTAACACTAGAGATGATAGAAATAAAATACAATCCCAAGGAATGGACACATGTCTACATAGATGGATCAGCAGAGGGAGCAGTAAGGAATGGAGGAGGTGGAATTCTTATAAGACTCAAAGATGGGAAGACAATATCAAAAGCTTTTCCAACTGGATAATACTCCTCTAACTTTAGAGCAGAAGCAGTTGCACTCTATCAAGCACTGAAAGTCTTCAATGAACCAGAACTGCCAATGCCAAAGAAGATAGCTATATTCATAGATTGCAGATCCCTACTGGGGTCAATCCAGAGCAACAGAAATGAAAACCTTCTGCACAACATCAGACATGAACTAAGACATATCCAAAAATCAACAGCTATTGCCCTTCAGTGGATACCATCACACTGTGGAATCATGAGAAATGAGAAAGCAGATGCTCTGTCAAAAACAGGAAGTGAAATGGAACAACACAGACACCCACTGTCCTACGGAGAAGCAAAAATAATAATCCAGAACACATACACAGAAAAGTGGAAGAAACAAATGGAAGTGGAAGACAAATATGATGCAATATATCACCTCCAAAGATATCAACAGACCACAATATTTCATCTTAGAACAGATCACTGCAGACTGTTGGGTAACCGTTACTGATTGAGGATCTCATACACAGATGAATGCCCATGTGGATCCGGAACTCAGACTCCTGAACACATACTTCAGGATTGCTCAATATACAAGAGCAAACCTGGCCAGAGAATACAGACTTGAGGCAAAAGCTATGAGGCAGTCGCTCTGACCTGGAGAAGCCAGTGGACTTCATCCTGATGACAGGCCTGATAATATAAAATGACCGCAGATGTAGAAGAAGAAGACTGAAGAAATCCATTTTGTAAGAAAAGGGTTATGTTAAGTTCTAGGGAAATGAAAAATAATAAGCAATTGCCAGAATAGCCACATTGACAAGTGGCAGTTCAATGGACCATGCTGATATTTTGAATGTAATCATGGAGATGGACCAATAGTAAGATATGGGGTGTAATTTTTCTTCCATGTCCATAACTAGAATGCAGGATCTGAGACTGAAACATGTTGTTGCAAGAAACTAACGGCATATAGAAATCAAAAGAAGAGCTATCAGCCAACACACAAACCGGAACAATCAGTTTACCCCATACTGAAGGATATACGGATATGAGATCAGAGCATCAATTGACTTGTCTGGAGTGATATGATGATGATGATCTAATGACTAACTAACTAACAATACAAACTTCTGTCTTTGGAAACAAATATGGCTTCTTTAGATATATCTTCAGAAATCTAATTTTTACTTAATGTCAAATTATTTATGCAGTTCCATTTTTGGGTCTGTGCTGGATCTCTTTGCTAAGTCCTGTGTTACAGCTGAAATCTGATGTGTTGGGCCATTGGTGCAGATACAATTATGACAGTGGATTTTCATTCTCTAGTCTACATCCAATTGGAAATATAATAGAGCCATCCTGCTATAAAACAGATCTAGTGGGAGTTTGAGAACAAATGCACAAAAATATCCTTATATGTTATCAATATTCTTACTGGTTTTGTGCTAAATGTTATAAATATTCTTACTTTTGTCATTTATTATCTTTCAGTTTTGCTGATGTTGATACCAGTCAGGAAGATTGTATACTTGTCAATCCATTTCTCAATGCCTGTAAAAATCTAGTGCCAATATTTGGTATGACTGACTTTGTTTCAAGAATTCTTTGTTATTGAGAAATTAGTACATTGGTGTGGGGCGCCAAGAGTTTAGTGCTTTGGTTTCTCATCCGTGAGGTCCAGTGTTCGATCTCCGGTAGTGTCTGGTTTTTTTCTGTCAGAGTTTAAATTAAAAAACTCACCATGAACATAACATGGCGACAGCAAAAACATGCAGCTTTTGTTACACATGCCACTCAATATCTCCCTGTAACTCGCTAACTGGAAAAATACAGTATTGACAGCTTTTTTTTACAATACATTGGTAACTCTGAAGTAAGATGTGTCAGGCTGAAAGTTGCAGATATCATAGCAATACTGTAAACTATGGCACAACACAATCTGTTCTCTGGAATACATTCTGCCATCCAGAAGTATGAGAATGAACAACAGAAGAAGAATGGAATAAATGGAGACTGGACTGAAGCTGTGCATCTATGCTACTTAATATTATATATTAATATTAACAATGTTTTAATAAGAATTATTATGATGATGATGGAGAAATTATTCTTTATTATAATCTAGAAATCATTTCTTTTCTTGTTAATCTAAATCTACTAAATTTAAGTTACTCTAGATCAATTACTTGCTAGTTAATTTATATGTTTTCCTATATATTATGTTTCTTATCCTTAAATTATTTTATAGCAGATTTATTTCTAAAAAAATGTTCTTTCTTTCTTTATGTTTCGGTTACAATCTGCATTTTTTCATTTTTTGTTTCAAATCTTTTCTGTTTCTAGTTCTTGTTTTCTATGTGCTGATGAATCCTTTACTATTAAAAAAACATTTTAAAAATTAGTAGCGTATCCTATTCAGGACATAGCCATCAACCCAGCATTTATTTGGCTGTTGTGATTTTCTAGGAAATATAAATACTTTCAGTAGTGTGCCAGTGCTTTCTGAATGGACCAGATACACAATTGCCTATGGCAGGATTCGAACCTGGTACTTCTGCCGTCACACATGCTCTTTATACCACACCAGGATGATTTAGAGCTGGGCAATTTACTATTCAAGCTGTGTTTAATTCAGTGAGTCATCAAGTGTGAAGCAAAAGACAGTAGAGTTACCTACCTAATTAGAGATCTCTTCAATATCTCTTCAATATTTATGCAGAGAACATAATGAGAAATGTAATAAATGACCAACAGAGAAATAACTTCAACCTACTCAACTTCATAGGTCACAAGATACTAGAATTAAGATATGCTGATGATACAACATTATTGGCACACAGTCAAGCAGGTCTCTAACACCTCATAAACTCCATTAAAGAAAATAGTGGGGAAAAACAACCTATTTCTCAATGGAAACAAGACCAAAATTATAACAAGCAACAAAAGCACTAGCACGTTCTCATTCAGTATCAACAACAGCAAATTAGAAAGATTCACCAGTTTTTAATACTTTGGTTCTCTTATCAACAGTAACGGGGATTGCTGTGAAGTAGTCAGAAGGAGGTTGGCTATCGCGTCAAAGAAGCTGATACAAATGAAAAACATATGGCTGAGCTGCTGCAAACCAACAAAACTAACATTCCTAAAAGCTTGCATATTCCCGGGGGCAATATATGGATGTGAATCATGGACAGTCAACAACAAAGTGAAAAATAAAATAGCAGCATTTGAAACAAAATGTTACAGAAAAATCCTCAGAATAATATGGACCAACAAGATCACCAATGTAGCCATCTTGATAGAAAAAATGTTGAAGAAAACTGACTAAATATCATGTTCTTTCCAGAAAACTACAATACTTCAGCCATATCAAACACCATGACAGCCTAGAGAAGACAATAATGGAGTGGATGATGCCAGGGAGACAAACAAAAGGCAGACCAAGAAGAAGATGGACGCAAGACATCAAAGACTACCTGAATATGACAGTAACAAAAGCAGGAAGACTGGCTCAAGATCAAGAGAAGTTTCAAAAGGCTGTGATGACATTTACATCCTGTTCAAGATTTTCTACCTGATGATGTAGAAGACTGCCAGTTCATAGCATTGCACTCTACAGCCATGTTGATTCAAAGAAATGGAAGTTGCAGTAGTGTATTGTTAAGTCATTCGCCAGCGGAGCTGAGTTTTAAGTCCACTAGTTATTCATGGTTTGAATTAAAAATTACTCCCGTGGTTTACCCAGCCACCAAAAAGTCGGGTATCAGGTCTCATCTTATGGGAAGGATGAGGAATGGCACCATCACCACAGATCAAGTGAGGTAGGTGACGATAGTCAGGTGGTTTCTTGTTAACCACTGACTCTGCAGCTGAGCACTTACGGGAAATTATGTGCTATGACTATGGTTTATAACTCAGTTTACCATTACCTTTCACCTTGAATCAAATATCCCACTAGGATTTCAAAATGTTTCTCTATAAACCTCCCTATCAGAGAGAGCACAGGAGAAATCAAACCTTGAGCTGAAAGTAAAACTAGGCTGTCTGATATATTTAATAAGTGAAAAACTTGCCCATATCAAATTGCAGAGGAGATGGGCGTCTCAATTCAATATTTTACCATTGAAATACTGCAATGAAGAATCAACCATAGAGAAGCATTTAAAAGTATGTTAACACACTTCTAATAACAATAAAAATAAAACAAGTGTACATCATACAAGCAACCCTTTGAGATTTTAAATAATATTCTAAGAAATTCCAACAAGATACACTAGCCTGGAGCTGAAAAATACTCCAGAGTGTAGCACAGGGAAGAAAATGACAAACATATTACATTTTTGTTGGTAGTAAATACATAATTATATCAACCTTCAAATTATAGTCCATACATGTGTGACATCCGTCTACTGCCTCATGTATTGTCAATCATTTCTGATAACAGTATTGTTAAGCTGTACGACATCTTCTCTTGTCTTCCCATGATTCTCTTACTCTTCAAACTGACCTACCTGAATAAATTGTTATATGACTGAGTTGTTGAATGATAAAGATAGATGGTCAAAAACTAACTGGCTGACATAATAGTATTATGTGATCTCTCATATTATAATATAGCATTCAATTTATTGAACACCCATATTTTACTTCTAATTTTTCTCCCTCTAAAGATCCAGAACTGTTACTGCCTTGTAATGATGTCCTGTGTAGTGTCCATTATTTAATATGTTTGTTATTGTTTGTTTGCATTTATTCTCAAACTCCCACTGGATCTGTCTTATAGCAGGATAATAGTCCTACTAGATTTCCAGCAGAGTGTAGTCCAGAGAACATCTAATTTGTTTATTTCTTCTAATCATACCGTTTTATTTGCACCTGACCATGTTTATATTTTCAGATAAGTTAAGCAGTACAGCACTCACTCCTGTCAAAATGGATTTTTCTGGCAATATAAGAGTAAGTATGATATTACTTTTAGCTGCCTTTTGTGTGAATGAATTATTTATTAAATATGAATTAGAATTCAGTTTTATAAATGTACAAGAATAATTATAAAATATAGACTCAACTTCTAATGCTGTAGGCTCCAAACAATTTTACAAAGTAGATGTGCTAACCATTTTCATTTGAAAGTCGTAATAATCATCCATTGCAAACGATGATGACAAAACTTTTAGGTTTTCGGTTGTTGTATGTGGAGATGACTGAAAAGTCAAATTCTGGCCTGCTATATTTGATCAGAGTTGGACACCTGTGTGTTTATTCTGTCCTTTCAGACAGCATGTTTTATCTGTGCCTATAAAATGTGATATTTTCAACAATGCAAGCACCTTTACTGGTGTTTCTGTGCTACATTGGACAATTCACATTTATAGATTCACAGGATGGGATATTGAAGCTCTTTAGAGACACTTTGAGAGAGTCCTTGAAGCATATCTTTTATCCAAATACCAGTAATTTTCACTTAAGGAGCTTACCATATATCACTTGTTTCGGGATGTGCTTGTTCCTAAGACATGCTCTGAAAATATTCATATTACTAATGTGCTACTTATGCTTGCGCTTGCGTCTGTAGGTCACACCAATGGTCCACTAGACAAACCACCATGCAACAGAAAACCTTAGTAGATGACATACCATTATATTGAAGCTCTCTTATGGAAGCATTGTAGCATGTCATCTATACAATTATATACCCCCTCTGAGAAGAAGGCTCCTTCACTAGGCATTGTATTACTCCAAAAGCTGATGTCTCCTAAGTATGAAAGAAAGCAAAGAAAAAGCCCCACTGCACATAGGAAGAAAGGGCTAATGACTCACATTTCCTGGGATTCTCAATCAATCAATCAATGGGCTATTTGCTTTTGACAATTGTAATTCGGAGTCTTGTTTGTCATCTTCTGTTTGTAATAATTAGTTATCATAAAGTTAATTAATTCAATAAATGATAAAGAAAACTTGTTCTGGAATACAGCAGGGGAAAAAAGGAAGACCAAGAAACACGAAATAAAGGGATGCAAATACATGAAAGATGGATGGAGTATGGAAAGAACTGGAAGGAATGATCATTGTTTATTGTTTTGATCCCCAGTAACTATAAGTAATATAACTTTTTATCCTTTTGTGTAATGGGGAGGTTTCTCTTGAACATTATTTTCTACACAGAAGACTCCAACTCTCAGTGGTTTTGCTATGTTTTTAGAATGGAACTCCTACTCAGAGTGATGAAGCTTGACAAGTCTCCAGTGTATAAGACCTATGCACAGAAAATGTAAACATGACCTGAAAGGCCCATTTTGATTATTTCTGTGATTTTCATTGGTCAGCCTTGGCTATTTTTGGCATGCAACTCCAAGTATATAAATTGTGACCAATTAAAATCACGACAGTAATACAAAATTTAAAAAAATATATCCTAATTGTTTAAGGCCGACAGTCTCTGGTAAAAGCATATGTGTATAGATGAAGTGTTGTTGGGCTTTCACATGAGCAAAGCTCACTATAATGGCAGTAACTAGGTGTCTGTAGCATGATGGTTTATCTGATGGGTCACTACTACCTTCCATGTGTAAATAACTATTGATAAAGTAAGATGGAAGAGATTTGTTGGGGACATACTCCACAGGGAGCTACTAGGAGAAAACATTGACAGATAGATAAGAGAAATAAAACATGGAAATAATTTGTCTTTCTCTTTCAACAGAAGATTGAACAAAAGTATAGAACCAACCCAGAAAAGTTCTTGACCCTGCAGTCAATGGTGTTGTATGAGGTGGAGAACAATCAACATACACACTCAGACTCTGCTACTTCAGCTTTGTTATGGCTCAAAAGGTAACAATTTCTGAGTGTAGTGGCATACAAATGTGTGTGTACTGTTATTTTTCAGTCGGTTGTAGCAACATACATATATGTTTGTACTATGTTATTTTTAAATTAGTTGTGGTCCTATCTATCTATACGCTGTGGCCTTTGTTTGCCTTGTGGCGTCAGGGGTGGAAGAGTTCTCTGGAGATGGCCTTCTTGTGTGCTAATGTAAGCTTATTCCAGTGGCTTCTTTGATTTCTGTGATCCATCTTTTATATGGTCTGCCATCTCCTGAGCGCTCTTCATTTTCTATGAGCAGTGTGTTTCGTCTCTGTCGATTTGCTAGATCTGTCATAGCATTGTTTCAGAGTTTCTAAATGGTTGCACTGTGTGCTAATCTATCACATTCAGATGTAGAAATCACATATTCCATCAGAAATACACTGAAAACACCAAAAACTACTACCCAGTCTAGAGGCTGGCCGAAAGATATCTAACTTTTCCACCACCGTGACCAGGTTTTTTTTTAAAAATTGGTTGTAGTAACATACATAAAAAATGGTTCAAAAGTTGTAGAGGATTGACTTCACTGTCTTCTGTTTCCCATATGTATTCTGTCACTCTCAACGAAGCAACACACTGCCTGCCGAGAATACCACTCATAGCACGTAACTCTGTGCTTCAAGTGATAATCCACAGGGTTCTGTGAAAAAATGTACCTTGTAAACATGACGACACGAGTCAGATTCAAACCTATGACCTCTTGAGCACAAGGTGAACAGCTTAATCACTACTCTAGGAAGATTCCCAAGTAGTATACATATATGTTTGTACTGTGCCATTTTTCAATTGGTTGATACAAGATAAAACATATACTAAATGATAGCATTAGCAAGTTGAGCATACAAACATATTTAGACTTAGAATATACACTTGTCATCAGAGCACACCTCCACTAAATGGGTCTCATAAACTCTACCACCTCCACATGTGGAGCACCAAGCAGTCTTCAGAGCACATACTACAAGACTGCCCAACTTTTCCAGACCAAGTAAAGAATGGGAAATCTTGGTTCTTGTTTTGCAACATGTGCCTACTAGCTTATTTTAGGGCTAATTAATCTAAATATTATATCAATAATTAATTTAAATATTAATTATTTTGGGGTTAGGGCTTGGGTTAGGAGAGTTATGTTTTAACCCTAAATAAATTTATATTAAATGTAATAAATTATGAAAAAATAAGTTGACAGGTATGTGAGCCCTGTATGGTAATTATACATATGTACATTCCAAATTGTGAATCAGTTGTGAATTATCTTCACTGCTAGTGCATTGCCAAAGATTCTATACTATATAATTAGTGTGTTGCCATAGTCTGAAAGGGGAGCAAAGAATAGTGATACTTTATTTTGAAATACATGTCATAAGCGGCAACTAAGTAGATTTTTAGAGTGCAGTTAGCTGTTCCATCATATAGGTCAAAATGGTCCAAAACCAATGCTGAAGTTGGAAGTGTCAGGTCAAAAGGTCTGAATTTCACAGGCAAGCTGTAAACTATAACACAATGCTCTACAGACTCTACATTCTGCTAATTGGCAGGAGTCTGAGAATTAATGCAGATGAAGATGATTATAAGCATTTATATGAGGCATGTACAGATGAAACCCATCCAAGTGTGTTTATTACAAGATTAGCAAAGATACATCAGCAGTTGTGTTATAATGAAGTAAAGTAATTATTGGAGAACATTTATGTACCTGGAGTTGCCAGAATAAGTCAACATAGGCATTCAAACATGCATTCAACTGTTTGAGTAGATGGTTAATTCAGTCCAAGAATGACTTTGTTTTCTCATTTAACCATACCGTTATCATGATATCTTTAATGGAGTTGAATTGTTGTCCCTTTAGATCTTTCTTTAAGGGTTCTTTATATTAAAGTCACATGGTGATAAATCCCATGATATCTTTATTAGAGTTGAATTGTTGTCCCTTTAGAGCTATCTTTAAGGGTCCTTACAAATTAGTCACATGGTGATCCATCTTGGATGTGGCATGTATTCCCATCTTTTCTGTGCTAATGCTTCCTGCATAATTTTCATAACATACAAATGAGAATTATCGTGCTACAGAATCACATCATGCAACAGCATGCAGGGTCACTTATTCTTGTTGACTGTGCGCAACTTATCTAGTGTATTTTTTTTGTACCCAATAGCATTGATGTTCATACTTATCTATGTTAAGTCAACGGACAAGAGTCCTTGATTTAAAAAAAGCAGTAAACATAACCTTTCCTGAAGACAAATTTTATGAATTTAGTTTTTTGCTCTTTTGTGATTCAAAATGTTTCCAGTGCATTGGCTACATTGCTCAAAGTGCATGCTGGCTACATTGCTCAAAGTGCATGCTGGCTACATTGCTCAAAGTGCATGCTGGCTACATTGCTCAAAGTGCATGCTGGCTACATTGCTCAAAGTGCATGCTGGCTACATTGCTCAAAGTGGTTACACCATGATTCATTGCCTGCCACTATTCGCGACAGAGAAGTACATCAGTCTCCACATGGAGTAACTGTAAATGATTCAATCTCCACCTCATTCATTCTTTCTTATAGTGGTCAGTCATAAACATGGTACCATCTAGAATACACCTTCCAATACTTCAGTTTCTTCCAAACCATCATTTGAAGTGTTCTTAATGACACAGAGAATTCATCAGCTAAAGAACATGAACTCCAGCAATGGTCAAAACCATATTGCTGCATCCATCTTGACAATGACTTCTTCTGTCACAGCATGTGCCAGGCCCTGCTATTGAAGACAATTCATTACCTGTCGCCCTTCCTGAAACATTCTTGCGCAATCCTTCACTTGTCTTTGACACATTTTCCACCATACACCGTCTGCATTCTTTGATGAATGTTGGTTGGTAGACATCCTTCAGTTGTAAGAAACTGAATCACTTCTCTGTGGTCTACTTTGGATGGATTTGTTATCACATCTGCAATGTTTTGACTGCCTGCACCAGTCACTAAGAATATGAAAACAATGACCATTTGTTCATTAGAGTGTGCTTGCTACATCAGTTCTGACATCTTCATACTCCTTGCAAGCTGGCATAGGTGATTTAGCATGAGCAGGCTTCATTTGAACATGCCTCATATATATAAAGTAAAGTGTTGCTAAGCACAAAGTTACATGGAGATGAACTTTCAACTAACATTCAAATCTAAGGATGGGTCAAACAGGTTAAATTTTGTACTACTCACAATCATTTTTTCAATACATCTTACAACCATTAAGTCATTGATTGTTATTCTGATCATCATTTGTTTTTTTTCAGGAGCCTGGAGTTTATAGCAGAGTTTTTAAAAGAGTGTTGCTCAGGTTGTATGGACATTGGCGTTTGTGCTGGTAATGCTTACTCACGGACTCTTAAGAATTACCATGGATGGGTTGTCCGGGGGATTTTTTCTGTAAGAATTATATAAATCTGATATTTTTGTTTTAGCTGTACCACGTGTTTTGTGTTTGATTCCACTTCTTGACTCATGTTTTCTGTATCAAATATCAATTTGGCATATTGTTTTATATATACAATTTAAATTTTCTTGCTTGTTTTTTTTTTACCCAATTTTTAAAATGTTCAGTTTTCAAGTCATCTTGGCTAAATGTTTGGAGAGTCATCAAATGAACCAAAGACTAAGAAGACCTACAAAAGAGTGACTAAAAAAAGGTAGTTTCCTACACTCCATAAAACAGCTTCAGAAATCACTCACTGATAAAGATCTACAAACCTGCAAGCACTGAACACCTTTAACACATACCCAACCTGGGACAGGAAATAATTCAGGAAGAATTATGGACAGTATGCCAGAAATTAACTGTGGATGTGAGTCCAATTTGGTTATATCAGAGCTTTACAACCATCAAAAAATAGTGGGGGTTTTAGTTTTGATAATCAAGTCACCATGACGTCCGGAATCCTTTTAAAAGAATTATCATAGAGCTTCTTTAAATAGCCGATATATCGGGTGTTTGCTTGGGAAAGATTTAAAGCACGAAATACAGATCTCCCTTTCATGTCTTAAATGGAGGTTTTCAAAATACTAGGGTTAGTAAACTATTTGTGTCTAACCCTAACCTTGTGAAAATCTGTTTATATTATGAAAGGAGATAACAAATAATGTACTTTAAGGGTAGATAAAGAGCAGAAAAGAAATACACAATAGATGTAGTAAAGCATACCAACCCCTACAGCAAATGACATCAATTTTCAGAAACAAAAATGTAGATTTAAACACCAAAATAACACTATCCAAAATGATTATTATGTCACCGCTGTGCTACTAATGCCGAACATGGACAATAACATCGCAAGACAAATGTAAACTTGTGACAGCTGAAATGGCATGCTTACGCAGAATCCTAGAAATATCACTAGGAGACCGAGTGAGGATGTTAGACAAAGAACCAGCACCACCTCAATCTTGAAATACATTAAGAGACAACAGATCAAATGGTTTGCACACATCAGTAGACTACTATCAGACAGCATACCACAGCATGCTATGCACCACATACCACAGCATGCTATGCTACACAGATACAGTGAAGGCAGACCTAGAGGTCGACCATGAAAATGATGTACCACCAAAATAAAATAGGCAACTAATTCCACATTATACTCAGCACACATGAAGGCCATCTCCAGAAAACTCTTTTACCCCTGATGCTGAAAGGCATCATTGAACAGAACATCAGACAGATTGAACAGAAATTCACATCATAAATATGATATACAATGAAGTTTCCATATATACCCAGGTAGGTCTAAGTCAAGAATTATTGAAATTTTTCCATTGTTGAATTAAATGAGGGAATACATACATTTGTTCTAGCTTGCTTAACACAAATCTTTACATTTTTTGTGTCGTAGGTTGCAGTAAGGGCTCTTCCTTACAGGGAAACATTTATCAGCCATTTATCTGCGGGGGACACAGAAATAGACACATCGAGCCACCAATTTGAGGAAGCTCTGTTGTCTCACATTAAGATATTTCTGCAACATTTGTCTAGAGTTATTGGAGTGATTAACAATTTTTACATACAGCATTCTTTAGATTCCTCTGATAGAGTGTAATTTAGTATTATTTTTATTTAATCTGATGATGCATATCAATGACTCTCATAATAGTGGCTCCCATTATATCAGGGACCCATCATACCAAGGACATTCATTACATCAATGATTCTCATTATTTTGTTCACACAAGTTATTGAGTTCTAATTGACTTTAGACAACACTTTTTTTCCCATACCTCATATAAAGCTCAATCTGGCCTGCCAAACCAAAAAAAAGGTTAATTACCTCTGCTTTATACCTGAAGAACCCACAATCAACAACCGATGTTAACACTAAGCTTAAATGACTGACGGAATGGCAAGCTATGTGCTTAGTAGGACCATTGTGCTTGTGCTTATATCCTCTTATCAAGAGCATTAAGTGGTGCTAGTTTTTAACTAAGAATATTCCTAACTGTGAATCACAATACACAATAAATGGTTTATTTTCAACTGAAATACAGAACGATACTTTTAGGAGCTGATAGGTGTTGTCTTGTACACACTTCATGAAGTTTAGGTTGTGGATGATGTGAATACAAAGTTGAGTGTTGATGAAGCATTTCTGGATGCAGTGCATCATTCAAGAGATTTTCATAAAATACTCTGTCCATTGTATAATATTATCAGATCTCAAATATTTATTTAACCATTTGTAGATATGGAGTATGCTATTGGTAAAAACAAGGTGAAACTATATTAGCAAAATAAAAAAAAGTAATTCAACAATTGCCATAGATGAGCATTTTTTTAAACATTCGTTCTCAATCTCCACTGGATCTCTATTGTAGCAGGACAATTGTTCTTTTGGATTACCAGTAGGAAGTAGTCCAGAGAATGGAGAGATGTGTTGTTTCACCGTTTATTTTCACCAATGGCCCAACACATCTGGCTTTGGTAATGGTATCTAATGCTTCAGTGATTTACCAATTCCACTGAACGTTGGATGCCATATCCTTATAGGCTTTCAATGCAGTGCTATTTGTTTATCAGCATTGATTGCACTGCACACTAACCCCTTTCGCAAATCTGAAGGCTAACTACAGTTACAGTCAACATTGCTTGACACTTTATAACTGTCTGGCTTGTTATTGAACTGATCGCTGCTAGTATTTTGTATAATTACTTGGAAAACCTATACATAAAACACAATTAACAAGATTATGAAATAATAATGAGCATGGATAGACAAATAGCTTATTCTTCTTCTTCTTCAGCATTCATTCTCAAACTCCTGCTGGATCTCCATTGTAGCAGGACCATGGTTCTACTAGATTTCTAGCAGGATGTAGTCCTGAGAATGGAAATCTGTTGTGTCTCTGTTTTATTTGCATCAATGGCCCGACATATCCGTCTTTGGCTGCAAATAGCTTATTCAAGTCTCAAGATGTGGGTTTTAAATATATATCATCCGGTTGTTGTTTTTTTTTATTTTCCATCTGGGTTTAAATATTTTCCATCTGGGTTTTGAATATTTTTTAGTTCTTATGCATATTGTGTATTTTGTCAAGAGCACTTATAAAACTAAAATGTTATTTAGTTATTATGTAAGTATTATGTATTATGTAAGTGGTACATCAAAATATTAACATTAACTGGCAGGACAAAGTTACCAGCACTAAGGTCCTGTGTAGACTAGGCTCCAAACAGTAATCTTTATACTCTATCACAGAAGACTAAAATGGGTTGACCATATTCATGAGATGATCGTAAAGTGTCACAGGATACACAGTGAGGCAGACAAAAGCTGTGATAGAAGATATATGCAAAATATCACTGAACGGCTTTGTCATTACTTCTAACAATTAAGAAAAAGTGACAGATTTTATAAATTATATGGAGAACAAGCCTGTGTAATTATCCAAGGATATTTGAAAATTCAGTGCTGTGCTTACAAAAATTACGCTAGCTTAAAAAATGTGTAAACACTCCTGCCATGCCATAGTGGCATGAATTTGTTAGAATTGTATACATTATTGTGCTGCATGTTAATTTTGCCAGTACTTGTAAATACGGTTGTGTTATTGTGCAACTGGCAAATTTGATCAGTGTCTTCTAAATAAATGTCTTCTATACTATTATTTGTATTTTTTCGTACCAATACCCTATAGTCTGAGCATTCAACATAAAACTCATCAAACTTGTGTTCTATGTAAGTACTATTGGATTATTGAAAAGGATTATGTTACTGTCATCTTGTCAGCTTTCTATCTCTTCTTCCCTTGTCTAAATTATTATATTCCCAGCTTTGGAAGTGGTTGTTAGTCTCTCATTACCAGGAAGTATTTATTGGGAATGCTAATACTGGTCATGTTTAATGGGATTACATTTGGGCAGTTGAAATTTAATATGTCAGTTCAAGAGTGTTGTTCTTTATATGAACTATCTAGTATTCAGTGCCTTCCATGTATGTTTTGGTTTCTGTGGCATTGATATTATTCTTGTCCAGTGTTAGTATGCAACCTTTCCTCCTATCTTTCCTGTCACCTCTAAAATATTGGTACCCTTGTATCTTGAAGATTATTTTTTCGTTGAGTTGGGTTTCTTATATGCAGGAAATACTCATCTCTTTCTGGTGTGAGATGTTCTCTAGTTTTATTTTTTGTTTGTTAATTCCCTCTGCATTCTAGTGCATGATGTTTAGAGGAGTTATCATCCTGTCTGGTTGGCTAGTCACTTTCCTTTTTTGGATCCACAAGGTAGACTAGAGGAACCCTACAGTAGCTGGGGGTGGAAACTGTCAAGAGTAAGAATTCGGCACTGCTCGTGCCGGGGTAACTTCAAAAGGCAGGCACCATGATTAAAAAAATTGTGTTGTGAAGACATGTTAGCTAATGGAGCTGCGTGATACCATGGTTGTTGGTGAACCTCTCTGCCTGCTATCTCAGATTTCAGTACCTGTGCTTGCTTGCACATAACTATGGTCCTGCATGATGTAAGGGATGGCATGACTAATCATAGTTTCCAGGGTCTGTTGACTAGACTAAACACCATCTCCACTTCAAGGAGTTGACCTCTATGGAGAACTTCAATTGACACAAGCTTTCTTCAGACCATCTGTTAAAATGAATAAGACCCAAAACCTAAGAATTCACTGTATATATATATATATATATATATATATATATATGTTTCTCTCTCTCTCTCTCTGTATGTGTGTGCGCGTGTTTGTCAGTGGAATCTCTCTATAACACATTTTCCTATATAAAAGAACATTTTTTAAAATCCCAATTATATTTATTCTATATTATTTGTACTGCATATATCAATTTCTGTTATTACATACATATTTTGTCGGTCTGGACCAAGTTTTTGTATAACGGGATTCCATTTTGTGTGTGTGTGTATATATATATATTATGCTGTTTAGTTAAATGAATGTAGAGCAAATTAATCTAATAAGTTAGTCGTCAGATCATCATCACTACAAACTGGACACGTCTATAGTTGCTTTGATCTCTCCCAGATTGTATCCGCCATTACATTTCTGCTGACAGTACCAGTCTTCTGCTGGTTGACCATCATGCTTCTGCACCCTCCAAAATGTTCACTTCTAGCAACACTGCATTGCAGACCCTGATCTTTAATCCCCTAACCATTGAAAAGGAATTATCCACACTTGCCTCACTCTAGCGTGCTATATCTTTTATGAAGTTCAAAACGTCAGCTCCATCGCGCATGATTCCAGTTGATCTGCTCTTTCATTGTCTTGAATACCCACATGTCCCGACATGAAAATAAATGTAACTACTTTCAACCATGTCTTTCTCAAGGCCTCAATCCACTGTCATAGTCATAATGTCAGTTAAGATGCAGACATGTGTTACCTTCTGTGTGCATGCCCAGTCAAATGCCCGGGTCACCGCCATAATCTTCATGGTTATGCTACTCATAGTCACAGCAAAGGTCCCACTCTCCTCCCAGATTGTTTTACCTGCAGACTGAGCTGTGAAGGTCTAAGCACTGCGAACATGTCTAATCGCAGATCCATCAGTGTATATAATCACATCCCCCTCTTTGACATTCTCACTGACCAAAGCCTATACCTCTTGTTCTACCTCTGCATTCCCTGCTAAGTGTTATTGCTATTCTCAAACAAGTTTCGAAATCTGTGGGTAGACCTATAGATTCCGCATCTGCTGCTACATCCTGCAATCTGCACACGCTGTGTATGACATCCTCAGCATGTCCCATCCACGACTTCCCTCTCTTGTCTGCTACCTTTAACTTTCTGTATTTCAGAATGCAGAGTGGGTGTTCCTCATCTGCATGCATTTAAAGGTACGCAGGTGCATGACAATACTGTAATCTGTGCTCTGCCGTTGGATAGTTGAGTAGGTACCGCATAGCTCTTGTCGATGTGTCTCTTGTGCACCCAAGAATGAAACACATTACTGGATTCTATCCAGTCTTTCGATCTGAGTTTGGCTAAGAGTCAGAATTGGGAGTGCATATTCCATCACAGCCACCACCAAACCCTGGTACAAAAGAAATAACCTCTGCTCACACTGCGCAGCAGCCATAACCTTCATTGCGGCTAAGCCTTTGCCTACTCTCGTAATATGGTCAACATGTTCTCTGAAACTCAGACTTCTGTGTAAAAAAAAACACACCCAGGTATCTCATTGTGCTGGTTCTTTCTAACCTGTTCCCGGCCATGAAACATCTGGCATGGGTTTCTTTACCATGTGATTGTTCTATGAAAACCAAGAAATGAATGCCTTAGAAGGATTTACCACTGCTCCCGTATTTCTACACCAATTCGTCAGTTTGTCCAGCTCCCCCTGTAGTCCCTCGATTTCTGACTTGCCTATACACCAGGACGACATTGTTCTGCCAGCACCTGTGATTTGATTGCTAGTGATATATACTGTGATCCTTCTCAGGTTTGGTTAGTAGGACTAAATAGCCATGCAACCAGTCTTCTTTTACAGTGCCCATTAAAAGGCTAAAATTGAACATGTCCGCCAACTCTTCATCCATTCTCCGACTAATGTCATCGTATCTAATACCATCTGGTCCAGGTGCTGTGTTTTGTACTTTTCAGAGCCTTCCTAATTTTTTCAACTGTTATTTTTATATATTTTCCATGCTTAAGTTCTTACACGTCAGTAATATTTTTCCTGATTTCTTAATATGTCTCCAGATTTCTCTGACAATTTGTGTGGATAGTTTGCCAGCAACACAGCACCTTTTGTCTCGCCCATCTTTTGCCAGTCTGTATCAAAACTCTGGAAATCGGCAATAGCTGTGCATCTTGTCATATCATTCATGGATTTGTGTAAGCACTAGAACAATTTTAGTGACTTTTCATGTGTGATCTCCGGGCAAAATTCATCCCATCTGATCAGTGCTAAAGAAGTATGGAAACTCCGTACATGAATTTATGGGGTACTTGTACAACATGCCAAACCCTGTTTTGACCTTCTCAAGTAAAGAATACAGTGACAACAAGCACTTAGGAAGAAGAGCTTAATTCAGACAAATAAAATGTAAATAATTTATTTCTATCATGTGGGTTATATGCAGTAATAAAGTGTTTGTTGGGGATGTTAATACTGGTCATGTTTAATTGGATGTCATTTGAGCAGTAGAAGTTTAGTATGTGGACTGCATGAATTTGATACAAATATTTATAAAAATTGTAAAATATATTCGAAATTTGCTACTGTGATTTTGTTTGATAGCTTATACACAAAAGGTACCTCTAAGAAGGTCCATGTATGATGGATCTATTATGGCCTTGAAAAAAATGCTCTTGTAAAAAAAGATGCACTGGTGACCTCTTCAGCACAAGACAAATGACTTAACCGCTACGTCAATGAAAAAATTGTCATGAAGATCCCAAGAGTAATTCAATTAGATGTACTGTAATAATAAATCACAAGGTAGAGCCGTAGAGCCATTATAGCTGCTTCCAATAATCATACTTTTGTTATACTGGTGTTGTACAGTTGAAAATTCTATAGAACATGTTTTCTGTAAATTGTCCACAGAGGTACATATCTGTGTTATTACCGCAAATCTGCTATATATATGTTTGAGGCACCAATTCTTATAAGTTCATTAATCTTGAGTGAGCTACCAGTATATAAAACATCACGAGCTATGCTGCGCATTGAACCTTGACCAAATTTATGCCTGTGGGGATTATTAGACTTTCTCACAAATATTTTTTCCATGGAGGCCAATTGTACAGGTGTATAACAATGACATATTTGCAAAATATTTCATCATCATTAAATGCAGTCTCTGCAACGAAGGTTGGCTGCAACGGATCTCCAACATCCCCCATGTCTTGTCTTGGTGGTGCATTCTGCTAGACTGTAACCCGTCCATCGTGTGATGTTACTCTTCCACTTGTATCTCTGCCTACCTCTTGCTTGCCTCCCTTTAACTCTGCCCTCAAGTAAGGTCTTCAATAAGATGTCATGTCTTTGAATGTGGCCAAAATATTTTATTTGCCTGATCTTTATTTTGCAAAATATTTACACATTTAAAAAAAACTTGCAATCTTATTGGAAGGAAAACCAATAGTCAGGGGGGCGGACAGTAAAACATTTACAACCATCTTTAGCAATTATTAATTTACTGTATGATTGGCTAAGTTAACTGCAGACCTGCACTTATAAAAGGATGGAGCTGTCTAAGAGTAGATCAACTTGGCAGCATTTGTATATTGACAACAAGGAGAATGTAAACATCTAGGAGTATAAAAAATAATGCCAGATTGTACCATTGTGATAAGAGATTGAAAATTTTGGGACTCATTCTTCTTCTTCAGCATACATTCTCAAACTCCTGCTGAATTTCTCTTGTAGCAGGATTATGGTTCTACTAGATTTCAAGCAGGATGTAACCCAGAGAATGGAAATGCACTGTGTCGCCGTTTTATTTGCGCCAATGACCCGACACATCCGTCTTCAGCGGAAGGACTCATTCAAACAATCTTTATTAAAGATAATATATTTGTTCTGATCTATGCAGATTCATGTTTGTGTTATTTATACAATTTTTATCTAAGCTTTTGTTTTCTGTAGACAAGTGACAACATGTCAATGTTTTTATGTAACCATATTAGAGTTATTTTCAATGAATTTTAAATCATTAAATTTAATATATTTTAAAAAGTCTTGTTCAAGTTTGTAGATTTAACTGTGTTTGACTAGATTATCTTCTTTATGTTTGGAATGTTGTTGCACTCCGGGCAAACCAATGAGTGCTCAGTCTCCCCTAGCAGATCTTGAAGTGTATGCACACTGGTGTTCAATGTTTCCTCTAAACTGCACAACACATTCTTCAGAAAATACTGCACACAAAATGTAACAATTTGTGCATAAATGTTTACAAGTTACCAACATGGTAGAAATGGAAAAACCAATCTTTATAGTTAGAAAGACAATGAGACTCAGTCCAGGCAACTAGCACAATGTCGAACAAAAACATCAGAGTTAACAGATGGCGTAGACATTTCTCTAGTTAATTGTTGAGCTAATTATTTGAAAATAAAATGTCTTGCTAAAAATAAAAATAGGCTGCACAGACACCCTTAAGATCTGCTCACGAATGAAACAAATTAGAGGGAATGTTGCTGATGGAGCTTATGTCTCACTGATTAAACACATTTCTAGATATGTCCATCAGATGCTCAGTCAACACTTACTGGGTTATACTAATTTCTCCCATTCGCATATTAGATGAGTCATCTATCACAGTAACCACAACTAACAGGCAATAGTTGAACAACTTCAAAATGTTCCACTTATCCATTCTAAATTCACTGACTTTATGTGCATTTGATGCAAACATATCTGCTCTTTCATTTCAAGTGCAATAAATCCCTGCTATACCCAGAAGGCTGGAACTATAGGTGCCAATAACTTATAGTAATTTGAGAGTAAACATGTTGGAAGTATTGACTAAAATTACATCTTTTTTAGAGTGTGTGTGGTCAAATTTGGAAAATGTGACTCACGTTGTGAGTTGAATAGGTGCAAGCTGAATAAAATTTCATTTACTGCCTTCTAATTTTTTCTTCTATAACTGCTTGTTTCCTATTTATATTATTCATATAGACACTAACAATTTTGAATCTTTTGAAATATGGAACTGAGAATAAGACACTATAACCATATTAGTAAATCAAATCTCAGAGCCATTGAAGGACTGGAGTAACATCTTCAATATCCATACTCATACTCGAAGTAATTGTTTTACATGCTCCATACTCTTGGCTATTACATTTTTTGAAAACTACTAAAACTACATGTACAAGCTTGATTGTTGATTATAAACTAGTATCACAGCAAGTGGGACACCCATAAGTGCTCTGCCCCAGTAACTATCCCAGTGTATGTAGACTCAAGTCCCTGTATGGTGTTGATTGCATGATCTGGACTTTCAACAAAAAAAATATTTTCCTCCCCTCCAGACACTCCCATTTCTAACATTCTCTGTATGTGTGTGCTCTCAGCCTCATTGACATCATCTTCATTCTTGAAATGAATTTTTTACTGCCTTGATCAAGTATGCTTTATCCTCAGCATTGTGAGTTGATTGCCGCATTGTCTGCCAATAAGTAAGCTCTCTTATCCTCTTAAGTAAAGGCAGCAGACTCAAGAGAGGAAGGTCGTGGATGGCACGTGCTGAGGATGTAATACAAAGCGTGTGCAGATTGCAGGATGTGGCAGCAGGTGCGGAATGGATAGGTCTACCCACAGATTTCGAAACTTGTTTGAGAGGAGTGATATCACTTAGCAGGGAATCCAAAGAATGGTATCCCACAGCTGTGGAGAAAGAAGTGCAGGCTTTAATCAGTGAGAATACCAAAGAGGGGAATGTCATTATATACACTGATGGATCTGTGATTAGACATGTTCGCAGTGCTTGGGCCTTTACAGCTCAGTGCGCAGGTAAAATGATCAAGGAGGAAAGTGGTACCTTTGCGGTCACTACGAGTAGTATGACCATGGGGATAATGGCGGTAACCAAGGCATTTGAGTGGCTACGCACACAGAAGATAACGCAGGTCTGCATCTTGAGTGACTCTATGAGTATGATTAAGAAGGTACAAGTGGGTCTTGTTCCCGAACAGTGGATTGAGGCCTTGAGAAAGGCGAGCTTGAAAGTGGTTACATTTATTTTCGTGCCGGGACATGTGGGCGTGCGAGGCAATGAAAGAGCAGATCAACTGGCATTGTGCGCGATTGGGCAATGGATCGCGCTGACATTTTGAACTCCTTAAGAGAAATAACATGCGAGAGTGAGACTAATCTGGATGATGATTTCAATGGCTAGGATTAAAGATCAGGAATTGAAATGCAGTGTTGCTAGAGGTGAACATTTTGGAGGGCGCAGAAGAATGATGGTCAACCAGCATAGGACCGGTACTGTCAGCAGAAGTGTAATGGCGGATACACTCAAGGAGAGATTGGAGCAACTATGGACGTGTCCAGTTTGCAGTGATGATGATCCGACGACTAACTAACTAACGGATACAAAGCCTGGGGCAGACCTTGTAAACGATGGATTACAGAAATAAGAGTCGACAAAAATAAACTTATATGAAGTACACCAAAAAAGACATCTCCAGGGAACTCTTCTACCCCTGACGCTGCAAGGCATAAAGGAGTATACCACGAAAAGAGACACAATAAAAAAATTACACTGGTGGCATCATTATATGCTACGTTTTTGTACACTGTTGCTAAAACTTTCCTGTGTAAGAGAGAGAGATATCAGAATACAAATGGCAATAGTTAAAGTAAAATTATGAGTCTCTGATTCTTTATTAGCAACCAGCATCACAGCTGAGCTGAATTCCCAGAAGTACTCCACTCTCAATTCTATAAGCCATCCAAACATGGTCAAATTTAGTCCCAGCAAAACATTGATGATGTGATATTTTGATAATTTTCTCTCCAAATAATTTCAGGATCTCTGACATAATGGTTACGCCATTTGCCTTATGTTCAAGGTGCTGTGGGTTGAGTATCAAGTCAGGTCAACTTGTTTACAAGTTCATTTTTGGAGAACCCTAGGAATTATCGTCTGAAGGTACAAACTTATGTACTATGAGCAGCAGTCTTGGAAAACATGCTGCATTGTTGAGAAGGATGTAACGCAAGTATAATTAAGGCAATCCTCTACATTTTTTTAGCCTTTGTATCTCCCCTAACAAACAGTCATAACATTGACAAATTAAACAATCCTAAACTAAAACATGGAACACAACATGGAGGCTGACAGTAGGGAAATTGATGCTCATGCCCTTTCAAATAGCATGTTTCCTATTCACGTCAGTCATTCTATAATGTCTCATGGTACAGGCTCTAATGAGTGATGTTACTGTGCCACACTTTATTAATTTCAAAACTTTGCAAAGACAATTTCAGTGAGCATTTTCTAAGACCTCTCTATTCTTTAAATAATTAATAACTTATTGAACAGGAGTTATTAAGCGATATGATTGGGAGCCGCGTTAGCGCACTGGCTTCGCATACGAGTGGTCCTGGGTTCATTCCCCAGTTGAGGCGGAAATGTTTTTCAGATCGCAACGGCTCCCGGGTCGACCCAGTCTTAAATGGTACCGGATTAATCTGGGAAGTAAAGACTGCGAGGGGAGGTGATGGCTACAGGCCCTCATTTGCAGAACCTCTGAAATGTGAGATTGCTAACATCTCACACCCCTACTTTACTTTTTTTTAAAATGATTATAGGACATATTAACCTTTCTAGATTCATGATTTGAAGCCAGAATCATGGCACACAATCATTCTGCTCTCCATAACAGCGACCATCCAGAAGTATGCAGACTCAAAATCCTAGTCAGACTCAGTTGTCAAAAGTATTACATGGATATAGTGCCCTGATCATATAGGAGTCAAGCAACAAAAGAGCAGACTCATTGGCGGGCAATGCTATGGCTGATGGACCATATTGAATAGAAATAGGCATTAACACACAATTTGTCAACAGAAATAACATATCAACATTACACTGATATAAGAAATCTGTAAACAAATGTTGATTATACAAAAACTTTTATACAAAAGTTCAAATTTAATTTTCATTTATTTTTTTCCAATCGAGGCAACAAATGTGAAACATAATAATAATAACATAAAAAAAACATTATTGTGATAACAAGCAGGGAAAAAAAACATTTGTGATATTCTAATTTGGTTTGTGAATTCGTAGATGTCCAATTCGTACCAGGAAATTTATTTTGCAACAGTGCAGAGGGTTCAGGGTAGGAGAATTTTTGAATTTGATTCTTGAAGAGCTTTTTCTGCCCTCCGCTTGAATACAGCTCCCGATAGAATCTCTTTGGAAGGCACTTATTTGGAATACGGACGATGTGGCCAGCCCAGCAGTTGGTACCTAGTCAGCAGGGACTTTTGAAGGATTTCCGTGTCTGGCACTCGATCCTGCCAATGTACTCCCATGAGGTTTCTTAGGCACCGAAGGTGGAAAGAGTTAAGCTGTTAAGAGTTAAGGAAAGAGTTGATTTCTCAAGCTTACTTCCCTTAGATCATTCCATACAACAACTTAGACCACTATTTCTCATGGCTTCCTCCACTAAGGCATGTGTATATACTCTCAGGGGGAGGGGATCACATACCGCACTGGCTTCGCATATGAGTGATCCTGGGTTCATTCCCTATTTGACGTGGCAATGTTGCTCAGATTGCAATGGCTTCCAGGTTGACCCATCCTTAATTGGGTACTGGATTGATCGGGGAAGTAAAGACTGCTAGGAAGAGGAGATGGCTACCTCCCTCATAAAGCAGAGCTACTGAAATGTGAGATCATTAACATCTCATACCCTTACTGCACTAATAAATTCTATGGGTTAACTTTACTTTTTTTATATACTCTCATATTTTAACACATATAAGTATCTACTGTGGCCAGAATGTTTCTATCACAACAAGGACACACAAATATTGGCTCTGCGCATGAGCGACATGCAGTAAAATGTCCACAGGGAAGAAAAGTCACATTTCTGGGCTTCGATGAACACATACTACACAATCTAGATTTTTCTAGCAATGCGTGCTCCTTTTCTAGTAGTTCAAAGCAAATTTGATTATACTCTGGATTTTCTTGGCTAAAAGTTCTCAATAGTGGAATTGTATTTATTTTAATTCTTTCTTGAACTTCTTCCTCATCACTGTCAATACTACTCATTCTAATTGCATCTTCAATATCTCTTAAATCTTCCAAGCCATTCTGGCTATTTAAAATATTACTAGCAGCGTGGTTTTGAATAAAATTAGATCCACTAGACTGTGGCCTGTTGGACAATCCAAAATCTTGATGTTTTGCTACATTAGAAATTATATTCTCAATTGTCACTGGTCGAAATGCTGTTGGTAGTGTTTGGTGAGATCTAGTAAAGCTGCTCAGTACATCATTGCTACTGTGCGCCCATGCATCAAAACTACCATCAGAAACTCTAGCAGTCTGTATACTCCCATCTACATAATCTTCTCCAGCACCTGATGGTTCTCTACTTTGCATGGAATTATGTGGAGCTGAGTCAAGGGAATAGCTATGAATGGGTCTTTCATGACAGCCATTGACAGATGCACTGCTGCTTTCCGGTTCTTTAGTAGGTAAGGGTATACTGTTAAAGTTATGACTAGTCCTTGAATTGGAACTATAAATTGTATTTCCTAATTGTAATGATGAATATTCAGAAGAATGATGGAGAGATGTTTGCAAATGTGCAGACAAAGTTGGTGCAGACTCGGAAAATGTGCCAACACATTCGGCTTCTGACATGGCTGTAGTTCTATTTATTTTATTTTCAATTCTTTGAGAATAACTTTCATTTTGTGGATTATTTTCCTGAAAGTGTAATTCACATTTCTCTAATAATGTTTGAGAATTGACTACTTCACCTCTGTTCCTCATGTCCAAGGCACATGCTCTGACAATATCAATATGTTCTGGAAAATTAAATGAAACAACAGCCTTGATGCTTGCTAATAACAATTTATCAGTATTCAACTCAGGCCCTCTTTGAACTACTTCCTGATTCGCAATATTTAACCCAGGCACTCTTTGAAGTACTTCTTGATTTGCAATATTGGATGATGGAGTAATGCTATTTGTGCATGATGGTGCTGAGGGCATGTCTTGTTTTCGTTTCCGACTTCCCTGATGAATATCATTTTGTGAAATACTTGCTCCTGCCTCTGCTGTTGAAAACGCTGAATAGAAAGCAGCCATCATCAGTAAGTACTTTGTTTAAACTGTAGGTTACACTTGTGTCATTCACAAATTTTCTCACAGAAAATATGATTGTATTGATGTCTTTTCTGCTTGCAAGGTTTATTTTAGAATCTGAACCACCTGTGTCCTTGTTCAGCCTGTTGAAAATAGAAAGAATAACACATTAGTATATATACATTATTAATTCTTGATTAGAAATCAGAATCATGGCACACTGACAATTCCATAAGTGCTCTGTTCTAGCAGCTACCTAAGTGTACGAAGACTCAAAACTCCAGTGAAATATTGATTATGTGATCTGATCTTTCCAATAAAGGCATGTCTCTCCTCACTCCATATTTCCCAATATTATATATATATATATTAAGGCTGTACTGGATTCAAATTTTTGAAATTCGGCAGTAGCCAGATTTGGCTAAATTTATGAAGTGAGATCCGGCCAGAGCTGGGTTTACCAAAACAAAACAAAAATTAATTAACGTACTACTTCACTTGACTTAGCTGAGTGGAGTCACTCGACTGTTCATTACTGCAGTTCATTACTATGATGACATTACATCAGTTCATTACATGACAATGATGACATATACCGGTACTCATATTAAATCATTTCAATGTAAAATAATTAAATTTACATTAGAATAAAGGATGTAATACAAAGAATAAGGATGTTACACATAATGCTAATTTAGAAATTTTAATTTTTAGTTTTCACATTGTTTTCAGTTGGCAAATTGGCAGCTCAGTTACAACTCACAACAACAGTACATTGAACAGATTGAATTTATTGAAATACAATCATTCAGTAATTTCACTATTTCAGTCAGTCTTCATTATGGCTGTGAAGTTGAACTCTCAAGAAGGGACGAGTTGTATTTCAGGAAAATCAACATCTCTGCATTTTGTGGTAAAAGGCTACTACAGTAGTCAGTGATAATGTCTCTTGCCATACTGAACAGCCTTTCCGATGGCACACTTGTAGGTGGTGGTGCAAGAAATGCCTGTGCCAGTCAAGCCATACTTGGAAATCTTTGCTTATTGGCATGCCACCATGAAACAGGATCTGACTGTCGAGTTTAAAGAGAATGACAGGTACTGTGTCACCTCAGTGTTAATGCTGTTGCCTTCAGCACTTGCAGAACAATCTGTGGTGGGATTTTTCGACAATTGTGTCAAAACAGCTCCATAGGCTGGACTCGTACTGTGTGGCAGTGCTCACAGAAGTCAAAACACTAGTACTACTACTAGTAGCTGACGGATCCAGGGGACTGACTTGTGTTTGCTGAATCAATAATGGAGTTAGTTGCTAACAGCAGATGACCACGTTCTACCACATTCGGAGAAGAAGCACAACTTGAATTGAGGATTCAGTAGTGTGGCACAGGTGTAAATACTGTTAGAATTGTAAAAATGGCCGGATTCCGGATTTGCCTGAGCCGAAATCCAGTACACTCCTTATATATATATATATATATATATAGTATGTTCTTCCATCTGTAGCCTAACTATGACTATCATAATTACATTTGCTTTATGAGTGTCTGTAGCTATGTCGATAGCAAATAAGATAGTGGAATATAGGTCAAGCAAGTTTGACTATGGCTATGTTTGATGTTTATGACCAGCGTGCAGTACAGACATCAGATGCAATGTACTGATATATTAAATCAATCAATCAATGAACCCATAACCCTTCAGGGTCGTAGGGGCACCACATTAGTTGGTTGGTTGGTTGCTGATCCAGTGGTCTATAGGCTCATGCTCTTTGACCCAATGCCATTGTGTGGTATATGCATGTGTTTGTGAGCTGTTGTTTTGTTCCATATAATGTGTCCCATTTATATGGCCCTGGAAGGAGAAACATTTTCCTGACATCATCCAGCTCCATTGGATGCTTCAGCACACAGAGTCCTCCAGCGAATTCTATCCTCAGCAATGCAAATGAGTGTGGAAATATCTTGTCCTGTCCATGCCTTTATTTGCCCTCCTCTGCTTCTTCCCCCTTCGACAGTTCCCTGCAGTATTGTTTTTTACAAGGAATCATGCCTGCATACATGTCCAAACAATGCTAGTTTTCGTCATTTCACTATTGAAAGCAATGGTTCCTGGACACCTGCACACATCTCCACTTTATTTCTTACAAACACATTGGTCTTATGTTCCCTATAGGAAATTCTTAGAATTTGTCTGCAGCATTTGTACTCGAAAGCCTGTAATCTTCTCTCCATGTCCACAGTGAGTGTCCAACTCTCACAACCATACAGCACAACAGAAAGCACAAGCGACTTATAGTTTGATTTTCACTCCAACACTGATGTTGCTTTTCCAAATCACCATTAGTCTTGACAAGGATGCTAAAGCCATCTCCAGCCTTACTTTTAGTTCTGCTGTGCATTTGCCATTGCTGCATATACTGGATCCGAGGTATTCACCACCTCTAGCCTGCGTCCATTCATCATGATGTTAGTCTGTCTTTCTGTGTCTCTGCTGTTAACCAAGATTTTGCTCTTATCTGTATTGATTTTCATTCTGTACTTGCTGGTAACTTTTTCTAACTTTGCTATTAACTCTTGTAGTTCTTGTTCTGACCCAACTATAAGATCAATATCATCAGCGAAACGCAAGTTGCAAATAGGGCGACCTCCGATCGATATATTGGCATACTAGAAATATGGCTACAGACCTTCACCGTTCATAGGAAGTGGTATAACTACAGAATATTAGCTACCATTGCAGACGTCTGATGTATCTGGTCATTAGTTGTTTTTTTTTAAATGGTGACAACACATCTCAGTTCTCTGGACTACAATCTGCTGGAAATCTAGTAGGACCATTTTTAGAACAAACGGCGAAAAATGGATATAGTACAAGAAGACACCACCACATAGTCTAGTTATTTTCCTTGCCTGTGTTTGTAAATTTCATGTTCATCATTTAATAATTTAAATATTAATTTATTTTAGGGTTTGGGTTAGAATAGATGTGTTTTACACAACTAACTCCAACTAACAACAAAAAAACCATCTGACATAGTCATTTTTACAGACCCCATGTCTGTTTTGGAGGAACTTAAACAAACCCTATAAGAAAATCAAGACATTCTCTAGACAAGACACAGCAAGAGCAGCACACAATCTTATCTCTGCATATCCAATCAGTGTGACCCTGCAATGGATCCCTGGACATAGCAATGTAGCAGGAAATAAACCAGCAGACAGACTTGAAAAAAGAGACACCTCAAAATAACAAAAGCAAAAACCTTGCAGTATTGGAACAGTCGTACAGATTCTCAGAAACAACAACAGGGAAATCTGGCTGAGCAGATGGGCAAATTTTATGAGAGGTAGAAATTTATTTAGTGAAATGACAGTCAAAGGACAATGACGACATAAACAAACTCTGTAGCAGAAATCAATCCCATATCTTTCAGTTTCAAAAACGACATGCAAGAGTTAATAAAACTTAATAGCCACTTCAACCGTATCCTACCTCAGCACCTAACTACCCATTTGTTAGCACTGCTCTCATCCCAACGAAACAGTACAACACCTCCTCACTGACTGCCCCTACTTTAACTGTCAGGAAAAAAATTCTTACAGACACCCTTAACCATTATATGGTTCACTAAATCTACTTCAGAAGACCTGCACTGTATTAAGAATGGCATTGTGCTGCCAAACGTAGAACTACTCAGCAGCATTTGGATATCAATAGCAACATTCAGTAGTTTGCAATTGCTTTCTGAATGGTCAGGATGCACAACTGCCTTGGGTTAGAAGTCTACTTATAATCAAATCATTTATTCTAGATTAGAAACTGATACATTTAAAATGTATTTATACACACAACCGTTGTTTAGAAATGACAAATAGTATAAATAACACATAATTTCACAAAGACTAGTCTCTATACATTTTGTGTTCTAACAAGAACAACTATCCATCATCTTGTTTCTAGTTTTCTTCTACCAATAGGAGCATATAACAAAAGAATATCTGGACCTAAAGCCAAGATAGAACAAGAAATCATAGGATAGCAAACACAACCTTAAAAAAATATGGACGATGCATCCAAGGTGACACATCTGGCCTTGGAACAACAACAGAAGCTCCCACCCTTAAGCCTACGCTAACTTCACGGCATGAGGAAATTATTAATATTTAAACAAATTACAAACAAGTTAAAAATGAGAATTATAAAATGCTACATCTATTCCATATTAATGTATGGCTCAGAAACATGGACACTAAATAAACAATTAGAAGACAAAATTGATGCCTTTGAGATGTGGGTATATAGAAGAATAGGGAGAACATCATGGAAAGAGAAGAAAACAAATAAAGAGGTGCTAAAGACACTTAATATGAAGAAAGAACTACTAAGAGAAATAAAGATCAGGCAAATAAAATACTTTGGACACATTACAATTACATTAAAAGACATGACACCCTATTGAAGACCTTACTTGAGGGTAAAGTCAAAGGGAAGCGAGCAAGAGGTAGGCAGAGATACAAGTGGGAGAGTAACATTACACGATGGACAGGTTACAGTCTAGCAGAGTGCACCACCAAGACAAGAGACAGGAGATGTTGTGATTGTTGGAGATACGTTGCAGCCAACCTTCGTTGCGGAGACGGTACTTGATGATGATGAACTTCACGGCAATGTGTGGATACTGGATACTAATCAACAATCATTCACCTGAGGATGGACAATAGTCCAAAAGAACTATATTAAGCAGCATCGCCTATCAAAGTAACTTTGATACCTGGAGTAGATAGGCTACACTACTGCTGATGTCTCCTAAGTAACTAGAGTTAGAGTGAGCTACACGGCTACAGCTACAGTACTGTTAGTTACAGTACAGTAGTCTGAGTTAGTACACAGTGTACTGTAACACCACACTACACTCACTTACACTGGGGCCTACAACGGCGGCAAAATAACATTCAGTGGTAAAATGTACACACACAAAAACAATAATTAATTTAGTATTATAAATTATAAGGCTTACACTTATTCCTGGTTAACTAGATAGTATGAACAAATGTAATTTTAGCTGTTTGTCAAAAGCAGAGATATATATCGTCTGTTTGAGCTCCAGGGTGATGCCTAATTGGTTAATACGTAGATAGGATAAAAAATGAACGGTGCGGGACTTCCCGTATATTTGTAATATATTTACACAATGCAGGGTCCATGACCGGAATGAAATGGGAGTGACAACAGAGTTGCCAGATAGTATAAAATGTTCAAATTTTTGGTTTTAAAAAATGGCCAAATTACAAAAATCATCATCATTAAGTCAAGCAAAATGAATTAAACAGGTTACTAAAACACTTACCTTGCCTATAATAAAAATATATTTTAAAAAGTATATATAAAAAAACATACAATAAAACTAAACAGGACAATTCTCCACGTATCGGCTCAAATTGAACCTTTTTCAAGAGACAAACAACAGAAAACAAAATAAAAATCAAAATAGATGACTAGATTTCATCAAGCCCCGTCTCCATAACGCTGATAATATAATAATGGTTTCTTCAAATCATCATTAAGTGCCGACACCGAAACGAACGTTGGCTGCAACAGACTTCCAACATCCTCTGTCTCATATTTGGTGATGCACTCTGCTAGAATGTAACATGTACATCTCGTGATGCTACTCTTCTCCTTGTATATTTGCCTACCACTTGCGAGCTTCCCCTCGACTTGCGAGCCTCCCCTCAAGTAGTCTTCAACAAGGTGTCATGACTTAATATATCCAAAATATTGTATATGTTTGATGTTTATTTACTGTAATATTTTTTTCCCATACAAAGTGTTCTTCTTCTTCTTTCGTTCACTTGAAACATGTCTATATCTGTAATTCTGTCTCCTTAATAAAACTCACTGTCTTTTGTAGTTCATACAGTGTCCCATAGAGCTTTGATTCCAGTGTTGTTTCCTCTGGCCAATATATACAAAGTGTTCTTATACTATTTGTTCGTTTGCTTATATTTCCATAACGTTTTCGCTATTCTTCTATATATCCACATCTCAAATGCATCAATTATGTCTTCTATTTGTTTATTCATTGTCCATATTTCTGAATCATATGCATATGACCCACATTAATATAGAATAGATGTCGCATTTTATGATTCTCATTTTAAATTTGTTTGCTGTGTGTTTAGGTGTCAATAATTTCCTCATGTCATCGAAAGTTATTTTAGCCATTCTTATTTTCTGTTTATTTTCTGTTATCTATCATCATCTGTGATTATGCGTACAATACATACATTGGTAATGATCTACTTGTTGTAGTATCCCTCCATGTATTGTTTATGCTTATATGTTTAGCACCTGTTCTTCAGCGATAAGCGTATATTATCTTACTCCAATGATCAACATTCATCCACTGTACAATAAATAAGAGGCCTACATGATATTGCTAACTTAAATTTAGTTATTTTTTATATTATTTCAAGGGCCTAATTAGTACTTACTTACGTAGAACACAGATTTTTGAACGTTGCCATTGAACACGGCGGACTATCGCTAAGGGGTTATGGGGTGTAAACGCGAAAACATACATATGACAATGCACAAGACATTTTCAATGTTTCGAACCGTTAGGTATTTCTCAAGAATAAATAAAACAAACAATGAAAACAGTAAAAACAATGTTACCGCCCCAGAGAAACTAGATACACTATTGACATGTAAACAATACTAAGTTCAAGATGACAATGATGCCTGAGCTTTATTTAGACATTGATGCAATTTTGGTACATAGACATTTTTTTTTTCAAAACAGCCGCGATATTTGCACCTTTATGTTCAAATATATACAGATAAGTAAAGAAAATCTGTTATTTTTTCTTTAAATAATGTCAGTCAATAAAAAAATAGTTTTTTTGTGTAGAAAGGTCATTGCTTTCGTCAATTATCAAGCGGTATTTCAAATTTCCAATATGAGCTATCAAATATATTCTGAAATACTACGCAGACAGGTCTACATTTGAATACATTGAACTACTCTTGCATAGTATAATCTTAGAGTTAGTAGAGTATATCATTTGCTGTCACTGAGTTCGCAAACACGTCGCCGATACACAGCAAACAATATTCAAGTTCCTAGGACAGGATAAGCCTGGCCCCTTAAAACAACATCTTAAAAAGAAAGCTGCATTTTGTTGGTTTTTTAAATTTTAATTTGGTCATATAAAGAGACATACCAGCATGGAAGGATTAATAGCTGAAGGCAGAGTTAACGGCAACAGGGGAAGATGGCGCTAAAGACGGCGATGGTGCAGTGATGTATCAGATTGCATAAACGTGTCTCTATCTGCTGCAGGTAAACTCGCCCAGAATCGCAGTGTCCAGAGAATCCATAAGGAAGACCATATTCTGGAAGAATGTCATATTATGATTTAGTGGTGCACTTCTGCCACTGCCAACACTGACTGTCCTTATGTTGAACTCTATCTAGTAGTGCACTTCTACCACTGTCAGAAAACTTTTACTACTGTCAACACTGCCTTTGAGTGTCTAGAGTTTTCTGACATACTCTGAACATGAATGGATGAAACCTGTGGCATTGAACAACTCTTGCCTTTCTTCTTGCATGTTTTTATGGAGCAGCATTGCATCTAAGGATCTCTATAGCAGCTGCACCTGATTCTTTCTGATCTGATCAGTCTGATCTGTCTCGCGCAAGAGTCGACGCTATTTATGAGAATCCTCTTATTATTTATTATACTATAATTAAATGTTATTGGACCAATTTATTTTCTGCAAAGTCTTTTTTATCAGATCCTCAAAACTAATATTAAGCAAGACATCAGCTTCGATGTTTACAAGAGATGAAACATCCAGACTGCCTTGTCGGCTGTTCTGTTTGCATTTTTAATATGGTTCAACTAAGAAAATGAACGCTTAACTGAATAATTAAAACCATTAATGTTTAAAATATAGGTTACGAAAACAAATATCAAATTTTGATGAAATGTGTGTGCTTGTTGTGAAGCACGCATGAAGAAATTAGTCAATTTTGCTGTCTTGAAAACTAAATCCAGTCTTCTGTTGTTTATTTTTATACAGCCTTTTTTTTCACCCCTTAAGTGAACGCGTTTCATCTTGATTCCTTGCTCTGTATATAACATAATTAAGTAGAACAATTTGTTTTTTGTTTGTACAAACGAACTAGAGTACTTAAGACATTCGGGTGACAATGTCATATTTTATCAGAGCAACCTCTCTAAAACATGATAGGTCTGGAAAGCTGATAGTAGGCATCATTTTTTACCTGATCTGTGTGATCGCTTTTCCACTGTGATTTGTGAATGGCTTAAATTAGTGCTTTGACGGTATACTATTTGTGTAGCAAACGCAATACGTGTCACCCAATTCTTGGAACTATATCAATATAAACAGCATGGTGTTTAGACTGTCAGCAGACAACATTCTAAAATAACACTGTCACGATCACGCTAAACGTATAGAATATAGGTCACATACCCCAGTGGTTCTCAACGCGTGCCATATCTCCCCCCCCCCCACATACCACGAAGACAAACTGAGATTGAGAGGGGGGAGCACAGGAATGTAGCTGCTCGAATGATAAACAACAAGAATTATAGCAATCAATCTTTAAAAGCCCTAGTGACTTGTGAAGAAAGTCATTACCAATTTTAATCCCTGGGGCAGGGAGGGAGAGGGGGAGTTAACCCAAAAGGTGAACCCGGGCCAAACAGGTTGAGGACGGCTGATCTATGTGACCATACGATATAATCTAATTATCTGATGTCAGTAAGGCGATTAAAATAAAATAATAGTTCTTCTTCTTCTTCTTTCGTTCACTTGAAACATGTCTATATCTGTAATTCTGTCTCCTTAATAAAACTCACTGTCTTTTGTAGTTCATACAGTGTCCCATAGAGATTTGATTCCAGTGTTGTTTCCTCTGGCCAATATGTCTGCCTCAGCGTTTCATGCTCAGAACACTCTTGAAGTATATGTTTGGCACTCTGTGCTGCCTGTCCACATGTACACATGGCCGTGTTGCCAATCTTGAACTTTGTATACATGTGACTGCGGAGTCGGTTGTGTCCTGTTCTGAGACGTAGAATTATAACTTGTTCTGGTCTGTTCATAATATGATAGTCATCTTGTGTTGGTGTTTGTGGCTTTCTTATTGACTTAATCATCTGTTTTTTCTGATGGTAGGTGATTGGTATATCTGGTTGGTCTTCGGCAGCACCTTCCTTAGCCAGTTGGTCTGCTTGTTCATTTCCTGGTATTCCACAGTGAGAGGGTATCCACTGCATGGTTACCCTATACTGGTACGACAGTTCGCTAAGTAGTTTTTTCAAGTCTATTAGTTTTTCAGACTGGAGAGCTTGAAGCACTGACCTTGCATCTGTCAGGAATACCACAGGCTGTAGGTCAGAGTTGGAGTTCAGCAGTTTTTTAGCTGCCACACTAATTGCCTGGATTTCTGCATCATAATTATTGCAGAATTTTCCTGTCGGTGTTCTGATTGTATCTCTAGGCTTGTGTGGATATTCTATATATACACCTGCACCTCCATTCCTTACGGCATTTTGTGCTGATCCATCTGTGTATACTCTGACCCATATATCTTGTGGATATTCCTCATCCAGGAAACTGAGGGTGACTGTCCTTCGCTGCACACTGTTCTGTTCGTCCACGCTTAGTATTCCTTTCACATGGGTCTGAATGTATATTGGCATTCCATGTCTTTCACTCCACGGGGTTTGTTCTGGTACAGGCCTTAAGGGGCTGTCAACTTCAGGTAGGTCTGTAAGTTGTCTGTGGAGTCTTTTAGCTTGATGTATAAAGCTGCTTCTTTTCAGTCGTCCCATTGCTAGATTTTGGAATCTTTCCTTCATTGGATGACTTGGCATACACTGAAACTTTTCTGCCTGAATTAGTACTTTTGTGTCTCTGCGTTCGCCAAGTGTTTGCATTCTTCCCATTTTCTGCATCTCTGCTATGGGTGTTGATTTCATTGCTCCCAACATTATTCTAAGTGCCTGGTTTTGCACTTTATCTAGATCTTGTAATGTGGTGTTTGATGCAGGACACCACGCAGCTGAACCATATTCCAGGTGTGGTCTTATGCCTTGCTGGTACACTTTACTGAGTATATTCCCACTGGCTCCCCATGTGGTTCCACTTAGTTTTCTCAGGATAGCTAACTTCCTCCTGGCTTTTGTTGCTGCTTTGTTTATGTGCTGCTTCCATGTCAGTTTATCATCAAAAGTAACTCCGAGGTATGTGGGTTGTTTGTCTTCTTTCAAGAGCTCTCCATCTATTTTGATATGACCGGCTTTTTGTTTTGGTGAGAGGGTAAAAAGTGTAGTGCTGCACTTATCTGTGTTAATGCTGACGCACCATCTATTAGCCCATAAGGTTAGGGCATCGATAGCTCTTTGTATTTGTGGCCACTGTCGCATGTTCTTCCGTGCACCAGATCACCAGGTCGTCAGCATACATTGCCACTTTGATCCCGTGTGGTAGTTCAGCAACTAGGTCATTGATGTAAACCAAGAAAAGTGTGGGCGACAGGACTCCTCCCTGGGGGACTCCATGACGCAGTAGAACTTTCTTGCTCTTGCGACCATCTAATTGAACCCTGGCTCTTCTATTATGCAGGTATGCTTTTACCCATTTGTACATTCTTGAGCTAACCCTGCAATTTCGCAATTTCTTTAGGAGCCCTTCTTTCCAGACCTTATCAAATGCTTTTCTGAGGTCTATCCATGCTGCTAGTACCAGTTTCTTATCTTGGAAGGCATCCTCAATCTCTTGGGAGAGGTAGGTTGCCTGATCTTCAGTAGAGTAGCACTGTCTGAAACCTGCTTGCTGTGATACCAGAAGGTTTTCACTTCCAAGGTACCACTGCATCGTAAGATTGATAATGCGTTCCATTGTTTTACATAGACAGCTTGTGAGGCTGATGGGCCTGTAGTTGGAGACTGTGTTGCCATCTTTTCCTGATTTGAGGAGTGGTATCATTATTGCTTCTCTCCACGCCTGTGGTACATTACCCGTGGACCAGCTTGTGTTAAAGATCTGCAGTAGCTTTGCTCTTGCTGCAATTCCCAGGTTTCTAATCATTTCATTGGACACTCCATCAGCTCCAGGGGACTTTTTCATTTTCAATTTGGATATTGCATGCTCCAGTTCTCTCATTGTGATTGGTGCCTCCATGACTTCAGGTATAGGTTCGCCTTGTCCAATGTTTTGCTGGTTCTCTCGAACCTCCTGTTGTTTGTCTGGGCTGACTTTGATGTTATTGTCTTCTGCAAAGGAATCTGCAAAGTAATCAGCTGCATGTTTACCTGTTAAAATGTTTCTATCTTTATAAAGTGTGATCCTGGTATTTCTCCCTGTACCTTCATCATTTAGTTGTTTTACAAAGTTTCCATAATTTCTTAGTATCTCTTTCTAGGTTCAGCGACTCTGTTTTTTCTTTCCAGCTAACTAAGACTGGTCGGGCAGTCCCATTCGAGCAGGACCATAGTCCTGCCCAAGTAAGCAGAGTGCTGAAGACGGAGGCATCCAGCCAAAAGGCGCACAGATAATCAGGATGCCACGCACAAAACACAATGGAAAATAATAGTAATTACGGGGAAACAAATGTAGACATATGACATATTTTAAAAAAAAACAACTTTTACTGAAAACCTATGTTTATTTCGATCCCTTGAAATAATAGACAATAGGATTCATGTTTCCATCATGCTATTTGGAAAGGGAAGATGTGAGAGTTCCATCAGAGCGTTCTGTCACACCCAGAAGTCTACCACTCACAAGTTGTTAGAAGAAGCTTCTTACCCAGAGGGAGTCTGTATGCTAGAAGGCATGTTCGAACATTTTATAAGTATATATTTAGTCACTTCAAGGTTATAGCTTGCACTCTGTTGGAGGTATATATAAGAAGATATTCAGTCACTTCAAAGTTATAGCTTGCAATCTGTTGGAGGTATATATAAGCAGATATTCAGTCACTTCAAAGTTATAGCTTGCAATCTGTTGGAGGTATATATAAGCAGATATTCAGTCACTTCAAAGTTTATAGCTTGCACTCTGTTGGAGGTATATATAAGCAGATATTCAGTCACTTCAAAGTTATAGCTTGCAATCTGTTGGAGGTATATATAAGCAGATATTCAGTCACTTCAAAGTTATAGCTTGCAATCTGTTGGAGGTATATATAAGCAGATATTCAGTCACTTCAAAAGTTTATAGCTGCAACCGGTTGGAGGTATATATAAGCAGATATTCAGTCACTTCAAAGTTATAGCTTGCACTCTGTTGGAGGTATATATAAGCAGATATTCAGTCACTTCAAAGTTATAGCTTGCAATCTGTTGGAGGTATATATAAGCAGAAATTCAGTCACTTGAAAGTTATAGCTTGCAATCTGTTGGAGGTATATATAAGCAGATATTCAGTCACTTCAAAGTTTATAGCTTGCACTCTGTTGGAGGTATATATAAGCAGATATTCAGTCACTTCAAAGTTATAGCTTGCAATCTGTTGGAGGTATATATAAGCAGATATTCAGTCACTTCAAAGTTATAGCTTGCAATCTGTTGGAGGTATATATAAGCAGATATTCAGTCACTTGAAAGTTATAGCTTGCAATCTGTTGGAGGTATATATAAGCAGATATTCAGTCACTTCAAAAGTTTATAGCTGCAACCGGTTGGAGGTATATATAAGCAGATATTCAGTCACTTCAAAGTTATAGCTTGCAATCTGTTGGAGGTATATATAAGCAGATATTCAGTCACTTCAAAGTTTATAGCTTGCACTCTGTTGGAGGTATATATAAGCAGATATTCAGTCACTTCAAAGTTATAGCTTGCAATCTGTTGGAGGTATATATAAGCAGATATTCAGTCACTTCAAAGTTATAGCTTGCATTCTGTAAAAAAACTGTCAATACTGCATTTACCAGTTCAGGAGTTGCAGGGAGGAGATTGAATAGTTGTGTGATAAAGCCCGCATGTTCTTGCTGTCTCCACGTCATGTACAGGGTGAGTTTTTAAATCTACCCTCCGACAGAAAAAAAACCCAGTCCTTATCGAGGATCGAACTCTAGACCTCGAGATCCACTTGCATTTGGTCCGTCGACCATCGAGATCCGAGATCCATTTGGTTGGAGGTATTTATGCTGGCCTACCACACAGCACATACTACTGACTGTTTCGATTCAATCATAATATTGTATGATAGAGAACTGAGTTCAGATCGTTAGAATATGATTAACTGAATTACTGAACAGGGTGAGTTTTATCTTCCCACAGATAAAACACAGTTCTTACCAGGAGTTGAACTCTGGACCTCACGGATGTGAGACCATCGTGCTAACCTCTTGGCCAAGCGCCATTTCAAACATTTATGATAACAAAATAAATAAAATAAAGCAATCAACGAATTTCTATTTTGCTGATGATCAATGCCTTATGTACGAATAGGAAACAGCAGTTACAAAATCATATTAATGCACTCACGACAACATGTACCAAGTATGGCATGAAAATAAATATACAGAAGTAATGAAAATCAGCAAGTCACCAAATCCAGTGAACATAACAATAAACAAAACTAAAGTAATTCAAACCTCTGAATTTAAATACATGGGAATTATATCCACAGACAACAGAAAATTTGAGAGATTGAGACAAGATGCCAGAAAGCAAATATAGTGACACACCAGCTATCACCATTACAACACAACCCAAAAATCAAGATGGAAGTCAACAGATAGATGATAAACTGTATTTTTATGCCAATACTATGCTACCTATGGCAGACATGGACACTGACAGCAGCCCAGAAGAGAGAACTTACAACATGTGAGATAATTCCAGAGAAAAGCCGCATGAGTGACCAAACTAAACAAAATGAGAAATTATGAATTCAGGAGATGAATCGGTATAAGATCATGCATAGAATATATCGAGAAACAACAAATAAAATGGTTTGGACATATGAGAATGAATCATAACAAATTCCGACAAAAACCATATAACGTAAGAATACCCGGATACAAAGCCAGAGGAAGACCTAGAAAAAGAAGGATGGATAATATCAAGACAACCCTGAACAAATACGGATTCAACGCAGCCAATGCGACACATCTGGTAATGGATATACAACTAAAACTCCCAGTCTCCACATCTACGCTTAACGGCAAGTGTGGATATTCTGACCATCATCCACTAGGAGATAGACACTAAGGTATACATACGGGTGTACGCCCTACAGCCAAATAAGGAAAAATGAGACTAACTGATCAGAAGAGGAAAAGTGGGAGTGTGTTGGATGTCAGTATATGAACATTTTTAGTAGATAGAACAGTGTTTCCCAATGTGGGTCCCACACCCTACAGGGGAGGGGGGGGGCAATTTGATTGTCCCGGGGGGGGGGGGGGGGAATTGGAACAAGTTGTAATTAGGCTTCATTTAGGGAATAATTCAATTTTTTAATATTGAAAAAAAATGTGTAGGCCTACATATTACATAGGGCCGGGGAACATCATAATTTTAGAAAGACAAGTGGGACATGGTAAAGAAAAGGTTGAGAAACACTGAGATAGAATGAACTGCGTTGCAAAGGTTGAAAAAAGGATAAAGTATTTGTTTATCTCAACTTCGTTCATCGGGAAAATCCACAAACTTTGTAAAGCTGTCGTATAATAGGCCATATAACCTTATATCGCATATTCGAGTTGCCTGATAGATGTTTTCGACCCGGAGTCATCTTCATTCTGGAAAGCTCGAAGGGCAGTAATCATACCATATCTATTGTTACATCTATTGTGTTGTCCCCTGACAGTGCTACTTATAATCTCTTTCTTAACGAATATTTGTTACTCAGGCCTACACACTGCTATATCACACTTTATTCCAATGATCTGAAGACATTACAGTTCTACCTTTGTAATCTGTTGTTGTTCGTCCATCACAAGTGATGATGACCATTTGTTACATCCACTTTTGAAAATTCAATTTTAGTTATGTCCTTGATTATGAGTTCGTAGATGGCTAATGAGCCCTATTCGAGCTGTAAATGTCCTTGGACAGTTCGGACATGGAATAACGACTTTAGACGGATCTTGGTCTATCCGTGACTTTCTAGCTGCTCTCCGCTGTTGAGCTGCTGCATTTCTCTTCTTTTCACAAGATGATGCGCTCTTTTTTATTTTAGAACGCTATGTAGATCTATTTTGTGCAAGTTCTTCCCATGTATCGTGGTCTATTTCAAAGACTTTCAGTGAGTTCTTTAAAGAGTCCTTGTAGCGCTTCCTTTGGCCACCTTGAGATCGTATACCGTTCTCTAGCTCCCCATAGAGAAGTATCTTTGGCAGACGATGGTCTGGCATACGCACCAAATGACCTGCCCAACGAATCTGTGTCTGCATCAGGATCGTGTCAATGCTTGGGATACCAGCTCTATCAAGGACAGTGGTTTAAATAATAATATTTTGTAATCTACGCCTCTAGCGACGTATCCACGCTTCTATTCTTATTCGTCTTTCTGAACCAGAACTTAATCGTCGTCATCAAGTACCGTCAGAAGTACAACATGAAAATTAATGTACAAAAAACAGAAAAAAAGTCTTCAACGCCAATGAATATAACAATAGATAACACCAAATTGAAACAAGCCAAAGAATTTAAATATCTAGGAAGCATTTTTTTCCGAAGATGGAAGACTAGACAGAGAAATAGAAACGAGGGGACAGAAAATAAACACAGTGATTTACCAACTTTCACCATTACTTCTTCACCCAAAGATCAAGAAATTAAAAAACAAATAATATCTACAATTTTTATACCAACACTGTGCTACCAATGTCAAACATGGTCTTTAACAGCTTTATATATATATATATATATATATATATATATTGGTGTTTCTTTCTGTTCTTCCTATATTCATTACTTCGGTCTTTTCTATTTTTATCTTCATGGTTTGGCAATAACAAGGTTTGGCTTGTTTGATGTAACCTGTCTATTTGTTTTCTGATGATGCTACTATGGTCGTCTGCAAATATCAATTCGTTTAAGTCCTTCAGATTGTTTTCTTCCGTTGTCTTTGCAGATGTGATCTATGTATGTTATAAACAATAGAGGAGGGGGGGGGGGATAGTACACATCCCTGTCTCACTCCCGAGTGGATTTGAAAATAATCAGATGTGCCTGCGCTGTTCATGTCTTTTAATATGCTCAAATACTTTGTTTTGTTTGATCTTTATGACCCTTCAATGTTCTTTTTGTTCCATGCGAAGTGTTGTTAGAAACTTTCGTTTTTCTCTCTTTCCATAAAGTTATCCTTATTCTTCTGTATATCTACATCTCAAAGGTATCAATTCTGTCTGCTAGTTGTTTGTTCATTGCCCATGTTTTTGAGCCATAGGATCTACATTAATATAGAATATTTTATAATTCTCATTTTTAGTTTGTTTAGTTGTGAATATGTCATATATATTTGCATGTCTTTGAAAGTACTTTTAGCTATTCCTATTCTCCTTTTGTTTCACATCTACCATCATTTGTTATTATGTATCCAGGATAATGATCTTCTTGTTAACTTTAGCAACAAATACCCAGATCACTGATGAAGCCATAGACACTACAGATTGCCTAACTGCAAATCCGCCTGTTTATCGTTCCTCTTAAGATGACCTCCGTGACGTAGTAGATAGGCCTAAGTCAAGTGTATGTATTCACGAAGTTGCTGGTTCCATATCAAGCCGTGACATCTCGTTCACAGTTGCATTTTCCCAAAAGTTTATTGGTTAAGTTACAGCGTTACATACTCTCGGGAGATGGTGTGCTACTCTATTGAGAGAAAAGAAGTAGGCCTACATGTAAGGAAACCAACTCTATTGAGAGAAAAGTACATGTAAGGAAAACATAGTACAATGAAGTCAATTCTCTACTTCTCCTGCTGAGTCAGTCATCTTGGAGTACCAGGTGTTCTCTTTTTGTTTGCAGAAATGCTACTGTTGGCCTGACTGCTCTGAGAACAGCGAAGCTGGAACATTCCTAGTAGGTTTTGGGAGTTCATGTTTGATATTTCAGTGAATATTTAGTTTAAGTGTTCATGGCTCAGGGTATAAAACTCTGGTTCATGTCTGGAACATTGCGTGCCTATCAGCTTATTTTAGGATAACTAATATAAATATTATATCAACAATTAATCAATAATTAATTTAATTTTTAATTATTTTAGGATTAGGGTTATGAGAGTTTTGTTTTACATAACTAACCCTAGCTAAATTTATATTAACAAATGATGAATATAAACTGATAAAATAACCAAGGGAAATCACCATGTAGGCACACTTTCCAGACAAGAAACAAAACTCATTATATGTTGGTAACATATTTTAATGATTTATCATATTGAATGAATGATTCTTTAGATAGGTTGGTTGCAGATCCAGCGGTCCATGGGCTCATACCCTTTGACCCACTCTAGATAGTTGTTTTGGATTTTTTCCAAGATGCTGGCCAAAGTTCCTCTCCAGAATTATTGTACTTGCTGATTCACAACAGCATCAATTGATCATTGGGGTATACTTTTTGTCGCCAGCCAATGAAAATCACGAGAAAAGGTGAATCAGCCAAGATAAGTGATGCCATAAAACTATTCTGAAGGATTTGGCTGATCTGTTTCATCATAAATGTGACCCTGCTGTTCAGTTCATATCTCAGATTTCCACTTTTGGAGTCAACTTCCTTATCTCATCCATCATTATATTACAAGCATCCTGTGTAGTGCAAGGGTACAATGGGGGAGAAAAATAGCGCTGACCTGTCATATTTGCCACTAGGACTGGAGAGGAGCTAGTATGGGCTATCCAATTACATAGGTCAGTGTGACCTTAAAACCATGCTGAAGTAGGATGTGTCAGGTTGAAAAGTGCAGATTGTATGTTTGTTTCGATCCCCAGGAATTACAAATAATAGAACTACTGCATCCTTCTTCACATTTTGGAGGTTTCCTGGAGCTTTATTTCATACCCAGAAAGCTCCAACTATAAACTCCAGAGCTTTATTTTATACACAGAAAGCTCCAAATCTCAGTTCCAGAGCTTTATTTCATACCAAAAAAACTCCAATTATCAGCTCCAGCTTTATTTTATACCCAGAAAGCTCCAACTATCAGCTCCGGAGCTTTATTTCATACCCAGAAAACTCCAACTATCAGCTCCGGAGCTTTATTTCATACCCAGAAAGCTCCAACTCTCAGTTCCAGAGCTTTATTTCATACCCAGAAAGCTCCAACTATCAGCTCTAGAGCTTTATTTCATACCCAGAAAGCTCCAACTTTCAAGGATGTGCAATGCTTTCAAAATAAGTATCCTACTCAGAAGTGCTAAAACCATAATTGTATATATGAAGATGCTATGGGATTCTGACAAGAGAAAAAATCCGCACCATATAGATACTCATGTGATCTAATAGAGATTTGCCATTGCACAGTGGTTATTCTGATGGGTTATTGGTGAGACCTTCCGCATGCAGGAAAAGTGCAGATATCGCAACCAAGCTGTAAATATATTAAAGATATTGTGTGTGATAGTGATTAATTGATACTGGAACTGGATGTCTATGTCACATTGTTTAATATGTATACACAATAGGTGTGTATAATGTGCTAGCTACAAGAACTATGATCATATAAATGTCCACCACCAATTGACCAACCATGGGTTTGTCTATAGTACAATGATGATGTGGGTTGTTTAACCAGACTACCCGGTAATATATTTTAGTGCAAATCTGTTATGAAGAAATGTTGGATAGTAGAAAGTGATTGCAATAACTAACTCAATTTATGTTAAAGGAAGTGTATGGTCAAGATAAAGTGGAATTCTTCTATGGTACATACAAGTTTAGCAAATGTCTATATTTAACAATACTTTCAAAATCCCCAATTATATTTATTCTGTATTGTTTACACTGTATGTAGCAGATTTCTGTTCCTACATACATAATTCATCAGTCCAGACCATGTCGTTTTAATGGATTTGATTGTATATTAGATACATTAACTAGATATATTAAATTGTATTTTACCAAGGGAAATGACAGTGTAATGGCATCTACATCAACTGATTAAAACTTTAAAAAGTAGAAGAGAAGAAGACAAAGTAGCACAAAAAGTCAATAAGACACAACTAAGAGCTTATACACAAGTTGTGTCTTCTGGAGCATGTTATCCTGTCTCACAAGTCTTTTTTGTTAAATGTCATCATTCATTCTCAAACTCCTGCTGGTTAGTAAGATGTAACCCAGAGAATGGAATGTGCTATCATCGTTTACAGTTTCACTACAATAAATTAATATTTTGACCTGACACATTCAACTTCAGTATGTTGAAATGTCAAGCAGGTAGATGATGTGAGAGGGTTTCAAACCCCTCTCCCATTAGGAAGTCTGAAAATGACATTTAGTATTATGAAGCTAATAAAAAATAGCAACATGTGAACTCTTCTCCTCCCTAATAGTGGTTTGACCAAAAGGATGATGATGAAATAATCCCTTTAGCTGTGAGCAGGTAGCTCTTGTCACATAATGATGAAATAATCCCTTAGCTGTGAGCAGGTAGCTCTTGGTACACAATGATTACGAAATAATCCCTTTAGCTGTGAGCAGGTAGTTCTATACAGCCCATAGCCTTTCTGACAAAAGGATAGGTCGTCCTCAGCTGAGAAACTTATGTGACACTCAAACATATAAGGTTTACTGTCTGAAAGGCTGGTTGTTGTAAGTGGGGTGGGGGGAGTTATGGATGAATGTTTAGTCCCTGAAGGGAGGCAACCCAGGATCACACCCTGCTAGGAGTGCAGTATATATGTCTTCTTCTTCTTTCTGTCCTCATGTACCTTTCGGTGTTGAGGGGAGAGTGATTGTACGGTCTTTTGCCCTTCTATTTGCCTCTTCTGCTGTTATATTTTTGAGTGTCTCTAATACACTATCTATCCACCTTTTACGAGGGCATCCAATAGGTCGCCTGTATATATGTCTGGACCAACTAATTCATCATTCTTCCATCAGATCTGTTGATCTATTTGTGTAATTGCACATCTAGTGCTCCCTGCCACCTAGGAGTCTGCTACAAAAGGACAAAGATTCAATGTGCCCTAGCTTGCATATCTCAATCATCCATGGGGACCATTTGACAGAATACAAAAGTAAGAAATTGAGGCAGTGACAATGAAATTTCCACATGGTATAGACTGTCAGTCCATCCCCCAACTTTCCAGTCACCTTCAACAACATTCTTGGAAAAAAGACAGCAGTCTTATTCCTTCCAACCTGAACTAGAAGTACAGGTCCCACCTGTCACACAGGCAGTCACAAAATATAATATAAATGACTTTATTTTAGATAACCCCATCCCTTAACTAAGATATATTTACTGTCCTTCTAAGTCTCCATACACCGATCATTCTCTAGTTGATCCATCTGTACCAATGGATACCAGATTGTCACAGTTGAGAAAGGTAAACAGTGAGGAAGAACATTGATCCAATGGATACCAGATTCACACAGTTGAGAAAGGTAAACAGTGAGGAAGAACATTGATCCAATGGATACCAGATTCACACAGTTGAGAAAGGTAAACAGTGAGGAAGAACACTGATCCTAATTTGTAGTTTCACTTTGTGTCCGTTTATCCATATTTTGATAAAGACATTTTGGTTGAAATGTAAATTCCATGTAATTATTTAATGTAAAACAGATATTTAACTCAATGTTTTATGTGGGGAGAGGAATTGTATTTTGTTTACCAGGCAGTACAGTGTTACTGCAGTGTTCCATTTGTTTGAGATTTTGGAATGTTGAATACCCTCATCAGACACATCCATAGATGTTCATATCTGTGATTCAGTAAATCTCTCAGGGCATAGTTGCTGATGGTTCTAAAATTGCATTTATTAGTTACAAGAAATACATTATCATAGAACACAGTTTAATGAATGATCTGTATAAATATTTCAAGTTATATTTTCCTGTGGTCACAAATGATTGAACATATCAAACAAACCCTTACCAATAGTATAACAAAAAGCAAAACTAAAATAAATAGCAATTTAAACTATGTAAATTAATTACATAAAATACACACATATCATGAAGTCCTCCAAAAATACATTTAACAATTTGGCAATTTATTATAAAAAACACATATAAACAAACAACAGTTGATACTACCCGGTATTAGTCCTTAAATCCATAAGGAGATATATCCTGTCACAAAATTTTTTAAAGTCTCAATAAAAATGGTGGAGAGTACTAGCTCAATTCTGGGGCTACGTGGCAATTTTTGCAGCAGATAGAGAATTTAATATACTACAGTCCAGAATTTATTGCACAAAAAGAGAAAGTTTGGTCATCCATGCAATTGTTGCTATTAAATATGACCTGTACTTTGACTCAATATAATTTCTTTATATATGAGGGTTGTTCTTCTTCTTCTTCTTCAGCATTCATTCTCAAACTCCCGCTGGATCTCCCTTGATTTCCAGCAGGATGTAGTCCTGAGAATGCAAATGCGCTGTGTTGCCGTTTTATTTGCGCCAATGGTCTGACACATCCATCTTCGGCAGTAGGATTGTTCAATAAGACTGATTTATTCCTCAGAAAACCATACAGTATGTAGAGCATTGCTATTTACCAGGTGCATGTGATGTCCACATACCAATGTATGTACGAAACTAGAAGTATGCAACTTTTTGTATGAACTGTGTGGGATCCTGTAAGTGAAGGTGACCTAATTTGCCTCGCCTCATTTCAAAAATTAATATTGATCTTCTATAATGTGTGCGCATTGATTTCTGATTTCGACTTGGAAAAACAAGTTGTGAAACTTTTGAAGTGCTACAATCAAATTTAAGATAGTTCTGTCAAAGTAGATCTACAACATTTGAGTAGTATTCACATTTCAAAAGTGGATGCAGATCCTTTGAAAATGACCCCATCAAGACTTGACAGCTCAAAGTCCAATGTCCAGACCACATTGATTGAATACTTCAACATTGGTGGGCTGGTTCATCATTAATACATAGAGAAATGTGTCAATGCTGAATCCCACAAAACAGTCCTACAACGTCTCCATGACACTGCACGTAGATATCATTCTGAGAAGTGGCACACATGCAATATGCATCATGACAATCCCCCTACACACAGGTATGTCACTGAACACATTTTTGATAAAACACAACATTCCATTGCTCCTACAATCTCCACTCACTGTCTTGTTCTGTGTTACTTTATTTTGTTTCTGCAACTTAAGAGAGCAATACAAGGTTGCCAATTTGATGATGAGGAAATTCAAGGAATGACAATAAAATTGAGGGATATCTAAATAGTGCCTAACAGGGGCGTTTCTTTCAAAAACAATAGCAAAAGCTCTAGATATCTTGTATATACAATCACAAGAGAAATAGTCTGAACCAATTAGTTGGTAAATAAAATGGTTTTTCAGAAAAAAATATCAGTCTAGGAATATATTGAACAGCATTAGTAATCAAGGACTCCCATCCTTTGTTGAAAGGGGCATACCTCACTGAAAATATGATTTAATCCCTTACCTACCATCCTCTATTATTTCTGAGTGTTTACATTAAAAATAATTTTAAAATAATAAAACTTTGTTAATTTTTAACAACATAGTGTCAACATATACGTTACTCATTCACAATAATAATTATTTTATTACATACAGCAAATAACAAACGCAATATCTTTATGTCTACAGCAAATTACCAGTGTAATTGATCTCTCAAAAAGATATGTAAATATAATAATTTATATATTTTCACATATACTATAAATCATGTGTAAATATTGCTGTATGATGACTGGGGTAATATAACATATTTTTAAGGCATGCATGTTAGAACTGGTGGTTGTATTGGATGCAAGGTTATTATAATTAAAAAGTTCACAGATTTGGATCAGAATCTTCATGAAAAAATTCACATACCGGTACTTGTTCCAAGAAAAAAACATTTTTGGCAAACCACTTACATACATTTATAGAATACATAAACAAAGTGAGCAAATATATTTCAGATACATTTTTACACGCAAAATGTATTGCCAAGGCAGATAAAAATACAAAAGAATGTTGTTTATGATAGTGGACGGAAATGAAATTGTGCATCAGATGTTAAAGAGTGCTGATGTTGAAACAGAACCCACATACATTTATGAAATCTATCAATAATTTTCCCTGAAAAGTCAATGCTGCAATGTATACAGATGGTCTAGTAATATGGAGTTGTGAAGAGAGGTCACACAAAAAAATCAGGTTTCAGAAAACCATAGACAAAGCCTGGGTTGATTAGTGAGTCATGTCTATTAATATACAGAGAACTACTTGCAAAATCTTCAACCTTTACAAAGCTACAGAATCACACATATTTCCAGGTCATGAAATGAGAGCACAGATTAGAACACAGACCTGTCATACATGTCTGTGTAGTCAAAATGTGAACCATGATACACACATTCCAATGTCAATCAGTAGGAGTTGGAATTGGAGAATGAACACTGAAGACAAAACCACAGAAAATCTCACTCTCTGTTTGAAGTAAAACTTTGCAAGCGATGAATGACCTCAGACTTCAGAGTCGCTTTTAAACTTATATATACCGGTACATAGAAATGACGCAAACACTGTGCCAAAACAAAATAGATGATCAACAGCTCTGCTGAAAAAGAAATTACGTGCTTGAAGAAATTGTGAAACAAATGGACAGATTATAATAGAGTATACACATGATATGTAAGACTAGTTTTGAAATATGAGATGTCAGCCAATTTTCCCTCTAATTTTCTTCACCAATGAACAAATCTGAAGTCATCTAAGTGGAGAACATTTCCATCTAGGTAACTACTACCTAAGAAAAAAAGACCTTTGCTAGTACTTTATGTGCGCGAGTGGTACATTTCATGAAAGGTACCATCTAGTGATGAGTGTGGCCATGCACCTTAGAGGAACAATGTCAGCATAGAATACATAGACTCTAAGATGTAAAATGTTACAACTGTAACAAGTAATATGAAAACTATTCAAATCTTGAAATTGGAAGCATTTACAAGTATGCAGTTAGTAATTTGTTTTTTTGCTTTGTTCCACAGCAATTACAAATAATATAACTCTTCTATCCTTTTGTGCAATTAGAAGTTTCTCCAGAGATTTATTTCATATCAAGAAGGCTTAAACTCTCAACATTGTACAATACTGAAGACTCCTATTCAGAGGTGATACAAACACAATTGTGTTGAAGAAGTGTTGTGGGAATTCACAAGAAAAGAGCACAAATGAAGAAAAGTCATCTTCAGCATGTGAAATTACAATGTTTACAGAACCAACAAATTAATCAAATATTAAGCGGACCCACACAAGAAACTGAAAAGTACTTTTCAAGAAAAATAGTTTAGGAAATCCCCTCTCACATAATACTTTTTTTTAAAACCACAAATTCACTAAACATCTAAACACATACACAGTCTGCTCCAAGAAAAGCGAAAACATCAGGAATCAGATATTACCTCAGCAACTAAAGAGATAAATCACCAGAATGTTAGAGACATCACAACAAGCTGGAAATGTAAGGTTATATGGATTCATTCTTATCCATTTTTTTCGACTCAATGAAGGCTTTTTAGTTGAAATCTCATCTGTCTGTTTATCGTTGTTAGTATGTCATTTGTATTATTGGTAACACTTTCATTTACATATTTTATTCATACATAACATAAATGTGTTGCAAATAGGTGGTATAAAGCAGAGGAATCTAGATTTTGACACAAGTGGAGAAGAAATACAAAATGCTATACACAAATAATGACATGCAGTCTATTGCATCCCACTTAATTAGAAAATGTGAAAGCACAGTTTCCATATTCAGCGCTTTTTGGTTGTTTCAAGAGTGTTATCATTGCATTTTATGTCTGCCAGAAAATTGAAACACCAACATAAAAACTACACTTTCTGCCATTCAGGAACTTCAAATAGTGATGTTGCTATAGAAGGGTACACAGAATGTGATACCTCTTATCTCTGAATTAACTGTAGCAAGATGGTGGTTCACCATGTGATCACCAGGCACCAACTGGACAGTTCTTTTTCTAACCAAAAGAGAAGCTGTTGTTCTAGAGACAACCTGGTAATAAAATCCATCATCCCAACTCTTGAACACTTTCATGTAAGAAGATAAGATTTGCTTTGTTTTCTAGAGGTTTTGATGTGAGTCAGAGAACTGTGTATGCAGATTTGTGCTTTGTTTTCTAGAGGTGTTGATGTGAGTCAGAGAACTGTGTATGCAGATTTGTGCTTTGTTTTCTAGAGGTGTTGATGTGAGTCAGAGAACTGTGTATGCAGATTTGTGCTTTGTTTTCTAGAGGTGTTGATGTGAGTCAGAGAACTGTGTATGCAGATTTGTGCTTTGTTTTCTAGAGGTGTTGATGTGAGTCAGAGAACTGTGTATGCAGATTTGTGCTTTGTTTTCTAGAGGTGTTGATGTGAGTCAGAGAACTGTGTATGCAGATTTGTGCATGTTTTTGAACTAAAATCACACAAACCTGTCGGAAAATATAGTATAACATCAGACATGAGAAAATATATTTTCCTTAATTTGCTTTTAAGTATCAGCATTGAGCAGTCGGGAAATGTTATGTTTTCTGATAAATCAATATTTCATGAGTTTGCAGTATGTGAAAAACATGTAAGAAGGCATCAAGGGAAGAGATATGAAAAATGTACCATACAAACAATGAAACATCCACCAAACAGATGATTTAGGGTGTAATATCAAAGCCTGGTACTGCTTATTTATATTTCTTGGACTGTGGAATGATTACGAATTGTGACAAGCACCAGTGGAAGGACAAACTGGTAGTACACATGGACATACATTTTTAAATGATGATACACCATAACATAGAACGAAGATCATCCACAATTACTTTCAGAAAATCAAGACCGAAACACTGGAATAGCTCAGAAATAGTGTGAAATTATGATGTAAATTTGTGGGTCCATATGAAAAATTCTATTGCCGAGAAACAACCACAGAGTGCCACAACATATGTTTATGCTGTTAAAAATGTTTTAATCCATGGCATCTGAAAAGATTATTGTCAGAACCCATCTTCAGCATGTCTCAGTGCATTCAACAATTATCAAGGCAAATGGTGGAAACACAAAGTACTAAATAATGAAAGAAATTATACGAGACAAAGGATATTCCATAAAAACTAAAGTGTTTTGCATTGTTATTTTCTTTCTGTATAATGTTTACATCATCTTATGGAAAAATTGTTGTTGGTGTTAAATGTTTGGCCACGACTGTACAATTATATAGACATATAGCAACAGAGCAAAGCATAATAATGCATGGGATAAGCAGAATAATGATCATAAAGTGATCATAAATGTGATATCGAAAATGCTTTTGTTAATGTTTATTCACATTTTGGAACTAAAATGCTGGTTCAGGACATTGAGATCAACTATGGATCTCTAAATACAAGGATATTACTATATGATTAGCCACTTTACAATAGCAGTTGGTTGTACACAAACAATGCAGAGATTTTATTTTATAGTACATGAGTTTTCTATACATTTTTTTAGCTAATAGGGAAATACTAGTAAAACACATTTATGTAATTATGTAGTAATGATAACTGGAGAGGAGATAGGCACAAACAGTTACACCGTTGACCCACTGAAATAATGCAATAGAAATATAATGTACCGGACAGGTCAGAATTTTCCACCACTTATCCACATTGCTGAATTTAGAAATCGCTGGAGGACTCTGTGTGTTGAGGCATCCAATGTGGCACCCCTACAATCCTATTGGATTATGGGCTTGTGGATAGACTGGTGAAAACATATCAATATTAATAGAATCTGTGAGATAATTTTCACCAGTATAGCTAGAAAATGTAATGCAGTGGTTATCAATCTTTGTGAGACCATGGCAAAATAAAACATTTTTATAACACAAGGACCCAGTCAAATAAATTGTATATACTCATTAATAACGTAACAATTTAAGAAGAAGCACTCGTGGTCCAGTAGATATGTTGTTGGGCCATGGCCTGGTGGTTGAGAAATACAGCTGTAAGGGAAATCTCAAGCAATATTTGTTTATAAGCAACTGTTATCTTGGTGTGATAAATCCTGTAGTATATCCCTGTATCTATAGATCTTTGGATCAACTCGAAAATTTTATTGATTGTAGTAATTTTCTAGGCAATATTTATATTCAACAATTTGCCACTATTGTCTGAACAGGCTTATTGCCCAACTGCCTGTAATTGATATGAAACACATTATGTTTGTATTGTGAGATGCTGTACCTCTCAGTCTCAACGATGGAGACTAGGATTGTATAATGGTAACACTTCAACAACAGAAAATTGTTGACTTTTTCAAGAATTGTAAGAATAAACAAGCCAATAAAGTAGGACTTCATGAAGAGAAAAACAAACCACATAAAATTTCAGAAATTGACACAAATGGAAAAATTATAATTAAAAAAACCTGCTGAGATGTAAAGTAATAAACTCTAACAAACATTGATGTATGTTCATACACGCACATATGATACATTTCATATAACATAAATACATCAATCTAAAATAATTAGATAAGAAATACATATTTAATAGTTAACAAAAATATAAATAGATTTGACACTATGGTTGTGAGTTTACCAAAAGGGAAAGGAAGGTTTCCAATAAGAGCATAGAAACTTCCAGATGGTCATCATTATTCTTGGAAGAGAATGTGGAGATTGGAGAATTAGGAAAGTAGATCTTGACAACATATTTACACAATTTATATATTTAAATGTTTGATATCACAATAAAATATCCACATCTTCAGAATATGAGATGATGTTATATGTATATCAAAGAAATTATACATTCCAAATTTATTAAATGCAGATCATATATTTAGTTTGTAAAGGGCTTGGGGAAGGATTTTCTATAGACATTGTTTAGTCCAAAAATATTCTGACTACTAAACTGTAGATGTTCGCTGATATTACTTATTGTTATTATGGTTGTGTTTTTTGGTGATAATTGATTGCAACGGACGAAATTCATCATCAGATGTTCGCTGTAATGAACAAGCACGTACACTTGCATCAAAACAAAAGCACACAGTCAGTATGTTGGAGTTCATGTACTGCTGGAGTTAGTGATCATTTGTTGGAATAGGGAACATTTGACATTACATCTATATTGTGTTTGAAGGAATTTGTAAGAAAACATTGTACTAGTCTGCACCTGTGGGACAGAATAACGAATGTGTTTAACCATGAATGCCAGTAAGCTCTCCAGGAGCCAGACTTTAGTTTAAAGAAAAATGAAAAGAGTTAGACAACTATCACCTTCAAAACATATTGTAAGGGAAAACACAGGAGGTTGGTGGAAAATTAAAATGTAAATACAGTATAATTATGATAAAGCATTATAAAGTTCAGATATCAGCAGTAATCACTTTGTATAAAACAGATAATAAAATAGCCACCAGACTTGCAGATCTTAGTTAACCTTCCCTGAGTGGACAAATATAAATATTAACTGAAAATCATATATTGTCAACATTCTAGCTCATATAAGCAGGTTAGACAATTTTATGATTGTCTGATCATTTATCTCCACTGTGCCACACTGACAAAGGTTTAGGTGATAGGCCAACATAAATCTGAATACTGATGTCTCTGTCTGTGTAATGAAGGTTGTTATGAGTTCCTCTCTCCCTTTGATATTTTTTCTCCAGTATTTCCTGCAGTAGAATTTTTGGGTGGCACTATGGCCAAGCTAAGACAATCTACATATTTTACATTCTTTCAATAGCTCACAATTATTTATTTTTTTAGACCTGCTATTTAAAATTTATATCTAAGTAATATTGTTCCAAATAAATCATCATGAAACATTAACAAGTTGTTTTTTTTACATAAAGTATACTGGTGTATACCAATTACAATAAATCAGAATAGTATGAATTGTAAAAATCACACTTTTTTAAATGTGTAAATGAGCATAAATTGCTTTATTTTTACAAGTACTTGATGTTCTATCCAGTCAAGATTGATTATCTTTGATTTATACACTTTTTAAAATGAAAATATATGGACTTGTCCTTAATACCCCAACAAAGCAGAAAATGTACTTGTTACTTCTATCAAGGAAATCCGTTGAAGCCTGTTGCGATCTCTAAAGGGAAATATAATTAAATACCTTGCTTTGTGGTGCAATAGGCTACACTAGTTAGGTGGTTTATGATCAGCCACTTCCAATGATGATGGATGTATCAGGCCATTGATGCAAATAAAATAGTGACACAACGGATTTCCATTCCTGGACTACATCCTGCTGGAAATCTAGTAGGACGATTGTCCTGCTACAAGAGAATCCAGTGGGAGTTTGAGAATGAACACAGAAGAAGATCAGCCACTGAGCACTGACTAAGCAGCATGGCAGAGCACTTATGGGTAACTGTGCTATGATGCTGGTTCACAACTCAGTTTATCTCTATTTTTCCTGCTTTATAAGAGCAGAGTTCAAGTGCCAAAATCAGTAGTTGCACTTTGACTGAACCATGACAAAATATTCTTTGTGGTTATAGCAAATCTCTAAAAAATTATCTCCACCTATTTGAGTTTACTTGTATGGAACAAAACCAATGTCAAAGCATGTCATAATTTGGATTTCAGAAATATAGACTTTTTTTGCAGTGATTTCTTGTCTTGTTGTTGGGATGGTGTCATAACTAAAGAGCAAATTTTCAGCATTTCATCAAGGACATGGAATGGGACAGACTTATGGACTGGTAGGTAAATGACATTGTCAATCAGAAACTTCGCCTCATGAGGGTAATAAGCATTTAAAGTAGCCTTGTCCTGAAAAGAGAAATAAATATTGAAAGCCTAATTCAATATCTGGCATAGAATTATAAAACAAAATAGTGCATATAGATCTTTGTATAAAATATAAAATATTTTTTGCCGTTCGTTCTCAAACTCTCGCTGGATCTCTAATAAAATTATATAGCGGATAAATGAGAAAGATGCAAACACAAATGTTGTGATGATCGCATGGTAATTTCAGTGACAAGAGGTGGTGCTCAGCTAATTACTTTTCTAAAGACCTTCTCAGAGTGGTTTGAGGTACAGAGTGGAGTAAGGCAAGGGTGCACACTCTCCCCATACCTGTTCAACATCTACGCTGAAGGTATAATGAGGAACGTGAGAGAAGACATACACAACACTGACTACCACGCTTTAAACATAGGTGGATTCCTAATCCCGGAACTACGCTACGCAGACGACACAGTACTTCTTTCAAACGATATAAAGGGATTGGAACAACTAATCAAGAACACAAAGAAATATAGCGAAGCACAAAATTTGTATTTAAACACGCAGAAAACAAAAATCATGTCAACAGATATAACAACACAACAACCAAAAATCAGAATAGACAATACCGAGATAGAATGTGTGGATAAATTTGAATACTTAGGAGCAAACATCAACGGTGCAGGAGACTGCATGGCAGAAATAAGGAAGAGATTGGCAATGGCATATTGCAAAATAACACGGCTGAAAAACATATGGAAAAACAACAAAATAGAAACGAAAGTGCTGATGTTACGAACTTTTATTTTTCCGGTTGCAACATACGGCTGTGAAACATGGACTCTAAGTAAAACAGCGGCAAAGAAGATCAACGCATTCGAGCTGAAATGCTACAGAAAGATACTTAGAATATGGAAGGATAAAATCAGAAACTCAGATATTATAAACACACTGAATATTCCAGAGTGTTGGTTACTAAACACAATAACAAAAAGAAAACTACGCCTGTTTGGTCATATAAAGAGACATAACTGTTTAGAAAGACAAATAATGGAGGGAAGAGTACCTGGGAAGAGGAGAAGGGGCAGACCAAGAAGACGATGGACTGACGACATTAAAGATAATATGAATACATCGCTAGAAAATGCAAGCCACATCGCCCAAGACAGAGAGAGGTTCAGAGAGTTCATTGGGAAGACAACGTTCTGGAATGAATACGTTACATGACACAAAGACCTTCTCCAAGACAAAAAAGGCCATATACATGAGACAAAAAAGGTGAAATGTGACTGAATAGTATGTATATATGTCAACATATCTTTCAATGTGTACAGATTCTCTGTACTTTGTAGAGAATGTACTCTGATTTTATGGAATATATACATATTGGCATTTAGTATTTACTGTTAGTAAAACAGTATCTACAGAACATGTTAGGGTCTAAATACATATTTTAGAGGTTATTTTAGAATAGAATACAGATTTAACCTTCTGGAAATTTTAATGTATGATAAGTGCTAGCCTATAAATCTAGCATTAACCTATTCAACCTCAACACTTCTGTATCCAATATCCTAATTAAAAGCAGAGTAATCTGGATCAATGTCATTTACAGGACCTGAATTCTTGTGAAATGATTCAATATTGACATAAATCAGCTGTGTTGACTATTCTCAATCATTACTAGGTCTGTGAGGGAGGGGGAAACATCATCAATTAGGCTTACACTATAGATAGACAATCGTTGCTAGTTCAAATTATAAATACTAAAATAATTTCCCATCCACATCTGATTCATTCATGTTCTCTAAAATTCCATTACAAAAATTGCCTATCAACATCATCTGAATTATAAGTAGGTCCATTCTTAACAAGTTTTGATGAAGATTGAAGGTCATATTAAACAAATACGACACCTATTTTCAGCATTCTGAAAACTACACTGAAGCCACCATTACTTGTAATCACATAGGGCTTCTTCTCAAACCCCAGGAATTGCAAGCGATTACCTCTTAATTATTTATGTGCAGTACAGAGGTTATTCCTAGCTTTCTTTCATACCCAGGAGGCTTCAGCTTTCAGCAATGCCTATTGAAGGAGCCTTCTACTCATGAGACTAGCTGATAGTTTGCCTGGGTCACCCATTGCTTGTCTTTCCGTCAACGAGGTGCTTCGCAGTACCTCGTGTAAGAAGGCCATTTCATTACTAACATTTGTGTCCCTAGGTCTCAGACCTAATTTCTTCCATATGAGCCATGTTGGGTAATGGCAACGGTCAAATTTGACTCCAGGTTGATACACCTCCCTAGACAAGGTACTGCTTTGTCAAACACGTCGGGGTCTGGGATTTGACCTGTGCATTTCTCACGCACTCGCCTCGTCCACTTAAGATGGACTTCCAATTCATTGCAGGGCACGGTCTGTATATTTTGACTATTCGCCATTGCGTATATTACCCAAATACGTAGATAAAATATGAATCTCGGAAGAGGAGCTTCGCAGTGCACCCTTCGGTACTGAACCAAATTCTCTCTGTAAGAGCCATGTTGGACAATGGCTGACAGTTGCGTTTGGCTTGGTTTGTAGTGTCGTTAGAGACTTGCGACCCCCTCTACATTGCTCACAGTTTCCAGAGTTCTAGTTTCAACACTGCTTCGGTCGGACATTTGAACAATGCACTCTACGACATTTGCTCCATGCTAGTCCTGTATGCAATGGGGAGCTCTATTCAAAGTTTTTTTTCATACCCTGGAGTGCATGTTAAAGTTGGCATATCCAATACTGGGACATGTAGACTTCTGTGTGTTTTCAAGTTTGAACAGCACTTCTGCCAGTTGGTCTCGAGCTGGACTATTGTAGCTTTGATGACACTGAATTGATTCACACACTACACTGCCCTCTAGTGTTTCCTTTTCTAGAATCGGTGTGTACTCATAAGATCACCATATGTTAGGGACATTGACATCGGTCACCCCTCCAATGTTTCTATTTTTTAAGCCGGCCATGACAGAATGTACAGATGCCTTGTATCACTGTGTGCAGACAGGGGTTTTTGGATATAATGACGTAGAGGTTTCTGAAATATTTCCTGTCTCTCTGCAGGCAACTCTCATTCCATCTACCACATCCATGGACACAAGCCTAAAAGTGTTTGTCAGGAATACAGCAAGAGCAGCTGTATTTCTGTTTTCCAGGGTGCACGATGAGGAGGTACTTTTAGGATCTTGGTTATCTGCTAACCCTGGGTCTGCACGAGAGCAATGCGAGACCCTTTGTATCCCCACACCAGGACTAAACTTAGCATGCCTATTCGCTTGGAAACAGTGAAGACCGTCAATCTAAAACACTGTGTGTACGACAGGCGGATGGATACAGGTGAGTTGGGAGTGAATATACCGATATATATATATATATATATATGTTGTATAATCACAAATCTATGGTACCAGTTCTATTACAGCTAACTCCTATTGTAGACATACTTATAGTATGATAGTGAACAGAAAAACATATATTCACACCTTGTCTCTCTTCACAAAATAATCGCTATAAACTGCTGGTAGCTTAGTGCTACCTTTATCAAAGTCATAAAATAATCGCTATAAAATTTTGGTAGCCTAGTGCTACCTTTATCAAAGTCATAAAATAATCGCTATAAAATGCTGGTAGCCTAGTGCTACCTTTATCAAAGCCATAAAATAATCTCTATAAAATGCTGGTAGCCTAGTGCTACCTTTATCAAAGTCATAAAATAATCGCAATAAACTACTGGTAGCCTAGTGCTACCTTTATCAAGTCATAAAATATAAATCTAAAAGTGAAAGAATATATGATTATTATTTATGAACACTTACTTTCGGGCTGTTGGGATCAAGAATGCTGTTCTTTCCATCACCCCCACTTGGTTCCACAACACTGAGCTGGGTAGCCCCCCTATATGCCTCAACTCCTAACAGATTTAATGTGTTCACCACTGTTTCTACATCCTCCTGAAAAAAACACCAAATCATATTCTATATTTGTTTTTGACAACCAATACTATTAGAAATATATTAATAGAAAGTTAAATGAATAACACTGTACTTTTTGGACCAATTAAAATGGAGAAGGTAAAGATACTTCCATAGTCTATAATGCTGCAGGGCTGTAAAGCAAAATATTATGTTTAAAAAAAAAGAGAAATATAATAGCTCAACTGCTAATACTAGCTAGAAAGTTAAGGGCAGATCAAACACCATCAAAAGTGATCCTCAAATGCTCAAGCTGTCCAAGGACCTTTATCTACAAACTAATAAACAAGGGCTAAATTTCATTAATGGTTACAACAAATGGTCAGCATCAGTTGTGATGGATAAACAACAAAATAATCTCACATTAATAATTCTTAGCATCTGAGGGTTAGACAATCAGCTTTTTGCCTCTATACATTTACCACTTTTTGGCACAATGAGTCAAGTATCTATTTTTAAGTGTAATGGTCTAATCTGCTCAGTTGAAAAGCAAATATCTCTTTCAATAACAAAGCAAGCACTCTACACCAGATCTCAATTAAATTATAACTATAACCCCATCAAGTTATCAGTATGTTTTTATAAAAGCAATTACTGTAATGAAAGAATAGTCAACTAATATTTATTTATTGAATTAAAACAACTACTTTCAGTCTATCTAACTGTGTGATGAGCTTTTTGCAGAATGTTGTCCTCACTGCCACATGCCCAGCCTCTTCCAGTGTTATGTTTTGAATGTTATCTATATCCTATGTCCATCGTAGTTTTGGTCTACCTCTTGTTCTCTTTCTTGGAACCTTCCCTCCATGGTTAGTCTTTCTCAACCATTGTCTTTTTATATGTTCAAAATAAGTTAACTTGTATTTTTTGATAGATTTGAGGAACTAGTCTAACTATGTTCAGTTTAGTAGAGGCAATTACATTGTGTCAACTGATATAGCAACAAAACTGATCACATTCTGTCTGTGAAACTGTCTTTCAGAATAGATTGTCATCTGTGCACTGAAGGTTGGCTGTATTGAATTCACTATCACTCTGTATGTAAACTCTGAAAAGTATCATTTGTCCATCTCTTATTATTTGTTAATTGTAGCCTTGTCTTACTCATATACATCACTGTAAATTCTAATTATTATTACCGGGTAATGTCTTTGAAGTGTTCCCTCTGCTTATGTAGCCAAAAAATTGAACTTGTCTTTGCTTAATTTCATTCAATAATTCTATAATTTTTGTTTGGAACATGTGCTCCAAGGCTGATTACCAAATAATGACTTATGATGGCTGATCTAGCTATATAATGACTTGTAATGTCTGATCTAGCCATATAATGACTAATGATGGCTGATCTAGCCATATAATGACTTGTGATGGCTGATCATCATATAATGAATTGTTATGACTGATCTAACCAGAACTGAAACAATATGTATGGGCAGCAAAACTGATCTGGAACATGCTTGAGAAATAATCTGCTTACTCCACTACAACATCGAACATGAAAGTGAAAATAGAAGCTGTGATGGCTGCACTCAATTGGTCGGTGATTGAAGTATCAGCTCACTTGGTGATACTTTCAGACTCCCAAAGCATGTTATGTAAGATAGAAAGACGCATGTTAAGAAAAGAATGGGTCAAGCTACCGATCAATTCGATTGTCCAAAGTATTATATGCATATGTGGCCCTGGTCATGCAGGAGTCAGAGGCAATGAAAGAGCAGACTCATTGGCTGGCAATGCTGTGGTTGATGGCACAGTATTGAAAAGAGATAGGACCAACTTAACAAGGGCAGTTATTGATTTACTATACAGTGAAAAGGATGATGCTGGATGTGATAATGTGCACATACAAATAATGACAGAAAAGGAGATGACCAGGGGTAGAAAGAGAAAGTGTGTCCTCTCTGGAAAGACCTGAAGATCACATAATAAACATCTTACTGGGACTTAGAGTCTGCACACACTTTTGTATGGCTGCTGGAACAAAGATTGGAGCACTTAATGGAATGTCGTGTATGGCGATGCTGGTTTCTAATGAAGAATTAAGAATATACACCAACCATGGAAAATCTACAGATTTGTACAAACTGGAATGGGCTGCCTAACAGCAAAAACTCACAGTTATGGATAGAAGAAGCACACAAAAAATATATAAATAATGCTCAATCTAAAATGCAAATTTCATTTTGCAAAATTATGAAAAATTAAAGCCTACTTTCTGAATGAAGAGAATTACTTACCACTAACACAGGAAACAGCCAAAAGTTAGTAACATAAGCATGCTCGCCAACTGGCTCAAATCCCTTTGGAAGATTATGCAAGAAGTACTGTCCTTTTATCTTCTGTAAGTCAAATTCAGATTTACTAAATGCTTGCTGACGGTGCAACATTGTGGCCATCAGGGCTGTGCTAGGCTGCCATCGAATCATTTGAAGCATCTTATCTGGAAATCCACGCATCATATTCACAAACACAGATTTATAATCAATCCCAAATCTGTTCAGAATCCCAGTACCAAGCTTCGTAAAAAATGTATCTTGCAGCCATGAATACACAACATAATATTTAAGTACCTTTTTTAAATACATGCTAGATGTCTGTACAGGGTAAGTGTCATAAGCGGCCCGCATTTTTTGGAAAACTTCTTTATCTCTTATTTTTCCAATACATCCTCCGAAAGATGTGTAATACTTCATAACTCCAAAGCTAAACAGGGTCAGATCTGAGGAAGGATGACCAATGTTTTCAAATCCGCTGAAAGATTCTGCACAGTCTTCAATGACTGCAAGACCAAACTGTGATGCTGCTTCAATTACAGGCTTCATGTTAATACGCCGTCCATACAAGTGAGCAACAACTATGGCCACAGATTTCGTGGAGATTAATTTAGGCAACAGATTCATTTTGGGCTCCAATGTGTCAATGCTAATATCTAAGGGGATAATCACTAGTCCATGACTTAGAACAATCTTGCTCATGTCTGGGACATTAATGGCTGACATTATTATCTCTGACCCTATGGGGAAGTTCATGACCTTAAGAAAAAGATCAAAGCCTGTTCGAACGGACAACAATGGCATGACTTGATTTGAGTTAGATTCTGAAGTCCACAAATTTGCAAGGTCACACTCCAAATTTTTCCTGTAGTTTTCATCATTGATCCGGAGGCATTGTGTGACTGCATATCTCAGATGAGAGCCGTTTGCATCTGTTTTTGTAAGACAAAAATTAATTAAATGAAAATGAAATGAGTATGTAAAAGTCTTACAATTATAATTTACTTATAATTTTTTAGCTTGTACTTAATATAGAATAATCTAGAATCATTGTTTTAAAGACTTGATGCAAAGGCAGACAAAACATTATATCTTCAGATAAAAACATGCTTAAAGAAGTGATCACTAAATAAGAAATTAAATACAAATTGAAGCTTATGAAAATTAAGCAGTGGGACAAAATGAACTACAATCCCTTTGTGCAATGTTCCAAAAACAAAGCATGGATCTTTAAAATGAAATACAGGTTACCAATTTACTGTAACCTTTATTCAATATTTCTTTCTTCTTATGAAATTAAAAGTGTATACTAAACAACTGTAGTGATAACTATTGGGTTATTAAACATCTGTAGGGTGCATATTAACACCAAACTGTAGGGTGCATATTGACACCAAACTAACACTATTCAAAACTATTTGTATGCCAACTCTGTGCTACCAAAGCCAAACATGGACAATGACAGCACAAGACAAATATCAACTTGTGACAGTTGAAATGGCATGTTTATGCAGAATCCTAGGAATATTGCTAAGATACAGAGTGAGGAATCAGGACATTACACAAAGAACAAAGAACAGGTACCACCCTGTGGAATATATTAAGAGACAACAGATAAAATGGTCCGCACACATCTGTAGACATATAGCACAGCAAGCTATGCTACACAGATACAATGAAGTCAGACCTAGAGGCTGACCACGAAAACAATCGACCACCAAAATAAAAGAAGTGACAAATTCAACAATTTACATACTCAACACACACGAGAGCCATCTCCAGAAAACTCTTCTACCCCTGAAGCTGAAAGGCAACAAAGGGTTTAGCGAATACATAGATACGAGGGGGAGTCAATAAGTAAGTCACAAATTGATGTTGGATGGCAGGAAAATGCAGTAGGTGGTTTCTAAAGCTGTTTATAGTTGATATCATCATAGAACTTTATGTTTATGTTCGCTAGATGGCGCTAGCTGTACCTTGCGCATGCGCAGCACAAAAAACAAAATGGCTACTGTACTTACAGAGTGTACAATCAATGAACAACGTGCTGTTGTGCGTTTTTTATGGGCAAAAGGACTGCCTGCAAAAGACATTCATAAAGAAATGCTGACAATTGTTTGTCCCGTAAAGCGGTGCACAGCTGGGTAAAAAATTTTTCTCAAGGACGCTCTAAAATTGTTGACGAAATCCGATCTGGTCGTGCTGTTGAAATTGCAACAGACGCATCTGTGCAGCGGGTTGAGGAGATGATTCGAGGTGACAGACGAGTAACGATAGACGCTGTAGCAGCTGCAATAGGGTGCTCACATGGTTCAGCATACAGCATCATGCATGACCGATTGAAATTTAAGAAAGTGTGTTCAAGGTGGGTGCCCAGACAATTGACGGACGAACACAAAATGAACCGATTAGGCTTGTCATTGGAGCATCTCTGTCAATACGCAAATGAAGGAGAAGACATGATGAACAGGATTATTACTGGGGACGAATCATGGGTGCATCACTACCAGCCTGAATCAAAGCGTGCTTCAATGCAATGGAAACATCCTTCTTCGCCTTGTGTCCAAAAATTCAAGGTTACACCATCAGCAGGGAAGGTTATCCTGACAGTGTTCTGGGATTGTCAAGGAGTGCTTTTAACCAATTTCAAAAAGAAAGGTGACAATGTGAATTCTGAATCATACTGTGAAGTTCTATCAGTGCTTCGGGATGCAATTCGAAGAAAACGTCCAGGGCTGCTGACTAGAGGAGTGCTACTCCTTCATGACAATGCTAGACCACATACGGCTCGATTAACTCAGGAGAAAATAAAAAATCTTGGTTGGAAAATTCTGGAACATCCTCCTTACAGCCCCGATTTAGCCCCTAGTGATTTTCACCTTTTTGGTCCACTAAAAACCCACCTTGGCGGGAAGCATTTCGCGACTGACGCAGAAGTTGAATGTGAAGTGAAAATGTGGCTTAAAAAGCAGAGCACGCAGTTCTATGCAGCAGGTTTGGGAGGACTCATAAAACGATGGGATAAATGCATCAATGTTGGTGGAAATTATGTTGAGAAGTAAAGGGATAATGTATGTGTAAAAATAAACAGTTTTCAGGTTTTTATCGTCTTCAGTTTTTTTCTAAAGAGCCATTTGTGACTTACTTATTGACTCCCCCTCGTAGATAGATATTGGAACTTGTACATGAGGAAACTTCTGCACACATTATATAATAACATCTTCCATATATTTACCACCATTATTACACACTTGTTCCACCACAGCTACTCATTGTTCAGTGGTTAGCACCATTCTTGGTCATCTAAACAAATACAAGTTAACTTTACAGCTAACAGCAATCTGCAGACTTATGCTGTACACTGGACCATGGAAATACACTACTTTCAATAATGTCATATTGAGCACATATACTTCTTTTCAAATTCAGTGCAGAGATTGTATAGACACCATGTACATCTAGATGTCTGTGGTTTTGCCCAGTAATGACATGTTTTAGGAGTTGAAAAAAAAACCAGATAATATTGAGCAAGACAAATAGACAGCTACCACTCTGATCACATGACTTCTCATAACATAAAGAATAGGTGTATGTCTTGGATATGATTTCTACTAGCATAATTTTTCCAGAAAAAAACCTGCATAAAGATATACACAAAGCACATAAAATGATGAAGTTAAATGGAAATCATACAATCAACATGAACAAGTAAATCTAAGTTACTCACCAATTGTTACTGGAAAATAATGAAGTGCTGGAAAAGTCATGTTGCCTCAGAACATATTCAGTTTGCAAATAAACTGAAATAAAAGAGAATGAAATAACACACATCATCATCATGCAGTCTTCGCTTATAGAACAATCTTTCTTAATCTTCTTCTATGTTTGTTCTCACACTCCTGCAAATTAGCAGGCTGTAGTTTTCAGAACATAATGAACTGTGTCATGGTTTATAGTTTGACTATGATATATGTGACTTTTGGCTCCACACATTACAGTTCAGCATGGCTTCTGGGTCACTTTGATCATCTATGTGATGGGACAGCCAAACCAACTGCTCCAAAACCTCCTCAGTCACCTGTTAGTTATTTATGGTAATAAGAGACCGGATAGATTTGCATCATGTTGCATCCCATATATTGTAATCTATAAATTTAAGAAATATATCAAGGGAGATGTTGCTAGTGAGCACCTGTCGGATGTGGACACTGCAACATGTAACACATCTAGGATGCAACTGAGGAAATTCTGTAGTAAGCCTTGGAACATGACAGGCAGAATGTTGAATTATTTAATTAATACCATCTTTGCACACTGGATAATCATGGTCCACAGTCATACACTTATTCGATAGCCTATCGGATAAGTCATCTTTCTATCTTAACAAATCTATTAGTTAAAGCAGAAGATGTTTACATTTTCAGTACCAATAGCAATGAACTGATAAATGTTAGAAAAGTAAGATTTGATTTACTTTGTTGGTGGCACACATCCTGATATCAGTTATTAACACCCAAACTAACAAATCTTACTCTTACCAATTACTGTAAGTTGGTTGAAAGATCACCTGTATGCTCTACTATCACATCGAGCATGAGGATGGGATAGAGGGAACTACAACAGCACACAGTTGGTTAATAACTGATACATCAACCTACTCTGTAATACTCACAGACTCTCAAAGCATGCTGCGCAAGATAGAAAATAAAATTCTAAGGAGTGGGTTGCATTGTTGATTAACTCAATTGTACACAGCATTACATGGATATACTGCCCAGGTAGTGCTGGAGTCAGAGGAAATTCTTCTTCTTTCGTTCACTTGAAACATGTCTATATCTGTAATTCTGTCTCCTTAATAAAACTCACTGTCTTTTGTAGTTCATACAGTGGTCCATAAAGCTTTGATTCCAGTGTTGTTTCCTCTGGCCAATATGTCTGTCTCAGCATTTCATGCTCAGAACACTCTTGAAGTATATGTTTGGCACTCTGTGCTGCCTGTCCACATGGCCGTATTGCCAATCTTGAACTTTGTATACATGTGGCTGCAGAGTCGGTTGTGTCCTGTTCTGAGGCGTAGAATTACAACTTGTTTTGATCTGTTCAACATGTGATAGTCATCTTGTGTTGGTGTTTGTGGCTTTCTTATTGACTTGATCATCTGTTTTTTCTGATGGTAGGTGATTTGTACATCTGGTTCATCTTCGGCAGCACCTTCCTTAGCCAGTTGGTCTGCTTTTTCATTTCCTGGTATTTCACAGTGAGAGGGTAACCCCTGCATGGTTACCCTATACTGGAAAGACAATTCATTAAGTAGTTTTTGCAAGTCTTTTAGTTTTCCAGACTGGAGAGCTTGAAGCACTGACCTTGCATCTGTCAGGAATACTACAGGCTGTAGGCCAGAGTTGGAGTTCTTCAGTTTTTTAGTTGCCACATTAATTGCCTGGATTTCTGCATCATAATTATTGCAGAATTTCCCTGTTGGTGTTCTGATGGTATCTCTAGGCTTGTGTGGATATTCTATATATACATCAGAGGAAAGAGCAGACTCATTGACAGGTAATGCTGCGATGGACCAGTACTGAGAAGAGATAAAGCTGACTTAATTAAAGCAGCCATAAATTCATTGCAAAATGAAGATGTTGACAATGAGACTGCAAACGTACACATACAAAGAATGACATAATTGGAAGTGATTAGAGGAGAGGGAAGAAAATGTACTCTTTTTGGAAAGAACAGAAGATCACGCAATCAACACCTGACTAGGACTTTGCATCTACATACACTAAAATGGCTGCTGAAATGGAGAGCAAAGGACTTATGGGAATGTCCCATATTTTATGATGCTAGTTTTTAATCAAGAGTCAAGTCTTACCAACCAATCTCACAATTAAATAGACCTAGGTCTACATGTCCTTTTCAGCCACCAGTAGGCTGTTATTTATAATTTAAATTTGTATTAAATTAGGGCCTAGTCCTATTGATTTTAATAATTATTGTATTGAAATTAAAGTTACTGAAAGGGACCGTCGAGTGTGCAAGAAGCAGAGGAGGTAAAATAAAATTATGGACAGACAACATAACAAGGACTGGACAAGACAAGATTTTTCGGCATTTTCGTCATTCAAGTAACTGCTGTGACCTTTGGCCTGGATTCCCTGTGTTTCCTAACCTTCAGTGGAAATCTGTCATAGGAATGTGATCCTGAGGTGAATTGAAGTGTGAGCTGGTTAATGTCGGAGGTGAAGATGGCGGTTGATGTAGGGGGAAAAAAAAGAAGATAGGGGGGGGGGTCAAACACCCCCCCCCTATATTATATTTTAGCAATATTGGTTTAATAAATTATAATTAAATTTAAAAAAATATAATCCTGAGGTGAAGTGTAAGCTGGTAGATGTCGGAGGTGAAGATGGAGGTTGGTGTAACCCCCTCTTATTAGATTTGTGCAATATTGGTTTACTAAATTATAATTACATTTTCAAAAACCAAAAAAACGGGAGCTCCTTCCAGAAAAAAGGGGGGAATTATAGTCCACGTGCTCATTCTTGAAATACTTTAGTGGACAGTGGAAGTCAAAATGACCAGCTCTGTGCAATATGATTTGAGCTATTTCTTATATATACATAGTAGTGGAAATAAGTGCGTATTTGGATTGGTGTATGAAGGTTTGATATGTAACTATTATGTGTGCCAGTCGTGTGGCAAATATATGAAATTAATAGAAATTGATAGCAGAATTCACGGATTCAATGGTTAAAACGGATAAAATGGATTCAATTGGCAGATATTTTCCAAGAATTCTTGTGTAGAATAAAGTATGGGTTTATCCGCCAAGCCAAGATTAATGAGGTAAGTATTTAATCTAATTAACAATGTTTATATTTTGAATTAGCCGACTATGGATTTCGCCGTATTCTGCACAAAGCGAATGAAATGGATGGATCTGTCATTCACAAAGCCACATCGTGCACAAAAACACTCCTTGAATGAGAAAAGTATTATGTTTTTTACAAGTTAGTTTTCTTAATGTTAGATATTGAACAGATATTTCTGAGAAGACACTCAAGATTAAAATACTGTAAAAACAGCTGACACTTGACACTTAGACCTATTCGTCAGTTAGTGCCAGGCCTTACATCCCAGATTAGATTGTGATTGATTGAATGAAGAGCCAGTAACTTTACTTAAACTTACGTACTTAAGTGTAACTGTAAGTTAGTACTAGTATAATTTTAGTATAAACATTAGTCTTTGACTCAAACTTTTTTTTTGGTTACTGTTCCCTCATCATTTATGGAACTGTCAGACTGGCAAAAGCAGGTGCAAAAAAGAAACAAATCCAGCACAGAATATTGCTGACTGAAGCAAAAACTCTCATCAAGAGAATATAAAAACATACACAGGGTCAGAGAACAGGCATCAACTTTCCACAGAACCTTATTCTAAAGCTAAGCAGATCACACTAATCACAGTAAACAACAATTTTTAGGCTCCACACAGAACACTGCGACTACAAGCACATCTCCACAAAATGAAGATTGTTCAAACTGACCAATGCCCATGTCAAAAGCCCCAGAATACATTCTGCACACATGCCCACTCTTCGATGACGTGAGAATTAAAATATAGCCCCAAGAGACAGATCTGAAGGTAAAGTTGTTGGGCAACCTTGAGGGCCTCTAGCTGAGACTAAATTCATTGAGGCGGGCCACCTTCGTATGTTATAGACTTCTGAGCATAGGGTTACCATACATCCAAGTTTCCCCAGACACGTCCTCTTTCTATGCCTCTGTGCGGGCGTCTTTCCAGAAAAATGGCATTTGTCCGGTTTTTTTCTCCGTCCCCGATCGTTCGTCCCAGATCGATCGATACTTTCTTACTTACTTTTCTGTGCTATATACTTTAATCTATTATGTATAGTGAAATAAACATGCGCGCCAGCTATATTTCGCTCACTATTAAAATTAGCTATCAGAACTTCTGGTTCCATTAGCCATTTTCAATTTTTCCGTAAACATAGCGCATTCCGCATAGCAGACAGTAACGCAAGTTCGTTAGTGATAATTATTAATTAATAAATTTTTGAATTGAAGATTAAACTTAAATTAAAAAAATTAGATTAAAAAAATTCCGAAACTCAGTTATTACACGTTTATAATTAAATAAGAACAATATTTTCTGTAGTTTAACTTTAATTTTATTTGTGCAACACTTAATATTGGCCATATTTGATGAAAATTTTGCGTATACTCTTTTTCCATCTGACAATTATGGCAACCCTACAATAAGAGTGTACTGGATTTAACCTTTAGCAAGCTAAGGGTGGTACGGATCCCCTCCAGTACTAGCTTAGTTTTGACAAAAGGTGTCCCGGGCCACCTATAAACAAAGCATGTTTATATGACGTAGCACAGCCTTATTTGGTAATGCACATAAACTGGGACATGCGCAGATAAAGCCTATTCATTTCCGCTTTAGATAGAGGTAATTTTAGTGACACTGAGTCTTTCGGAAGCATGGATATGGACATTTTGAAAGATGGAAAAGTTGAAAATTTGCATGTCCCTTCAGCATATAGCCATGACTGGGGTAGCGACTTCGATGAAATTGTTGGACATATAGGCCTAGCTGATAACGTTAGTGTGTTAGACATGTTTTGAGAGGTAAGTTTATTTTTATAATAGAATATAGTATTGATCACGCTGCTTTCATGATTTAGATGGTGAATATCGACTGTGTTGGAGCGATAAAAATTGACTAGGTCTATCTTTCAGATAACGATTTATGGCAAATCTATGAGGTTCATTCATTCTTACCAGTGACATTATGATGATTTGACAATGAAACCACATAAATACTATTTGAATTAGGTTTATTTTACAGGGTTCCCACTTCAGAAAATATAAAAACCATAGATAAGTAATTTTTTAATAATTTGTTTTCCTTTTATCTGTTATAATTTCTTTATTTTTTGGTGAAAAATCATCTTTACTACTTTCTAATACGTCTGGTATCACACACATACGTAAAAGAAATTACACCAATTATCCAATATATGCAGTATTCAATTCTTTATGTATATGATGAATATGTACAAATATTTTATTTAATTATCTCTAACAACAAAAAAGTTATTGAATTTTTAAAACAGCCACAATCAATAACACAAATTCTCAAAAAAGAGTTCAGTGGCAGGGGGGGGGGGGAGTTTTTTTAATTTGTAAACAGCTTGCTAAAGGAGGCGCATGTCGAAACGTCCTCTTTTTCCATCTGACAATAATAATCATATAATCATAATGGTACCGGTACTCGGTACTGGTAACCCTATATCTGAGCATAGGAAACTGATCGCAGAAGAATTATGAAATAGGCTTATAGCTTATATGAATTGCTCTTGTAGATCAAAACATGATACTTTAAGTTCTTATAAACATACACAGTTAATAATAAAAATCCAAACTCTTGATGATGAAAGCCGTAGAGTGGTGAACGAACAATCAGAAATCGAAATTTTCTAAGCCTCCGACAGGTGAATGTAGGTCAAAGATTGTGTACTCCGGTTACAGGATCTGTGTAGTTACCTCCCATGTCACCGTGTAGAACACCTAACAATACATGCCATGCCCCGTCATGATACACACATAATCAGAAACAGACACTGTCAGGTTAACCAGGGTTGCAATTTTGACGCTTTTCTCACCAGATTTTGTGCTTTTTAAAGTCATTTGGTATCAAAATTTTTGAAATTGTGCGTGGGACACTAGTTGAGTGCTTTTCTAAAAATAATTTGGTCTGGTATTTTTTAGTGCTTTTATTCAGATCTTGTGCTTTTTAGCTCTTTTTTTTCTATCTATCTATCTATCTATACGCTGTGTCCCTTGTTTGCCTTGCAGCGTCAGGGGTGGAAGAGTTCTCTGGAGATGGCCTTCTTGTGCGCTGTTTGTAAGCTTGTTCCTGTGGCTCTTTTTTTTTTGACACACTAAAATGTCAAACTGATTACTAAGAGAGAATAAATTGCCATTGGGTTTAATACTTTACCACGCAATAGTTAAACTACATTTTGAAGCCATTCAACTATTATCGTAATCTTGTTCATACAATATACAGTTAATGTGCGTAAATGTGACTGCTTTCATCTGTTGGAACATGCTGTTACATTGTTCAGTATTTTCGTTGCAACAGCACCACCATTTAGTTTACTCTTACAGCCGCTACATCATGAGCACTAATTATCCTCAGCATGTAGGCCCTAAGAGCTTAGTGGCTCAATGATTCCTTATTTATTTTAAAAAATGGAGACTAAAAGTAAAAATAGATTACACTAAATTCCATTGCACATATTGGCAAATTTTAATAATGGAGAGATTTAAAATGATTGAGATAAGAGCAGTTTCCAATTTAAAAAAAAAAAAATAAATATGAGCGATCATTCAGGGAACAAGAAACACGACTCACACCAAGGAATGACGTAAAGGCAGTCGATGTAGGTATATGTATTCGTTTGTAACTGAACAATGCTCCCTACAAACTGGTGATCATTACGTCGTTTTACTATTGATGGTGTTCCTCCTTCGCATGCGAAATGAGCATGGCATGAAAAACAATAAATGCGATGAAAAAAAATAATAATAAATTGGGAACTATCTAATTAGGTTTCGACACGTTGCGCGACGAGAGCCCCTGACCACTCGGCATGCGCGCTGCACACTAAGTGGGAGGTGAATGACCAGTTCATTGCGCGCAAATATCTAGATCGGTATTTTAAATTACGACTTTTTAAGTTCCGAGATAGTGCAATAGCATATGAAATTTAAAAGTTAGTATGTTGTCACGAGATTTGTCCACTGATTCTTGTATTGTATCGCGTTTTTAAATGTCTAACAAGTCCAATGCGCGCACAAAATGCTCTTCTACAGAATTGACAATTGTAGAGGATGTCTATGGGACGTTGAGATGTTTTTTTCTTTTCTATGCGCCTGCTTCTGTCTTACAGTATCTTGCCTGGTCTCTTCCGCCGCTAGTACTCCCGTTCTAAGGATGTAGCGCCATGCTATTATATCCTGAGCGAGGTTCTTCCAAGAGTCTGCGTCAATTTTAAGATGTTTTAGTGATGACTTGAGCGTGTCTTTGAAGCGCTTTTTCTGTCCACCAGCTTTTCGAAATCCTGCCTTGAGTGCTCCATAATATATTTGTTTTGACAAACACTAGTCCTCCATACGCACAAGATGACCTACCCAGCGTGCTTTGCATCTTCATAAGTAGTGTGTAGATGCTTATTGAGGTTGATTTCTCCAAGACCTCAAGAGAGAGAGAGAGAGAGAGTAAAATTGTCGACTACTTGCAGTTTTTCCTGATTGACGATGATGGAAGTAGCAGTACGTTGGCTATTTAATGTTGCTTGGTATGACTTCTTTTTTGTTTTGTTTTGTCAATAGTGAGACCAAAGCTGTTGCAGGCCTGTGAGAAGCTGTCTATGGTGCTCTGCATGTCAGCATACAATGCACAGTCGTCAGTATAAAGTAATTCTCTAATAGTGCTAGATTTAGTGCTAGATATTATATAGTTCTACGCAGACGACAGTTCTATTAACATCAAATAAGGTACTGAACATAATAGAATCAGCAAAAAGCTTTAGCGAACAACAAAACATGTTTCTAAATATCAAAAGGAAAAATAATGACAACGAACAAAGTGAAAACAAGACATAGAATTACTATTTATTTATAACAGTGCTTTAGAAGAAGTGACACACTTTGAATATTTAGGAGCTAACATCAGTGCAGGATTTACGTATAAGCCACAAAAAAAAGTTATAGCTTAGGACCCCCACTTTCTTGTGAGCCCTAAAAAATTATTTTTGGCACTGATATATAATATCTTGACTTATAAAGGGCCAATTATCTCAAATAGCTTAGGGTCTTATCAAGTCTAAATACGGCGCTGGCTAACATACACAGTGCAGGGCACTGCGCAGTCGAGATCAAGAGAGGAGCAGTAGTAATGTCCAAATTAAAAGAAAATTGGCACGGTGCAAACACGGGAACTAAGGTATGTTTGTAACGTACATGTGTGTTCCCGGTGGCGACCTACGGTTGCGAAACATGGACAATAAATAAAACTACAGCCAAGATAATATAGGTTTTCGAATAAAGTGCTGTAGGAGCGTCTTGAGAATATTATGAGCAGCAAGGAAGACCAACCATGACGTGCTAAACAAATAAACAAAATCAACGTCTAATGAGGCTGGCATTTAAACGCCATATTAAGAAAGTTTTTTTTTTCGATCGTGTGAAGAGACACGATGGCATGGAAATAATATTGTTGGAGGGGGCGATAGAAGGCGGTAGAGGCAAAGGTCGACCAAGACGTCGCTGGATAAGAGATATTCAGGAATGCATGCACATGTCGCTAGAGGAGGCGGGATAACTTTCCAGTGGCCACAAGGAATTCCAGGAGATTCATAAGGAAGACTACAATCCGGAAAGAATACGCCACTTGTCATTAATCTCAGCCTGGTCCTAATGGATGGCTGATAAATCTCTAGGACTTCCGATGACATTGTGATATCATTTGTGAAAATAATTAATGAATGAATATTATTACGCAGTTTTGACAGAGATAAGAATAGGCCCCTCTAGTACTCATGCTTGTTCAATATTGTTTATATTTTTATGTCTCATGACGATTTAACTAAAAATAACTTAACTAAAATACTAAAGTGATTGGAAACTTACCTAGTCTTACTAGTTCCATGACGGCATGCCGCTGATGGGTAATGAAATAACAATATTGATCAAATTAAAAACCAGTCTACATATAGACTGACTAATTTGTTGTTAATGTCTCTTAAGTGTAGCTTGCAATGTAATTGGATCATGACTGTCTCCAATAAGGAACTTCCAACAGTATTTTAATTATGCCACTGACAGCGATAAACTCCCAGACCTAAAGAAAGGCATACGAGAAGTGAGCATCCAAAGATGGGTAGTACTACAGTGGATAACATCCCACTGTGGCATATCAGGAAATTAAGAGACTAGCTAGAAAAAAATAAAGAGCAACAGAGGAACAAAAAAGACCAAGAAAAAAGGACCTTCATCAAAGCTATCAGGAAAGTCGACTACTAAAAAAAACAACTATCACTATCTCGACTGAGCTGAGCAGGTTATTATCTTCCGCCTCAGAATATGACACAACCGACTAAACTGCCATTTAAATAGACTAAGACTGGTTCCATCACTCCTGTTCCCACGTGGGCAGGCAGCACAAACTACTGAACATATCCTGCAATACACTAAACCAGTTATGGGAAGAGCACTGCCCCACAGAGGTGGATATCCACAGAAAGCTGTATGGGAACACAGAGAAGCTTTTAAATACAGCAGCATTTATTAAGAAATCCGGACTTGATGTGTAGACATGCCAAACTGCGACCGAGAAGAAGAAGAAGGATCCCATTCGTGATGTTTTTGATTCTCGTGATTCTCGTTCGTCACTATTTATATACTTGGAGTCACCTTGACTATTTTTGGCATGACGCCAAATATATAAATAGTCACCAACCAAATCCCAACAATAATCAAATACGTCACGAATGGGGTCCTAATTAATTATGCTGGAAGGTCTTCTATAGGTTGAATTAAAGTGAAGAACAGTGCGTTATTTGGCAACTTCACTCTCTCCAACTTGGCCTACTTGACAGCAGTCACAAAACAAAGTCGAGTCTATTGGAAAATAGTTCAGGATAATTATTCAGACTGACTAGTTTGATGATGGTGAACAGTTAGTACACGTTAGTTAAAAGATCATCCTCATTGCAAATCCAACCATTGCTCCATAGTGCTCAGATCTCTTCAAGGTATCACTCAGCATTTAGCGCCTGACCACAGATACTCTGTGTTGGTTACCAACCTCCTATGGCTACCTGCATAACACTCTTGTTTAGCCATGCCCCTCTTGAAATGGTGCTCATGTAGGGAGGGTTGCTGATTCCTATACATCGGTAGCTCGTCTTACCTTCATAAGAGCGTTCAGAGCATCATATCTGTCCATTGCGTGTCCAGTCCATATGATTGACATACCAGCGAGCATGTCTGCGCATTCATTTCCTAGGATACATCGGCATGCACAGGTACAAAAATGAAATCAATTCTTTTCAGATTAGATCGTTTCAACGAATTCAACCACTGTCTGCGGGTTCAGTCATTCTCAATATTTCTTAGCATGCTCATTGAGTCGCTGAGAAAGCATATACGAGTGTAGGTTTGAGACTCCATCCATTCCAATGTCCTGGTTACCGTCATAATCTCCATGGTCATGCTACGTGGCAAATGCACTTCTGTCTTCACTCACAATTTTCTTTCCAATCTCTGCAGTGAAGCTTTCTTCCATAAGCTGCACATATCTCGAACAACAGAATAGTTTGTATAAATTACCATGTCGCCCTCAGATTAATTCTGATCAAGGCCTGAACGCCTGCTTTCACAACCAAGAGGTTATGTAGCCTGCATGTTCTATCAATTATGATGTGTACCGAAAAGGACTTGCGTAGTTCGGACGGCACTTTATTTCATTCTGCACCAGGATCTATGTCATCGGGTGAACACACATGTTGAATAATATCCTCCGCCTGAATCAGCCAAGATTCTCTTACTTTAAGCCTGTTCACCTTACTTGCCCTAATTTCTCAGTGTAGAGGATGATTTATGTCTGCACTAACACGCAATCTACAGATTCTTATTCTATCATCCATGGTTTTTTTTTTTTTTTTGAATGCCCAACGCTGGATGATGTCAGGAAAATGTTTCTCCCTCCAGGGCCAGATAAACGGAACACATTATATGGAACAAAATAACAGCTCACAAACACATGCATATATCACACAATGGCATTGAGTCAAAGGGCATGAGCCTATGGATTGCTGGATAAGCAACCAACCAACCATCACCCATGGTTGAAAAATCAATGATGTAGCGCACGACTACACACGCTGTGTCTTTAGTGCATCCAAGTATGATGAGAATTGCCTCGTTCTGCACCATCTCCAGTTTTCCCATATTCGTATGGTTGAGATGATCATATTCGATAACTGAAAGGACCAGACCATGGTACAAGAGATCGATATGGTGTTGCACACAGTTTTTTGCATCCATTACTCTTATTGCACTCATATCTTTCCTTGCTTTCATCATCTTGTGTACATGTTCAGAGAAAGTAAGACTTATGTCAAATCACAATCCTAGATACTTCCAATTCTTTATCAAAAATTGACCAAAATAAACCATTTTGAGTGTTTCATACGCGACTATCGCAGTAAAGGCCCCCGAGAAAAACCACAACACGCCCTAATACGTGATTATTTTGATTATTTCAGTGCTTTTCATTGATTATATGTTGATACGTTGTGTCTCCTACCAACGTCAACCAGCGAAATGCGCGGAAATAATGGAAAACTTGATGTATGACGGTTATTTTGATTCTGCCTATAGACCTTTATTATCGATAGCCACAGTTTCATGATAGAGTTTGTGTTTTCATAAACATGTAAATTTCTTTTGGTTGATGCTCAGAACTAAAACAACAAACCAAACAGAGTGCGGATACCGCGTATCCCTGCCTATCCCACGAAGAAAAGCATTGCTAATGTTATACATTATGACTAGTTCCTGCCAGTATCTCAGTAACTCAGTATATGCCAACTTGTCCATGTTCTAATACCGAATGCTATCGGGACCCGGTGCACTTTTTTAATTTTCCGTTGTAAAGCCTTTATCTGATCCACTCTCGCATAGTCCTCAGCTTGCATTGTCCGTGCACTACATCTCTCTGAAACTGTTGCTTTGGTCACACATCGTCCTTTCGTATCTTTTATTCTTGATAGTCTTCGAACTTTATTCTCATCTGCAATCTGCCAGGTAAGATGTATGTTCTGAAAAACAGAGAAACATTTGTTTCTTTATACTACTCCATTTATAATGTAGTACAGTTTCTAGAAAGGTTGCAGGGATATGTCGTAGAGTATCCTCTCATAAAGCGCATAGATAATGGGTAGTTGGGGGGGGGGGGCTATAGACCCCATTTAGCAAATCAGAATATGACTTTTAATACTAGGAATGTAGCCATAAGGTGAGGTAAACTCTTCCCTTAACGATTTTTCGCAAGCAAGGTCACATTTCTCACCAAAAAGAGAGAATTACTCCAAAAAATTGGTAAATCCCTTGGTTTTAGGTAAAACTTACTGAAAACGTATATCCTGCCCTGCTCTAATAAAACACTACCCACAGTTAACACAAATGCTAAGTTCTTGTAATTTTTGTCATACCTGTAGCTGATAAAAGATTTGGTGTCAGAATTTAGTCATAATTTATTATCATCACCTACGATGGGCGACTATTGCATTACATTTGCGTTATTAAAATTAGAAACTGTAATACATGTTCAACATACATATTCTAATTCATCTTCATACACTTAGTCGGCTTCATATCGGATCGACTTCAGATCGGGCAGAAGAACAAGAAATCACATTCTTAACATGAGACTGATCATAGAAAAGTGTAGGGAATTTTCAACTGACCTGCACATGTGCTTCATAGATTACTCAAAAGCGTTCGACTGCGTCCAACACCAGAAACTATGGGAGATAATGAACAACATGGGTTTACCAAGACATCTGATTCATCTAATAGAAGAACTTTACCAAGATCAAAAGGCTGCAGTCAAGTTAGAGGGTGATCTGAGTGGTTTGAGGTACAGAGTGGAGTAAGGCAGGGATGCACACTCTCCCCATACATGTTCAACATCTACGCAGAAAGTATAATGAGGAATGTGAGAGAAGACACACACAACGCTGACTATCACGCTTTAAACATCGGTGGCTTCGAAATCCCTGAACTATGCTACGCAGACGAAACTTTGCTTCTTTCAAATGATATAGTAAGTAAAGTAACCCATAGCCGTAGGGGTGTGAGATGTTAGCGATCTCACATTTCAGAGGCTCTGCAAATGAGGGCGGTAGCCATCTCCTCTCCCTCGCAGTCCTTACTTCCCGGATTAATCCGGTACCCATTTAAGGATGGGACGACCCGGGAGCCGTTGCGATCTGAAAAACATTTCCACCTCAACTGGGGAATGAACTCAGGACCACTCATATGCGAAGCCAGTGCGCTAACCACTACACTAACAATAACACAAAGAAATTCAGGATTCACAATACATATTTAAACACACAAAAAACAAAAATCATGTCAATATATTAACAACACAACAACTAACAAATCAGAATAGACACCACCGAGATATAATGTGTGGATAAATTCGAATACGTAGGAGCAAACATCAACGGTGCAGGACTGCATGACAGAAATAAGGAAAAGATTGGCAATGACATACTCTAAAAAACACAGTTTAAAAACATATAGAAAACAAAATAGAAACAAAATTGCTAATGCTGCGAAATTTTATTTTTCCCGTGCAACATACGGCAGTGAAAGACGAACACAGCAAAACACTGATCTCAGAAGAAGAACAAAAATTAAGGTGGGCTGAACACTTTAACGAACTTTTGAACATACCAATAATCACAAACATCCCAACCACAACGGAAGATAACCAAATGTCACTATTAAATACATCACGTGAGAATATAACACTTGATGACATTAAATCAACTATAAAAAATTTGAAAAACCATAAAACCACTGGAGATGACATTTCGGTAGAAATGTTAAAAGCAGCTGATGACACTTCCCTAAACCACCTATTATCTCTATTCAACCAAATATGGAAGAATGAATTACCACCACATCAATGGAAAAAATGGAATAATTGTTAATACGGCTCTGTGTTAAAATTGACTTAGTGATAAAATACATCATTGTCTTACTCCTCTATTTGATTTCTATGAACTGTGAGCAGGTGTTTTTACACCTTTATTAATGCAGTTTATTCCCCATATATATTTCTAATCAGTCTAGTGTCTTTTCCATCGATGCCTCTTTCATGAAGACATTCAATTAAATTTTCATGTTGGACTCTGTCGAAAGCATTGCTGTAGTGTAGTCTATGAAACGAATATAGATAGGAACTTCTATGTACTTATCTATCAAGTCGGATACTAAGTATAGCTTATCTGGTTCCTTTGTTTTTCCTAAAACCAAATTGTTCTTCAACGACTTATAATTCAATGTCTAACTTTTAAAAAATACTTTCATGGTTATATGGCTCATCAATCTTGCACTAGATTTCCAAATTGTTTTGGGATTTAGTATAAGCAATCACAGAGACAGAAGTAATGGTTGTTTCAAAGAAAAAAATATATACACATTGCAAGATCATAGTGAATGATATAGAATTAAAACAGTTCCACCAATTCAAATATTTAGGTACAACGATTACAGCAGATGGAAGAAGTTCAACAGAAATAAGAAGCAAAATAGGACAGGTAAAAGCAACATTCAGAAAAATTAAAAATATATTGTGTAATATTACCTTGTTATTAGAGGCGAGAAAGAGAGTTCTGCAGTGCTATAGGCCTATAACCCCTATACTAACATATGGGTGCGAGTCTTGGACAATAAACAAAACTGGAAAGTGGGAAATTAGAGGCAACAGAGATGTGGTTCTATAGAAGAATGCTGAGAATATCATAGGCTGCCAGAAAAACTAATGTAGAGGCGTTGAAAGAGTCAAATGCGAAACGTACCTTAATCAGTAATATAAGAAAAAGACAATCTTCTATTTTTGGCCACTTAATGAGACAGGCAGGTTTGGAGAACATAGTCACAACATGCACAATTGAAGGCAATAGAGACAGAGGGCGACAACGTGAGAAAATATTAGACAGTCTGACAACCTGGCACGGAAACAACAACGATCTTGATACATAATGCTGTGGACAGAGAGCTGTGGAGTGCCATGACCATCTACACCACCCTGCGTGACACCTGATGATGATGATGACTGACAGAGAGCGGGCAGTAACTCTGGACACATCCCAAACAGAAACATTGGTATATAAGTTAAATGAATTAAATGAACATGTTTATGGCATCATCCGGAGTTTTTATTATTAAATCTGCTCGGAAATGGATTCTGATGAATTGGAAACCAATAAGCATAGCTTGTGGCATGTCTTCACATTCAGACCCATTTGTAAGTACTAATATCTAAGAGTTATTTATTAATGGGGGAAGTGCGAGTGTGAACTTATTGATATTATAATTATAAAAGTTATAATTATTATTTATTATTGTATCTGTAATTATCAGCTTGGCTACATTTTCAAGATTTTGTGATCAAAAGTTTAATTTATATTTTCTTATATGTTTCATGTACATTATTTAGATGTCGAATTAATTCGAAAAAATATAACTTTTTTCAGGATTAACGTACAGACTTGGTTGAGATCATTGAATTGCAATTTTCAAGGACTATCTTAACTATCTAACTAATGGTAAATCACTATTCGCAAAACCCTAAACTCTTTGCCTTTCATAGTCAGGGGTAGAAGAGTTTTCTTGAGATGGCCCTCACGTGTGCCGAGTATGTTGTGTAGTTTGTCGCCTCTTTTATTTCGGTGGTCCATTGTTTTCTGGGTCGGCCTCTAGGTCTGCCTTCACTGTATGTATCTGTGTAGCATAGCTTGCTTTGGTATGATGTCTGATGGTAGTCTGCTGATGTGTGCAAACCATTTTATCTGTTGTCTCTTAATATATTCCAAGATTGGAGTGGTACCGGTTCTTTGTCTAATGTCTTCATTTCTCACTCTGTCTCTTAGCGATATTCCATGTTCGGCATTAGTAGCACAGCATTGGTATAATAATTGTTTTGAATAGTGTTATTTTGGTGTTTAAATCTACATTTTTGTTTCTGAGATTTGGTGTCATTTGTCCTAGGGCTTAGTATGCTTTACTACATCTATTGTGTATTTCTATGCTGATCTTGGTGTATGTTGTTATATTGCTTCCTAGGTATGTGAATTCTGTCACTTGTTTAAGTCTGTTGCTTCCAATATATATGTTGGTATTTCTTTCTGTTTTTCCTATCTTCATTACTTCGGTCTTCTCTATATTTATCTTCATGTTAAATGTTTGGTGTAATCTGTCTATTTGTCTTTGTAGTTGCTCTTCTGATGATTCTACTAGTACTTGGTCGTCTGCAAATAACAATTCGTTTAAGCTATCCTTCAAATTGTTTTCTTCCATTGTCTGTGCTACTTTGCAAATGTTATTTATGTATGTTATGAAAAGTAGGGGAGATAATACACATCCCCGTCTCACTCCCGAGTAAATTTGGAAATTATCTGATGTACCTGTGTTCGTTCTTACTGTGCATTGACTATTGGCGTATATGCTCTGACATAGGCTTATCAGATGTTGGGGGACTCCGTATGTCTGTAGTGTTATCCATAGTTGTGCTATATCCACTCTGTCAAAAGCTTACTCTTGATCCATGAAAGCCAGATATAAGTTTTAGTTATGTTCTGTTGCTCTTTCTGAAAGTTGTAGAGGGCGAAGATTGCGTCTGTTCAGCTTTTATTTTTCTGAGTCTGTTCAGCTTTTATTTTTCTGAAAGCCTAATTGTGTGTTGTTGAGCTGTGGTTCTATATATGCTTGCATCCTTCTCTCAAGTATCTTGCTAAAGATTTGTTCTATGTAGCTTAAGAGTGATATGCCTCTATACTAGTGCAGTCCCTCTTACTGCCTTTTTTCTTCCAGATGGGAACAATCACCACTGTATTCCACTCTTGTGGTGTCGTTTGTGTCTTCCATATCACATTGAACAGTCGTGTAGCCACTTAATACCTGTCCCTGTTAGCATTTTATTAGTTCTATAGGTATGCAGTCTATTCTTGGTGCTATATGATGCTGGCAAATCATATGGTAGGTTGTATATAGGGCTTTCATCTCATAAGTAAGGTTGTATATAGTGCTAGCATTTCATAGGAAAGGTTGTATAGAGTACTAGAATATTGTAAGAAAGGTTGTAAGAAAGGTTGTATATTGTGTTAACATCTCGTACGGATGGTTGTATGTTGTATTATAATATAGGTTGTACAGTGCTAGAATATTATATTGAAGGTTGTGCATGGGACTAACATCTGGTAAAGAGGGTTATACATAGGGCTTACATTTCATAAGGAAGGTTTCATATGGTGCTAGCATCTTGTAAGGAGGGCTCTACATAGGGTTTGAATATCATAATGTGGGTTGTACATGGAGCTGGAATATCATAAGAGAGGTTGTGCGTGGTTATAGAAATCCTGTCATGAAAGCAAAGTGCTGCTGCTGTAAGAGCTAGCAATTCCTTTGTCAGAGAGTGTGGTTTGTGAGACAAACTTACTACCCTCTCTACCACCAAAATAAAGGACACATGATAGAATAGAGTGTTAGAGATAAAAAAAAATCCCAAGCATGACAATTTTCTATCTATGAAGCTATTTTTTATCTAGAACATTCTGCCAAAATGTGCATGACTGTGGGCTTAGAAGAATGTTCGTCAACCAACAAAGAACTGGAACTGTCAATCATCGTGTAATGTTGGATACACTCACTGGGAAATCGGAGTATCTATGGACTTGCCCGGAGTGCAATGAGGATGCTCTGCAGATTAACAAACTAAGAACATTCTGGATTCTGAAAATTCATTTTTAGTATTAATTTATTTGTTTTTATATATCACTCATTAAAATGCTTTATCAGGAGCAACAGGCTTCTGTCCACATCGAGGGAGTAACATCTGACTTGTTTGAGGTCCACAAAGGAGTCAGGCAGGAATGAATCCTCTCACTACACCTGTTCAATATATATTTGGAAAACATGCAAAATGTACAAGAAGACCCACATTAGGAATAGTTTCAACCTCTTAATATCGGAAATGAGATTCCAGAAATTAGGTATGCAGATGACACCACCCTAGTATCAAGAAGCTCCAGAGGCTTAGAAAACATGATTATGCCAGTTAAGCATAATAGCAAAGCACAAAATCATTTCCTCAATGCAAAAAATACAAAAATAATGCATATCAACAGAAATGAACTCACACCTACAATAGTCATTGACAGGGAACAACTAGAAAATGTCAGCAACTTTGAATCTCTTGAGCCAACCATTAACACCACAACAGATTGCTGAGCAGAGATCAGAAATAGATTAGCAATGGTCCTACAAAAACATCACAGATCTCAAGGTGAAAAATCAGTGGCAAGGGGCAAACAGAAAAACAAAGTTACAACTATTGAGAAACTAGATTTTTCAAGTGGCAACATATGGTTCTGAGGCATGGGAAATAACATCTACAGTGGAAAAGAATATATCAGTATTCGAAATGAAATGTTATAGAAAGGTCCTAAGAATATCATGGACAGAACCAACACAGACGTCTGCAAAGACCTGTACATAGAAGAATACTGGTTCCTCAAAGCTATTAAAAAAATGCCAGATAATATATTTGGGACATATAAAAAGACACAATATTTTAGAAATATTACCCGGTAGTCATGGAGGGAACAGTTCCAGGAAAGAGAACAAGAGGAAGAACAAGACTGTGATGGATACAGGATATCAATCTTCTGAACATGACACTGGAAGAGGTTTTGCAACTTGTACAGAGCCAAGAGGTTTACAGAATGTCAGTGAAGACAACATTCTGTGAGAACACATTACATAGATAGATACTGGTAGATAAATTAAGAATGTGCATGATGTGAGTTCACCAGTTTGGTTTCAAGTTGGTGATAATGATTAATTTTTAATGATTCTTCTAATCATATTTTTAGATAAATGTTCAGAAAAAAATAAGAAATTGAATTAGGAAAACAAAAATAATACAAGAAACATTAGGTTAAGTTTCTGAAAGGAAAGTAGTTGTGTAAAATGTATAAATTGTATTTTATGTCAGGGGACCAAGTTATCTCCAACAAAGTCCACTAGTGAGAGTCGAGTTGAATTGAAGATGAGAGGTTTGCCTAAGAAACTGCCTATTGCTGGTGTAAATCATGTGATAGTTGTGGCATCAGGCAAAGGTGGCGTTGGAAAATCAACAACAGCAGGTGTTTATATACATGTTGATGAGTTTATGATCTCCTGGCATGTTAACATTTCTGACATATTGCATCTCATAATTCATTAAAATACAAGCATTATTGCCTTTGAATGTTCACTTGAAAATGTACCTATATTTGCAGTTTTGTTTCTTCTGAACTTAATTGTGTTTTGTAGCTCATACAGAAATCCATAGAGTTTTGCTTCCAGTGCTGTTGATCTTCTTCTCCTTCTGTATTCATTATCAAGCTCCTGCTGGATCTCACTTATAGCAGGACAATGGTCCTACTAGATTTCCAGCAGGATATAGTCCTGAATTTCCAAAGAATGGAAATGCGCAGTGTCGCCATTTTATTTGTGTCATTGGCCAGATACATCCATCTTCATCTGTCTTGGACTGTATCAGCATGTTTACCTCAGCATTTTATATTCATGACATTCATGAGGTATGTGATCTGCAGTCTGAGATGCCTGTCCACATGTACACATGAATGTGTTGCAAATCTTGACTTTGTATACATGTGGCTGCAGAGTCTGTTCTGTTCTGAGATGTAGAATGATAACTTGTTCTGGTCTGCTCTACATTTAGTAATCTTGTGTTGGTGACTTTCTGGTTGCTTTAATTACCTGTATTTTTTATAGTAACATCTGAACATCTGGTTGGTCATCAGTGGCATCCTCCTTAGTCAGCCAATCTGCTTTCTCATTTGCAGATATTCCTCAGTGATGGTATCCACTGTAAGTCTACTTTATGCTGACTACTTAGTTTGGTCATTAGCATTTGCAGGTCTGGAAGCATTCTGGACTGGAGTGCTTCGAAAGCTGATCTTGTATCTGCAACCACACAGCGCATACTGATTCATCTGTAGAGACATAATTAAACAATGGCTATTTACATTTCCCCCTTGCAAAGCATAGGTGCGCAATAAATCTCCTTCATCCTGTCTTATTTTTAGCTATTGTGTCCATTTCTTTCCATGTCTTACCCATTCAACTTTATATTTGTGCCTGAACATGCAGTGTCTGAGGAAATGAATGCACAGACATGCTTTCTGGTATATCGATCATGGGGACTGGATAAGCAATGTATCAAGCTGATTTTCTGAATGCTCTTAGGAATTTAGGACGAGTGACTGATATAACAGATGTTATGATTCTGCAACCCTGAGCTGACTACAGGAATATTATGTCAAGAGAGATGATGTGGGCTACGGTAAATCAGAACGTTACGCAGGTAGATGGGTAAACCAACACTGAGAAGGCGTGATCAGTATCAACATGCTGAGGGATATTTTGAGGCGAAGATCTGAGCACTTATGGACAGATGGTTTAATCTGCAGTGAGGCTGATCTTTCGACTAACTTACAATATCCATCTTCTTGAGGTCTATCTTTGGCTCCTGTTTATTTCTTTCCATGAGTTCCCCCTCATTAGTGTTCTTAAATCATTTCAAACTTTCTTTTTTACACAGGCATCCATTTTTAAACAATGTACTTGTGGTAAATGTTGAATAAGTTCAACCACTGCATGTTGCCAGTGCCTGAAAGGGGAGAAAAGATATATATATATATATAAATATATTGCCCTATATACAACCTACCATATTATTTGCGAGCATCATATAGCACCAAGAATACACTGTTTACCTTCCATGCATGTCATGCAAGGCGAATTGAGGACTTTTTGGGGTGGAGTTGGCTGTCCTATCCCATAGAGGGTCATAGTGACTCAGAAGCCATGCTGAAATCAGATGTGTCAGGCTGAAAGACACAGACATCACAGCTAAGCTGTAAACTATGACATAATACATTCTGTTCTCTATACTATATCCTGATAACCTTCAGAAATTTGAGAATGAATGCAGACGAAGATAAAGTACCGTAAGTAATTAATTTTAGTAAGGCAGTTCACTCTTATATTATGAAATAAGAAAGAATGAATGTAGCAACAGCTAAAATTGAGGGAAAAAGAGGCAGAGGATGGCAAAGAGAGAAGACACTAGATATTTGACATCGTGGCATGGTAGAAAATCAACAGTAGACCTGATACACAATTCTGCAGAAGAAATGTTGTGGAGATCAATGATCACCTATGTCACTAGGCAGAGCACATGCTGATGCTGCATGTATGGGTATACTATGTTGGGATCATATATTTCTTTGACTATCAGAAAGGCAGAAATAAATTTCTTTGTCAAAAAGAGAGGGCCAGAGGAACATCAACTTTCAACTGAAAATGAAATTTCCTAGCATTCCAATGTGTTCTGGGTATAAATGGGGAATATAGAATAACAAGACTGTGATCTGTCATAAGAGATGTAAGGTGTTTTAGAGTGGGGTTGACTGTCTCATTCCAAGGGGGGGGGGTCAAAGGGATCTAGAAACAGTGTTTATGTCAGATGTGTCAAGCTGTAAGGTGCAGGTATCACAACCAAACTGTAAACCCCAACACAACACATTCTGTTCTCCAGACTGTTGTTCATCCATCAAAGTCGATGATGACCATTCGCCTCAGCTGAGATGATAATGATGGAGATAATGTCTGCAGAGTATTAGACTGTGACTAATGAGTCCTATGCATGCTGCCTGGGATGTTCTATCTCACTCTAATCATGTGTGGAAGGACTGTGTAGGCCCTTTTGCAGCTTTGTCTTTGATCTTGCACATTTTTGTTGAGCATCATTGTGTCTGAGGTTCTCTGCAGCAGCTGCACCACTCTTGATTCTGTGATGCCATTTGAATCGGTGTTGTGCAATTCTGTCCCATGAATTTGTGTCTATGTTGAAGTGAGTCAGTCATGTCATAAGTTGCCCGTGTGTTGCTGGGCCCGAAAGGGGAGCAAAGAATAGCAACACTGTTTACCTTCCATGCATGTCGTAAAAGGTGACTAAGGAGGTTATGGGATGGAGTTGGCTGTCCCACCCCATATAGGGTCAGTGACCCACAGCCATGTTGAAGTCGGATGTGTCAGGCAGAAAGGCGCAGATATCACAGCAGTGCTGTAAACCATGACACAGCGCATTCCGTTCTCCGGACTACATCCTGCTAATCTGCAGGAGTTTGAGAACGAACGCAGAAGAAGAAGAATGCCTTAAGTGAGTCGGTCATGTTTTACGTGAGTCAGTTAAGAGTGTTTAAAAGCCAGCTGGAGTTCTCCATATAGCACTTTTTTTGACATACAATGCAGACAAAAATGACCTGCCCAGCATGTCTGTGTCTTCATCAACATTGTGTGTGCTTAAAGATTTATATTTCATCAGTATCTCACTGTCTGGTATTTTATACTACCAATGGATGTTGAGTATTATATGAAGTTCTTCAAACTATATACTGCTAGTTTGCAGGAGTTTGAGAATTAATGTGGTAGAATATTCTTAGCATAGAAAACAAAAGTGATAACAAACTCTTGCTCCCTCTAGTAACAGCAACAACGCACCAGAATGAGGTTTATTATCTTTCTAAAGTCTAGGTTTTAAACTGAGGTCCCCTGTGTCCTCTCAGGGTGTCCGCAAAGACTTGAAACACTATTATGAGGCTTTACGTTACAATACAAAGATAAAAGGACAGATTATATCTGTTATTGTTTATTAGCAACAAATTACCATTACATTTTCAATTGCATATTTTATGTACTATAGTTTATATTCAAATAAATTCATTGCTGAATGTTTTCAAATGTGGAATATTTTGTAGATCTGTGGTAGAAAAAGTATTTAAAGGTGGTGCAGAAAGTTTAAGAACTGCTGGTCTAAAATATACTTTGCTTCTACTTCACAGTGAATCTGGCAATAGCTATATCTCAGGTTGGTCAGGTGAGTTCCTACAGCATTACAGGAAATTGTTTTTGTTCTTGAATATTTTGTGTGGTGCTTGAAAGGACAGAAGCCCTCATACATTTGAAATGACAGTTATATATATGCGTATCATCAGTTCATACCCCAGAATCATTATCAGACTTTCAGTTTTATTTCAGTTTTACCAACGAAGGTGAGTCAATTTATCTTTAATTGTGAGGGCTTGCCCTATGTAAATATAAAGATGAAACACTCAGATACTTTAGTGGAAAACCATAGAAACTGAAATTTTCCTCCTGTGCATTCATTTTGCAGATCTCAGCAATAATAGTTTTTATGAATGTAAGAATTGTGTTCAATAATTCTGTAACTTTGTATGATGTCCAACTTTGACCATATTCTTTTGTGAAAGTAAATAGACTGTGGTCAAATGATGTTTCTGTGATTATTGAACAATGAGCAGATTTGTAATACATGAAAACTGAATTAACAATTATGAAGCAGAGTAAAATAGCCTACAAATGGTGACTGTCTCAAAATTCAAAAGTGTGTTGCTATCCTAAAATTACCACTGATTGTTTAATCAGGCTCTAGTCAAGGAAGGACAAATGAAGAAAAGATGGATTGAGATTTACTGCAAATATTTTGGTGATAAACTCTGTAAAAGTCATTTTCTGAAAAAATTATAAAGCAGTTAAGATTTGAACGGTATAGTCTCTATATAATGGTCGATTTTCTACAGTCTTAGCAGATTATAGGATGATGTAGTACTGAGGAATGACTGATGTTTAAACCTTGCTGCAGCTACAAAAATACAGTAATGTATGGGAAACAGTTGTATAGAGTAATATCTCTTTTCACACACCGTTCAAGTATTGATTCTTAATTGGAAACCAGTATCATAGCACAGGGGACATTCCCACAAGTGCTGCTCTGTTTCAGCAGTCTTCCAAGAGTATGAAGACTCAAAGTCCCAGTTAGGAGTTGATTACATAATCTTTGAATCTTTCTAGAGGGAACACACTTTCTTCCCTCACTTCTGTATTGTACTTTCTGTTTTCAAGCTTCCCCTTGAAAGTTCGACTACTGTAACATAATTTCCTGATGTGCCATTCTGAGTCTGCTGTAAAAAATAACAGAAGTCAGCTGTGAGGCACATTCTCTGTAGATCCTGTGACAGTTTCCTGCATTTGTGTTCCAACTGCCAATATTAACCCTGTCCACAAATTAAGTACTTTAAGTTAGGCATTTGAAGTAACTCTTTCAGGACGGAATTATTCCCAGGGTTCGGACATAATTAATGTTAGACTAAATCTTTAGACTTCAACATGATTTAGGTGCAAGCTTCCTGAAGTATTAGCTATAGAAGGTCATTTACGGTATAAAAATAAAGATAATTGAATGTGGAATCCATGTACAATATAAAAATATACGAATTGTAACAATAAAATACAAAAATTACACCACAAACAGGAATGTTAGATGAACAGACATTTTTTGACACACATTTTGTTCTACTTACCTTCAATTTTACTGGTCTTGAAATGTTGATATCCAATATTACTAAAGTAGATGCTTTGAATGTCCATTTCCTGATCATAATAGTTTATTTGAAATAAATCTATCAACTGCCTAGTGTTTTATGCCATTTTTTAATGTTTCATATCAAATTTCAAACATTAACAAAATATTGTAAAACTTTGTAAAATATTAAATATTGTAAAACGAAATATTCCCAAATATTGGATTTCTCAAGTTGAACTTTATTCCACTCAATATTATCATTAGGTCTAACTCTAATTTCTGTATAACATAGTGGAATATTATCATTGCTGTCACTAGGTCTATCTAGCTTTTCATAAACAATAGCAGTGTAGCAGAAGGAACTGTTTTATATTTTTTTGCTCTCACCTATTAGGTCTAAGTTTATATATTTTCCAATTTTCAACAAGGCGGTAATCTCCACTGTCAAAATCAAAAGCACTGTTGGTTTCTGACACATCACTGGAGATTCTTCTTCTTCTGCGTTCATTCTCAAACTCCTGCAAATTAGTAGGATGTAGTCCAGAGAACGGAATGCGTTGTCATGGTTTACAGCATTGCTGCGATGTCTGTGCCTTTTGGTCCGACACATCTGACTTCAGCATGGCTTTTGTTCACCGACCCTATATGGGATGGGACAGCCAACTCCATCCCATAACCTCCTTAGTTGCCTTATACAACATGTACGGAATTTAAACAGTGTTGCTATTCTTTGCTCCCCTTTCGGGCCCCAGCAACACACGGGCGATCACTGGAGATAATATCTTATTATAAAACTCTCAAAGCATAATAAAGTCTGATGTTTGCTAAATGTTCTATGTCTCTTACTAGTGGAAGATGAAGCTATTTTGCTAGTTTCAGAAAAGCTGAACCTACCTTGTTTGAATTTTAATTTAAAATATATGTCACACGCATCTAATCACACAGCACCATGAGGGTTTTATTTTGCTAGCCAGATTTCTAAAATTTAAACATCTAAATAACTTTATACTAATTCATTTACGATCGAAATGAAGCAAATTTAGATGGCATATCTGCAAGAACGAATAATCGTGGATACATCCACAATATCTTTCTGTCTGCAATGATATATCGTTTTTACCGGTGGATGGAGTTAAGACACCATTCTTACAACATTGTTTGATGGTTGCAATGATAGAAATTGCAAGAAAAATTGAATCAATAGCACAACACAAACATATGGCTATTCATACCACTAGCTTGAATACATTAAGGTGTTTGCAATAAACAGTGTTAAGCTTGTATGTTTGTGCCAGTTGCCTTCAGTTTTCCAGATTTGTTCTTGTACCAGTTTCTTTAATCTGGTTCAATCCAGGAATCATTGACTTTGAAAAAAATGTCAGTTCAATCTGATGGTTAGATCTATCATAACATTGTTGCTTCTATTATCTACAACCATCCATTTGGTAACTGGGGCATGGACTTCTCGTTAAGGGTGCAAAGAATAGGGCCACTGTCTTCTTTCCAGGCATGTTGTGGGAGGCAACTAAGGAAAGTTGTGGAATAGGCTCTGATTCACACCTTAGTGCCTTTTTCAACATGACAATAAGCAATCCAGGCCAGCCATTGTCTTACACTATGCAGCAACAGTATTTTGGTTGTGGTGAAAGAGAGGTACAATCAATTCTTGTTCCATCTTGAACAACACTACCTGGTCACTATCCATAAAACGTTAGCTGGACTGCTTCACATGAGCTTCGAAGAAGTCTGTTTTCAGGGTGCACCATGAAGAGGTGCTTTTAAGATCTTGGTTGTCTGCTAACCCTGGGATTGCATGAGAGCAATGTCTAGCTTATTGCATCCCCAGAAAAATCCAAATTTGCATTGTTGTGGTATCAATCTAATGTACACGAAAACCATGTGTCAATGTATGTAACATACTATAAGTCAGTAACTTCCCACATGCACTATGTGGGATTTTATAAGCAAAGGTGACCTAGTAGTGCCAGTGATATTTGAAAATGCATACCAATATTCAGTAACATGTGGGCATTTATTTCTGCTTTTGTTTTGAAAATAACTCCAAAACATACAAAATATTGCAATAAAGATTCTGTGAGTTCCGTTCAAGTAAAAATAAAACATTTGATCCTTAGAGATGATACTTCTCAAGGCTGACCATCAACCTCACATACAGATGAGATTGTGGACAAATGTGTGACTATGACAAATGTGTGACTATCAGAGATGTTGCTAAGGATATTGTATTATCAATCAGCATGTGCCTTAAAAATCATAATTAAAGATTTTCTTAACACACAGGTAATTGGATTGTGCACCATGACAATGCCTCTGCGTATAGGTCTGTAACCATGGGTACATTTTTGATAAAACTCACTCTGTTGCTTCCACAATGCCTATACTCAAGCAGTATTGGTCCATGTGATTTTTATGTCTCGTCCCATGACAAGACAAATGAGGGTTATTCCAAAAACTGCCAACCATAGGTGATTCTTTCAGTGACAGGATCTCTGAAATAAGTAAATATAATCATAAAGAAACTACTTTGAAGGAGATAGAACCTCAAAACTTAGTGAACAATCAACATATCTTTCTCCCAAAATGCTTGGCTATGTCACTGTGATCTTGGATGTAATTTCAAGTGTATAATGATCATCCTGTTTAAGTATGTGCCCATATGTTGAAAACTGCACTTGATCAATATTCTTGTCTTCTATGTCAATATTTGTACTTGAGTTTGCTTTTCAAATATTTGACCTCTTTGATCTTGGTAGGAACGTTTTATTTGCAATGATTTATTTATTAATTTTATGATGGTTTGATCATCCACAAATTTTATGGGTCATATTTGCAGTTAAGTTCCTCGTTAACTTTAATCATCAAGTAATATTTGCTAGCAGCTTTATCTACCATCTTATCAGAACAAACATTAAATAGTCATGGTAAAATATAAAACAAGTGCTTTCTCTGCTTCTCTATTGTACATGACTTATTATTCCTTTTTCTTTCTGAGTTCGCACACAACATGTACAGCTTAAAAATATCCTGAATCACAACAGACTCCAGGGTGCTGTCTGTGTGCTCATTCTTACAAAACTGTCAGCCATCACCTTTTTTGAATGTCTAGCTAGATGGTGTCAGGAAAATGATTCTCCCTCTAAGGCTAGACAAATGGAACACCTTATACACCATCAGCTCTCAAACACATGCATATAATCACACAATGGCATTGGGTCTAAGGGCATGAGCACATTAACTGCTGGATTAACAACCAACCATTCCTTCTTTATTATATCTGCTTGAAAAGTTCAACAATTAATTTAATAAATGGCTTGCATAAATTGTTACAAATTTAATGAAAGTTTGTTTAAAATATTAACTATATTTAGTGTTTGCAATAGATCTGAGTACAAGTTATTATCAGTGTACAACTGGGCAAGTCTATAGATTCTCCGATCCCCATCTCATTAGTCTAGCATAGTGACTCAGGGTTCCAATTCGGTGTTGATCTTTTAGTCTCTTTTGCATATCTATTATGTTTCTCTTTCATGGCTATTAAAGGTACATTGTGATTTCGCATTGCTTTTAGATCACGCATCTCTACAATTTTAAGAAACTAGAAAAGCATTACAGGAGATGATATCGAATAACTTTATTTTAATGAATTAAATCTCTCATAGTCTGGAACCATCACATTATATTTTCTTTCATATGTGACACCATTGGTGTCTCTTGTTTTAGATACAGTAAAATGTAACTATTGAGTGTTTGTCATATTATGTTGTTCTATTAGGGTTGCAAGGTTGGCATACTTGATGCTGATATCTATGGTCCATCTATTCCTACACTGATGAATTTATCAGGGCAGCCGGAGTTGAATCATCGTAAGTCTGGACATTTTGTCATTTCATATTTTTACCCATCATTTCTGTCAAGGTAATGGCATTATTACAGGGTATTCTTAATTTGAGATGCAGATATGTTATGTCTGGTAATGTACTGACTAACTTTATTTGACTTTCACACATGACATCCAAGAAATATATTGGCAAGGGTTGGCATGATCTTCATGCTGTTGACTTAGAGTAATTTGTTTGTCTTTGATATTGTAAGAGATCTCTAGAGTAGAATTCTGCCTGACTTCTGTCATTGCACTTATTGTCAAATTTGGTTTCTAGGATAACATCATTGCACCCCAGACAAATTTATTGGTGTTCAGATGTTGAAGAGTATGCAAGCTGATGGTTCCTGTAGCTCTCAATGTACACATTGAGTTGAGCAATTCAGTGGTACTTGAAGAAAGTTCTTCTTCATCTGCAAATCATCAGGAGAAAAACCTAGAAAGAGCAGACTACATATTCTTCTGTAAAAGAGTGCAAACTCATAATCCTTGGAGAGCAATACAGTAAAAGTGCTCTCTATTTTGGTCTGCCTACATACATGATATGTAGTCCATATAATTCAAAATATCAAAAGTGCTATGTAGCCCATGTTATTCAATATAAAAAGTGATATGTAGCCCATATGAATCAAAACAACAAAATTGTTGTATAGCCCATATAATTCAATATAACCAAAGTGTTGTGTAGACCATATAATTCAAAATTGCACACATTCTGTAAACTGTTGTGGGGAGAAATTGTTCTTGTTTGTTCAGTGCATGACATTGCTAAGTGTTTTATTTATCTATTTCCTTTCAGCTTCCTGTGGAACATAGGGCAGCAACTTCCACTTTCCAATAATTTCTGTGCTGAACTGTCTTCTTCATCTGTGCCAATGAAGTCCCATTTGTTTTGATCTCTTCCTGTACTGTTCTTTTTCAGGTGTAACTTAATTTTCCATCTCTTATCTATCCCTGTGGGTTCCAGTCCAGAATCTGCCTAGGTATATTTCAAGCTTCTTTCTGAGGGTGTGTCCGATCAATATCTATTTTCTCCTTTTTATCTCCACCAAGTATCAGTTTGTTCTCTTCCACAACTCAACATTTGATATAAACTCAGACCATCTAATGCAAAGGAAACTATGGAGACATCTATAGATAAATATCTGCAGCTTTGATGTGATTTTCTGGGTTACATGTTATGTTTCAGTCATAAATCAGGGCAGACTTCGCATCATCTTAATGTTGTAACAATTTCTTTTTCAGGAATAGTGTATATAATCACATGAATATACAATCATAAGTGTATATAATCACAGGGGAGCTACTTTGGAAGAGTTAGAACCAATAACTCTTAAGACTTTTTTAATTGACCAAAATTATCTGCTCCTTAAACTTAGTGAACAATCTACATGTCTTTTTCCCAAAATGTTATTGTGATCCTGGGTGTAATTTCATGTTTGTATAATGAGCATTCTGTGTAAATATTTGTCCTCATGGTGCCCTTATTTGTTCATATATGCTGAGTATATATATATATATATATATATATATATAAATATATATATATATATATATATATATATATATATATATATATATATATATATATATATATATAAAATATACAGAGGAATACCATTTACTACACATAAATAAACTTTACTTTGATAGATCAGAGACCATTGGCAGTATAGAAGATCTTCACACAAATTAATTAGAATCCCATTCGTTATGTTTTTGATTATTGTTGGGCTTTCAGTTGGTCACTCATTATATACTTGGAGTTGCTATTTTTTGCATAAGATTTCAAGTATAAAAATAGTGACCAACCAAAATCCTAACAATAATAAATAATGTATGAATGAGGTCCTAATTAATTCTGTTGGAATATTTATTGGAGATGGTCCTGGTTGATGCCAAAGCCTGGCTACAAAAGAAGTATGACCTGTGTGGGGGTAATAAGGAGACAACTCCTCCACTATGCAAAGCCACAACAGACTAGTTATATGTTTGCTTTAAATGAAGAATGCACAAATTATCAGACATAAAATCTGGCTTAACTTCTTCCAATATCAATTCAAAAGATCTTTGGTATCCTGTGCCCATCATGGTCTTTATCTGCCTCTTGTTCAATTTTCTGGAACATTTCCCTCCATGATTAATCTGTCTAAACCATTGTGTCTTTTTATATATCCAGTATATGTAAGCTTGTGTTTTAAAATACGAGGCGTGTTCAAATGAAAACGGGACTTGTGGATTTATTTAAAAAGTATCATACGCAATTTAATATTTTCAACGGAATTGAACAAAGCAACCACTTGTGAATAAGAATGCACCTGGGTTCATCAGAAAAAATCTCCGTATGCATTTAGGCAAGCATCCCACTGTTTAGGTAGACGTCGAATGCCGTCCGAGAAACAGTTGCGTGGCTGTTCTCTGAACCATGTGGTCACCGCTGTCTTCACGTCTGCGTCGCTGTTGAATCGCTGTCCCTTTAGTGCTTTCTTCAACGGTCCGAACAAATGGAAATCACACGGGGATAAATCGGGACTATAGGCTGGGTGATGAAGAACTTCCCAATTCTTCTTTGCCAATGTTTCCTGCACAATTTTTGCGACGTGCGGACGAGCGTTGTCGTGGAGAAGAATCACACCTTGAGAAAGTCTGCCTGGTCGCTTAGCCTTGATGGCCTTATGCAGCTTGTCTAAAGTGTCTTTATAATGGGCGGCATTGATGTTGACACCAGGTTCCTTAAAATCAGTCAACAAAAGCCCTTCATGGTCAAAAAATGCAGTCACCATAACCTTCCCAGCAGAAACCTGTGTCTTGAATTTTTTGGGTTTTGGTGAACCTGGATGTTTCCATTGCATGCTGTCAATTTTGCTGCTCGGTTCATAGTGGTGGCACCACGATTCATCACCTGCCACAATGCTCAACAGAAATGCATCACCCTCTGCCCTGTAACGCATCAGGTGGTTCAAACTCCACCCCATCCGTTCTTCCTTATGGTGGTCAGTCAACATCCGTGGGACCCACTGTGAACACACCTTCCGATAGTTCAATTTCTTCCGAACAACCATGTGGGCTGTCCCAATTGACATTTGGAATTCTTCTGCAAGCGAACGAATGCTCCGACGACGGTCAGTCAGTACTGCTTTATCAAGCACGGCTATGGCTTCTTCTGTTGCAACAATATGCGCCTGACCTGGCCGTGCAAGATCTGCCGTTAACTCACGTCCGTCTTTAAACATACGCAACCACTCCATCACTCTGGTCCTCGACAAACATTTGTCACCATATGCTGCCTTCATTCTCCGATGAATGTCTACTGCTTGACATCCTTCAAATGAAAGAAACTGGATCACAGCACGCTGATTCACTTTGGACGGGTTCAGAATCACACCCGCCATATTGTTAACAGTCTTCTGCAGCACATATGCATGCTGGGAAGATGAACACGTGACCGTATGTAAATTATTGGATACTCATTACTAGTGCAAAATGTCATCAATATCAGTGCGCTCTATCACGCGTGGTGTAACAAGTCCCGTTTTCATTTGAACACGCCTCGTAGTTGTGAGGCAGGAATCCTTCTATGTTCTGATCTTTATGGACATTTGTATTGAGTCATCGTTCTGTCCATGATATAGAACTTTACAACTTATGGACATTTGTATTGAGTCATCGTTCTGTCCATGATATAGAACTTTACAACTTATGGACATTTGTATTGAGTCATCGTTCTGTCCATGATATAGAACTTTACAACTTATGGACATTTGTATTGAGTCATCGTTCTGTCCATGATATAGAACTTTACAACTTATGGACATTTGTATTGAGTCATCGTTCTGTCCATGATATAGAACTTTACAACTTATGGACATTTGTATTGAGTCATCGTTCTGTCCATGATATAGAACTTTACAACTTATGGACATTTGTATTGAGTCATCGTTCTGTCCATGATATAGAACTTTACAACTTATGGACATTTGTATTGAGTCATCGTTCTGTCCATGATATAGAACTTTACAACTTATGGACATTTGTATTGAGTCATCGTTCTGTCCATGATATAGAACTTTACAACTTATGGACATTTGTATTGAGTCATCGTTCTGTCCATGATATAGAACTTTACAACTTATGGACATTTGTATTGAGTCATCGTTCTGTCCATGATATAGAACTTTACAACTTATGGACATTTGTATTGAGTCATCGTTCTGTCCATGATATAGAACTTTACAACTTATGGACATTTGTATTGAGTCATCGTTCTGTCCATGATATAGAACTTTACAACTTATGGACATTTGTATTGAGTCATCGTTCTGTCCATGATATAGAACTTTACAACTTATGGCTTTCTATAGCATTTCATTTCAAATGCTGATATTTACTCCCCCACTACATCTTCATATTTAGTTTTTATTTAATATTCTACGTTATTACATACATGCCTAATAGACATAAAATTTGGAGGTAAAGTGAATATACAAATTAAGACATTTTTAAGAAAGTAATAGGCCCCTATGTCATAATTTAAAAAAAAACAACAACAGTTACAGAATGTGAAATAGCGTATTATTAATTTTAACACTTTGTTGATCAGCAATCCAGAGCTTATTTACCTCCCATTACAGAGGGTGTACGCAAATATTTTAGACATAGATATTGCCATCTTTAAAAAAAATCCATATAAAATCAAACTCATGTGAGTGAGCCTTGAAACTGCTTATGTGTCATAATGAATGTTTGCACTTTCTGAATCAATTTTATAGTCCTAGAATTTTTCAATTGTAAACTCTTACTTATAATAATATGCCTAGATTTACATTACTTTCTTTATTTCATACAATCTCATGTTTGAAAAATCTGATTTCTTCATGATTAATACTCATGAATTACATCTATAGACTGTATTTCATGGGTGCTGCCATTTTAGAATAACATGCTATCCTGGAAGAGTTTTTTTTAGTAACACTATCACTACAGCTGCCGTATTTCTGAAGTATCATATCAGTTTCAATGATCATCAAAATTGATCACCACGGTTCCGTAAAAGAAATTCAACGAATGCCAAAAATGGTATGCAAAGTGATAATGCAATAAAATTGTTCTTCTTCTTTTTCTGCGTTGATACTCTAATAATCAACATGAATTTCTTGTGATTTTTTCTAGGAAGAGTGAAGTATATTGTACTACTGTTTAAATTGTGCCTTGTGGGCTAGAATATATGAATTCAGCATGATGCAATGCATTTTTGTTTCCAGTAGAAGCATGTCACTGCACTGAATAAGCATAGCTATGCTCATGTTTCAACTAGAGCTTGATTGAATAAGCATAGCTAAGCTCATGTTTCAGCTAGAGTTTCATTGCATAAGCATAGCTAAGCTCATGTTTCAGCTAGAGCTTCATTGCATAAGCATAGCTAAGCTCATGTTTCAGCTAGAGCTTGATTTAATAATCATAGCTAAGCTCATGTTTCGGCTAGAGCTTGATTGAAACAAGTCTGAAATGTGATTCTGTATCATATTTTTCTTTCAGAGAAACTAATGATACCTCTTGTCAACTTTGGAATCAAATGGTGAGTAAACATTATCAACTTAAGCATCTTCTATGCAGTAAGGTAATAAAGTGCAATTATTTCTTATTGGAATGAGATTTAGTTAGTTTATAGTCTCACATATGCTTCCATTTACTTAATTAAAATAAGGATATCCAGATCTCTGTGTTTGTGAAAAAGTTATTTAAGAATAAATCTAGCCTTTCGTCCCCTCCCGACAAATAAACAAATATGGTTTTGTTATAATTTGTATGGTTATTTACTGGTTTCATTGTGTACAGTCATATACCATTTAGTCTGATGTAAAGTATTTCAATTATCTTTTATTAAATGCATACCATTTGCAATAAATGAAGACTGGATTCCGTACAAAAGAGATTTTTCACTGGGATATCATGTTTACAACCATATTTCCTCTAACATGAGCGACATAACTAGATGGTATTACTCACGAAATGTACAGCCTGCGCACATAAAGAACAAGAAAAGTAATATGTTTGTATAGGTAGTATAAACCTTCACATGGAAATAGCCACTGCTCAAATATCTTCAAATTTGTTCATGTGAGAAGAAAATTAAAGGGAACATTGGTCTACAAGCATCTATTCTATAAATGTACAAAGACTTGTATATACATATCTTATAAGATAATAATAACGCCCGTGTGTTGCCGGGGCCCGAAAGGGGATATCAAAGAATAGCAACACTGATTACCTTCCACGCATGTCGTAAAAGGCGACTAAGAAGGTTATGGGATGGAGTTGGCTGGCCCATCCCATATAGGGTCAGTGACCCAAAGCTATGCTGAAGTCGGATGTGTCAGGCCGAAAGGCGCAGATATCGCAGCAATGCTGTAAACCATGACACAATGCATTCCGTTCTCCGGACTACATCCGGCTAATCTGCAGGAGTTTGAGAACGAACGCAGAAGAAGAGGAAGAAGATAATAATAAATAATAATCAGATCTTATTCTCTATAGGACATTACTTTTCTTTAAAAAAATGTTGCTGAATTTTATGTATCACATGTTCTGTAGAATTTCAATTTTGGTGGTATATTCACACACATTGCTACTTATTCACTTTTAAATATATATTTTTCTCAAATGTGGATCTTTCAGCATGTCTATGGGCTTCCTTGTAGATGAAAAGTCAGCCATAGTATGGAGGGGATTAATGGTTATGTCCGCTGTTCAGAAATTGTTACGAGAGGTAGTTTTTCTGGTTTGTAATTAGTATAAAATATTATTAGAGCTGACTTTACTTTCATTTATGAAAAGAGTGGAAGTATCATTATATATATCATCATCAAGTGTCGTCTCTGCAACGAAGGTTGGCTGCAACGTATCTCCAACATCTCCTGTCTCTTGTCTTGGTGGTGCACTCTGCTAGACTAACCTGTGCATCATATGATGTTACTCTTCCACTTGTATCTCTGCCTACCTCTTGCTCGCTTCCCTTTGACTTTACCCTCAAGTAAGGTCTTCAATATGGTGTCATGTCTTTTAATGTGTCCAAAGTATTTTATTTGCCTGATCTTTATTTCTCTTAGTAGTTATTTCTTCATATTAAGTGTTCTTAGCACCTCTTTATTTGTTTTCTTCTCTTTCCATGATGTTCTCCATATTCTTCTATATACCCACATCTCAAAGGCAACAATTTTGTCTTCTAATTGTTTATTTAGTGTCCATGTTTCTGAGCCATACATTAATATGGAATAGATGTAGCATTTTATAATTCTCATTTTTAACTTCTTTGTAATTTGTTTAGATATTAATAATTTCCTCATGTCATTGAAGGTACTTATATACAATGTACTCTTAATTTGTAAGATATGTGAATTGGAATATACATTTTTATGTACTGTATGGCAGGCAAAAAGAACAATACAGGGTAATAAATTTAGTGAATCACTGGGAGCACACAAGAAAACACAAATTGATGTTTCTGCCCAAAACCTCTCTTGGGAACACAACATAGTACTAATGTATGTTTTTCCATTTAGTATAGTGACTTGATCATAGGTAGTGCCATTGTTTGTTTATCATTGGATATATTGTGTTCTTGATAGCAACCTTGTGGTGGAAACAGTGTCTTCAGTGATTAGCAAAACTTCATTACCCTGTTCCTGGATTTATCTGTTTAATTTCAGTTTTGTGCAGTAAGTACATATAAAGTGCGTAAAATTTGACTTTTATAATGGTTGTCATAATCGTGATTACTACAAAGCTGTCACTGTAAGATTTTGTGATGATGATTGATTGATATGATTGTACAAATGTAAAAGTAAGGCAGATAGGAAAAGTTGTCTGTGATCACATAAATAGAAAAATGTATACACGACATTAGCAGAAAGACACGGAGAATGAATAGCGAACCTGTTAAAATAGAGTAATCATCAAATGAATTGAGAATCATTAAGTACCGTCTCCACAACCAAGGTGGGCTACAACAGACCTCCAACATCCCCTGTCTCTTGTTTTGGTGGTGTACTCTGCTAGACTGTAACCTGTCCATCTTGTGATGTTACTCTCCCGCTTGTATCTCTGTCTTCCTCTTGCTTTGCTTACTTCCCTTTGACTTTACACTCAAGTAAGGTCTTCAATAAGGTGTCATGTCTTTTAATGTGCCCAAATTATTTTATTTGCTTGATCTTTATTTCCTTTAATAGTTCTTTCTTCATATTAAGTGTTGTTAGAATCTCTTTGTTTTCTTCTCTTTCCATGATGTTCTTCCTATTCTTCTATATATCCACATCTCAAAGGCATCAGTTCTATCTGCTAATTGTTTGTTTATTGTCCATAATGTCCATAGCATTTCATAATTCTCATTTTTAACTTGTTTGTAATTTGTTTAGATTTTACTATTTTCATCATGTCAATGAAATTACTTTTTGCCATTCCTATTCTCCTTTTAACTTCTGTTTCATATCTGCCATCATTTGTGATTATGTGATAAAGATATTGAAATTGTTCTACTTGTTGTAGTTTCTCTCCCTGTATGTTTATGTTTAGCTCTTGTTCTTCTGTGACTTTGCTGATTATCATGGTTTTTTGTGTGGATATTTATATCCAGTCCATATTCATTACTTGATTTATTGACTTGATCTATTAGTCTTTGTAGTTCATGTTCACTTTCTGCTAAAAGAACAGTGTCATTCACATATCTCAAGTTGTTTATTTTCCCATTGATCTTAAGTCCTGATATTCCTTCTATATGTTTAAAGATATTCTCTGTGTAGATATTTAAATTGGCTGTGTGATAACATCATTGTCTTACCCCTCTTCTTATTCCTATGTATGGTGAGTAGCTGATTTCACACCTTATTGATGCAGTGTGTTCCCAATATATATTTCTAATCAGTCTGATGTCTTTTCCATCTATGCCTATTTCTTTAAGACATTTGATTAATTTTCCATGTTGGACTCTGTCAAAGGCCTTGCTGTAGTTTTTGAAGCAAATATAGATACTTTTTTGGACTTCTATATATTTTTCTATCAACAGTCGAATACTAAGTATAGCTTCTCTGGTTCCTTTGCTTTTCTTAAAACTGAATTGCTCTTCACTGACCTCAATGTCTATCTGGTTTTTAATTCTTTCATGCATAATCTTGATTATTATTTTGGTTATACAACTCATTAAACTTATTGTTCTATATTCTGTACAGTCCACAGCCCTGGGCTTCTTAGGTAATGGTATGAATATAGATGATGTCAAATCTTTAGGTATGTGACCTGTTTCATATATATCATCGCAAAGTTCTGTGATGTTTCCACACCAAATTCATTTAGAGTTTTTATTATGTCTGCTGTGTTGTCGAAGCCTGCTTCCTTTCCACATTTTTATATTGATTTTATTATATTTTGTACTTCTGCTATCAGTATTTCTGGTTCATCATTGTTGTGTATTGTTGGTTTTTTGTTCCGTTGGTCGTCAAACAGTTCTGTCACATAATCTGTTCATTTTGTAAGTACTTCTGTTTTATCAAATATAATATTTCACTTTTTATCTTTAATGCATCCACTTCCATTGAGAATGCACCATTATTATTTCAATACCTATCATTTGTTTGACCTTTTTACAGTGGTCAGTGGTAAAAGGTTAACCAATCATATTAATGGTCACCTTTGCCGGACTACAGGACAGCAATTATCAATTTTAAAGACTTTTCACATTCATTTCCACTATGCCCATTTACCTCATTAGTAATCGTGCCAAATTTCATTCATATCTGTCACATAGTTTTTGAATCCATAGTGAACAACCTAAATGGGCTTGTTCTTTTATATAGATGATATTACAATCTTACAGTATACAAATACTGTTTCTTTGTAGAATAGCTTGGATGTATTTTGCTGTAACTGAAGTCTGGATAGGTGAAGGATAAAGACTTTAAAAAAATGTTTTTCAGGTTTTATGGGGTCCCTTAGATTATCTTATTGTTGACATGCCCCCAGGTACAGGAGATGTGCAGCTGTCGATCTCACAGAACATACCCATCTCAGGTAAAGTTTGTAGTGAAACAATGTATTAAGGTATTAGATTAGACAGAATCAGGTATATGTTGAGTAACAGAATATAGCATACAATGGGTAACAGAGTAGATCATACATTAGGTAACAGAATGAGGCATAATTTGGGTAATTAAATCGAGAATACATTGGGTAACAGAATAGAGCATAATTTAGTAACATAATGAGGCAAAGATTTACTAGAATAAAATATATATTGGGTAACAGAATAGAACAAATATTGAGTAACAGAATAGAACATAAAATGAGTAACAGAGTAGATCATACATAGGGTAACTGAATGAGGCATGTGTTGAGTAATGGAATAGAGTATATCGTAAAATTGCATGTATAAGCCGAGAATTTTTGGGAAAAAATCAGAGATTACTTTAGGGTCCTTGACCTATAAATGAGTACAGTCAAATTAAAAAAAAAAAAAAAAATCACGGTAACGGGGGAAAACATGGTTTTAAAAAAAGCCAGTGACAACTCGCATGTCCGATATATTAAGCCAGGATAAAATGACTAGGGCTCACCAGCAATCCAGAGCGTACTTATCATAATGCTAGGCCTAGATTTACATTAATTTCTATATATCATACAATATTACCTTCTAAATCTCCTATATTTCATGATAAAAACTAATCTATGATGTCTATAGAGGTAAATGCAAATAAAGTAATTAGGTTACTATATCAATATAAAATAATCAAATATAGAAAATAACAATAAATAAAAGGAACAAACACAACAGTCAACGTGTCAACCATAATTTGTATGGTTACTACAGCACTTCCTTTTTGTTTTTCGGTCATCCTCCGATATTTGGGTTATTTATGTGATGTCTATATCTGTATTCCACACGTGCCGCCATTTTACACAATATAATTTCCCTGGAAACGCTATATTTAGTCACGTTATTGCAACGCGTATTTCCAAAATTTACTATTTCTGCTCTATTGTAAAGGCTTGAATGATCATCGAAATTGATCAGTAAAGTATACCAGTATCTGATGTTATTTATTAACCTAACTATGATAAAGTATAGGTAGTCAACGGGTACATATAATGTCGTCTGTGGGAAATAAATGACTTCTATATACCGATAACTTGCGTTTATCATCTACACTACTGGGTAGTGTTTTGATAGTAACAGGCTAAATTATAATGGATTTGGCTTGCGTACAACAAAATTAACTATAGAGAGACACACAAACAGACCACAGAATAACATCAAATATCAGGAGCAGAAGTAAAAACTTACCGGTGCCAATCCAAACAGTCATTGCAATCGTTCAAACTTTTGCGCCAGCTTAGTGTGTGTCTGTTCATGAAGCGATGGCACCATCCCATTGATGCAACGAAGTCCCCAGATTTGTGTTTCTAGAATGCAGGAACTTTCAATATCGAGAGCGTCCTGATTCAAATATTGGTGCGGGTTATAATTAATCCTTTCTGCCTAGACTCCATTATCCATTCGGATAATTTCTCCTGCAGCGCAGGGAATGAAGCTGTACGACCGCGTGATGCTCTCTTTGACCGTGGCATCAGAGACAGTTCTTCCTTTTTTCCTCTATTCTCGCATTTGCTTCTCGTTCACAATGAAGTGACGGGAAGCCATGGAATTGTTGGATTTCTTTGCAAAAGCAATAACATCTAACTTAAAACCAGCAGTATACGATGTTTGTTTCTGTCCAGGCATCCTTCTTATGGTTGGTTGGTTGGTTGCTGATCCAGCGGTCCATGGGCTCATGCCCTTTGACCTAATGCCATTAGATGGCATTATATTGCTGGGAAGTCTGTGGATTTTCGGCCCACCCCGGGACAGAGCCAGAGAATAACTATCACACCTCCAGGAAGGTAGGTTTCAACCTATGCACTGCGCCTAGCCACTGTAGCCAAGATAGGTTTCACTGTGCTCATTCCCCGCCACCAATTGACTACTGGTTATGCCAAACTTCTCTATAGCTCCAAATGTTCAAGTCAAAAGGATTGTCACGTCCTGAGTCACTGTGCCTCTACGATGGGCCTCAGCCATAGGAAAAACAGTGATGTCAGTTTCCTCCTCCTCAGTGCTGCACAGTACATCTCTGGCTCCCTCCCAACCACAGAGGGTGCATACATATATATTCAGGCAAACATGAAAAACATTTCAACAACAAAACAAAATCATAACTGTATAGATAACATGCCATGAAGCTTCTATAAGAAGATAACCTCAATATAACGGCATGTCATCCACTAAGGTTTTCTGTTGCATGGATGGTATGTCTAGTGGGCCATTGGTGAGACCCACAGACGCAACCGCATGCGTGCATCCTTCTTATAAAACATGAATAAAATCACAATGACAATAAAAATGTATGAACTGGAAGCTAAACTACTTGTGCAGCATTCTTGGCTAGCTATCGGGTAATCTGTTAATTAGTCCAGCCCACTGAGGATGCAGATTGACTACTGGTCCTACCCATTTAAATCGGCTCAACCAATCCAAGTTTCCCTCACATTTTGATAATGCCATTCAGATAAGTGACCTAATGCAATCTTTCTTTATAGAATACTTGAAACAAGGTTCCAAATCTCGACATATCATAGGCATTTTGTAGTAAAATTCCGCATATGAATTATCCACAGAAATGAAGAATTTATCCATGAAAATGAAGAATTTATTCCTGAAAATGAGAAATAATTTTTTTTAAAGGTAAAGCCTCCCTTCCTTTGAAAATGTATCTACAGCACTGCTTTTATACCTGATTATTCATGCTAATTCTCCACCATTGTATCATTCTTAGGCTCAGGTTGTCTGAAAGAAAGTCATTAGTAATAATTCTTAAAGAAATGAAAGATTTCCTCTGCTACTGCACTGCAAGAGTAAAAGTAGATGGTAAACTAAGCAAACGTGTTACTCTCCAACAAGGAGTGTCTCAAGGAGGAGTGCTCTCCTACCCTCTTCCTAGTATTCATCGATGATATTAGAGAGAAACTGTCACATCATATTTCAAAGGCCTTCCATGATGATGACTTTGATGCCTGGAGTGTGGCAAGCAACCTATCCACTGCAAAATACAAAAAAAAGAATGAAGTACATGAATAAAAAAAAGAATGACATAAACTTAATACCCTAAGTGAATCTGACTGGGGAGTCCAGATCAATCTCTCTAAAACTGTGACAACCATCTTCTCACTTTCAAACAACTAAGAAATAGCAAATCTACAAATAAATGGAAGTGAGTTAGCACCTGAGGAGAACCCTACATATTTCGGGGTCAAACTACACAAGTGACTCACCTGGAAACCATACCTGATAACCGCTGAGGAAAAAGCAACCAGTAAACTATCCTTGATGAAGAAACTTTCAGGCGCAAGCTGGGGAGCAAATGGAAGTACTCTCCAAAAAGTCTACATGGGTACAGTCAGACCTGTGGTAGAATAATGAATGACAGCCTGGGCATTAGTATAAAAAAAATTCTGATCGTCTATCTAAAAAAAAAGTGCAGGACTTCGATTAATCTCAGGAGGGATCAAATCCACTCCAATCCATGCAATGGAAAAACACATAAACATCCACCCACTGGATGACAGAAGAGAAGAAATAGTGGTTGTGCAAAGGGAACAAATTTCTAGATCAAACACAATCAAGCTGAAGAGAACCAGCTTCTGTCACATCTCCATCAACAACACAAAGTTATCCTCACAAACCTCCCAACTGAAATTGAAACACTAACGGGTTTTGAAGAGCCAGACAATAGTCTCCAAAACGTCTCCATAATAACACAGGTTCCTGGAATAATTAATAAGGAATACTAGACTCCACCTCAACTAAAAGTATTGATACTAGAGATGATAGAAATCAAATATAATCCCAAGGAATTGACACATATCTACATAGATGGATCAGCAGAGGGAGCAGTAAGGTATGGAGGAGGTGGAATTCTTATAAGACTCAAAGATGGGAAGACAATAACAAAAGTTTTTCCAACTGGGAAATACTCCTCTAACTTTAGAGCAGAAGCAGTTGCACTCTATCAAGCACTGAAAGTCTTCAATAAACCAGAGCTGTCAAGGCCAAAGAAGATACCGGTAGCTATATTCATAGATTGCAGATCCCTACTGGGGTCAATCCAGAGCAACAGAAATGAAAACCTTCTGCACAACATCAGACATGAGCTAAAACATATCAAAAAATCATCAGCTATTGCTCTTCAATGGATACCATCACACTGTGGAATCATGGGAAATGAGAAAGGGGATGCTCTGTCAAAAACGGAAAGTGAAATGGAGCAACACAGACACCCACTATAGACAATAATCCAGAACACATACACAGCAAAGTGGAAAAAACATATGGAACTGGAAGACAAACATGATGAAATACATCACCTCCAAAGATATAAACAGACCAAACTATTTCACCTTAGAACAGATCACTGCAGACTGTTGGGTCACTTTTACTGATTGAGGATCTCATACACAGATGAATGTTCATGTGGAGCCGGAACCCAGACTCTTCACCACATACTTCAGGATTGCCCAACATACAAAGAGAAGAGACCGCAGACCTGGCCAGAGGATACAGACTTGAGGCAAAAGCTATGGGGCAGCCACTCTGACCTGGAGAAGACTGAACTTAGCCCTGACAATAGGCCTGAAAATATAACAGACTGCAGATGCTGAACGCAGAAAAAGAAGTGTACAGACATGATGCAATATTCTACTCAATACTCTATGGTTATATGCAAAGATACAGCAAATATTTGATGTCCAGCTTAAAATCATGTTGATGTGCCCACAAGAGATCCACACACTTGATCTACCCTACCTTTTTCTAGTTATATAATATTAATTTTGTTTATTATCTTCTGTCACTAGTGCTGGTGGCCATATTGAAACCATGCAGATTAATATAAATCTCATAACTTACATATGTATTGTTGGAATTTTCATAAATTTACATATGTATGTACTGATGTCATTGCCACTTCATACAAATTATTTTCAGGATCAGTGATTGTCACCACACCACAAGACCTTGCACTTCTGGATGCTCGACGTGCCATAGACATGTTCTCACAAGTCAATGTTCCAAATCTAGGCATCATTGAGAATATGAGCATTTTCCACTGCCCAAAATGTGGTCATCAGGAGCATATTTTTGGAGAGGATGGTGGAAAAAAAATTGCAAAAGAAATGGGGTCTGAAATATTAGGTAGTAATTTATTTTTGTATCTGTTGTTTGCATGAAGTGAAAGGTGAATAAACTAGATAGAATTAGAACATTTTGTAAGTTATCTATGCTTAAATACAGTCTTCATTCTGGAAGAAATGGCACAATAATTAAAAGTTTTGGAGATAATCCATTGATATTAAACCCACAGGAAAAAAGGAAACAGGGGAGACCTAGGAACACATGGAAAAGAGAGACAATGAAGGAATAAACAGCGAGGGGAATCATATGAATGAAAACATATCCAAGGATAAAGGCAAATGGAACAATTTTGTCTGTGACCTATGCACTAGAGGTTGTGTAAACACCCTAGGGGAGCCCAAGGATTTGATTGATTAGAAATAATCATATTACACTCAATTTTAATAACATATTTTCTTCTTCTGTGTTCATTCTCAAACTCCTGCAGATTATCAGGATGTAGTCCATAGAATGGAATGTGTTATTTCATGGTTTACAGCTTACATGCTGTATTTTTGACATGGTGCATCCAACTTCATCATAACTTTTGGGTCACTTTGACAATGTATGGGATAGAACAGCTAATGGCACATCAAAACCTCGTTAGTCACCTCTTAACCTCTTACAACATGCATGGAAGGTGACAGTGTTGCCATTCTTTGCTTCATTTGCACGCCCAGACAACAAGCAGACAAGTAACATAATGATTGTGTCACAGACTATGTGTGTTTTCTGCTCAGGAACCTAGGAGAATGAAGTATTAGCCTTTAGCAAGCCAGATTAAAATTAAGCTTTCTATTCCCTGCCACCGGATTCTTTATTGAAAATGTTTGGTGGGAGTTTGGAAAATGCAATCACTTTTTTGTTTTTAGAGATTTCAAAATAATTTGTGCACATTTAAACAAAGAATTGCATTCTGTAAATATGTGTGTTAATTTTTATTTAATGCCATACATATGTGTGTGTAAGTGGTGAAGACATTTTTTCACTAAAAACAAACAAAAATAACCAAACATGGATGTTTGGAAAACGCAGTAATATTTTTGTTCTTAGAGATTTTAAAATAATTTTTGTACATATAAATAAAGCATTGAATACTGCATATATTGATCTATTTTGTATGTATACGTATGATACAAGATTTGTGAGATGGTTTTAAAGTTGGGAAAACAGAAAAATATAAAAATTAAATAAATACAAATTTTCTGAAAATTGCTTGTTTTTATTTATTTTCTGACATGGCAATCCTGAAAATATCATTTTTCCCACTGTAACACACTTATGTCTATTGTACCTATGTATTTTTGTAACCAATTTAGCATAATATTTCTGTGGATATACAGAAAGTATGCAAAATTAACTTGTGGTGTCAAAAAACATGTTCTTGAAAGTTAGGCCAAAAGTTGTCAGTAAATTCATCAATATGTTAGTTCCATACTTGTTCAAGTTCAAATCATGATGAAATCACCATGATAGCATATCTAATATGAAACACATGCGGTTGCATCTGTGGGTCTCACCAATGGCTCGCTAGACAAACCACCCATGCAACAGAAAACCTTAGTAGATGATATTCCATTATATTTAGGTTATCTTATATGTGTGTTATATGAGTAGTCAATTGGTGGCATGGAATAGACACAATGAACCCTATCTTTGCTGCAGTGACTCAGAGTAGTGCATAGGTTGAAACTTACCTTCCTGGTGGTGTGATAGTTATTCTCTGGCTCTGGTCCATTGTGGGCCAAAAATCCACAGATTTCCCAGCAATATAATGGCATTGGGTCAAAAGGCATGAGCCCATGGACTGCTGGATCAGCAACCAACCAACCATCTAATATGAAAACAATTGGGACTCCCAAGAATTCCCTGCTAGCAGAATCACATTCCATAATGATTGTATGTCAATCATATTTATTGACGGCCATTGCAACCTGCTGATAGATTTCAATATCTCGCAGTTTACAACTTTTGTTCTAGAAAAATCTTCTATCTCCATACATCATTACTGACAGCGGAAGAGAAAATAACTACTAACAATGATTTGTTAATTTCAGTCACATGAGATTTACATTTGTATGATTAAAAATTTCAGAAAATTGACACATCAAATGTCTAAATATCTCACCCGCAGCTGTAAATATCAGAGATATTTTTGGTAAAAATTTCATGCCCATGGCAAGCTAAAGGTTAAGTACTATGATTGCCAGAGTTTGAAGAGCTAAACATACAAACTTTATATTCCAAAGTCATGATTTAAATATAAGGAAGAAAGTTCCTTGGGGTGGCAACCTTGTAAGTTGTTTAAAAATGTGATATTGATAATTATTATAATTAATCATGAGAAGAGGGAAGATAGAGCACACCTGAAAACAGGCAAGTTAAAGAGCAAATGGTGATAGGGAAAGACCAAGAGAGAAGATGCTAGGCATCCTGGCATTGTAGTATGGAAGACCATCAATATCAGAAATGATTGACAGCTCATGAACAGAAGGCTGTGGAAAGACATGATAGCCAACATCACACTGCATGAACTATAAGAAGAAAATCGCCCGTGTGTTGCCGGGGTCCGAAAGGGGAGCAAAGAATAGCAACACTGTTTACCTTCCACGCATGTCGTAAAAGGCGACTAAGAAGGTTATGGGATGGAGTTGGCTGTCCCATCCCATATTAGGGTCAGTGACCCAAAGCCATGCTGAAGTCGGATGTGTCAGGTCGAAAGGCGCAGATATCGCAGCAATGCTGTAAACCATGACACAACGCATTCATTCTCCAGACTACATCCTGCTAATCTGCAGGAGTTTGAGAACGAACGCAGAAGAAGAAGAAGAAGAAAATAAGAGAGATGTATTTGTAAAATTGTTCATTCACTAATATTTTGTATCCTTATTGGTAGGTGACGTTCCACTCAATAGATCACTATGTGAGTCATCAGACTCCGGACAGCCAATTGTAATAGGCCAGCCCGATAGTCCATTTGTAAGTTGCATAATTAAAATCAGATACTTGAAAAGTGGATTTCTCTATACTTTTGGTACACCCATAAGCCCTTAGTCCCTTCTATCTGTTTACCTTTCAGTCCAAATTAATGAGAACATTTTATTAGTACTACAATGGATACCAGTTCACTATGATATCATGAAAATTAAAAGAAGACTTAACTGGCAAAAATAGAAGGTATTTCCCACAGTCCCACACACTTCAAAATTTCTGGGAAGCATAAGAAAAAAAATTATTCTTTGTTACTTAGAGCTAATATTCACTAATCTTGAAGCAAACAAGATTGTGGCATATACAGAGTTATCTCCCTTCTTAGTCTTATCTGTAAAATGTTCACTAAGATTATTGAGAAAAGAATAAAACCTATTGTGGATCCAGTGCTAAGTCCGAACCAGTTCAGGTTCAGAAAAGGAAGAGGATATACAGATGCAATATTTTCGCTATGACAAATCAGTGAAAAGACAATCGAATACAAAAACCCCGCCGAAGACGGATGTGTCGGGCCATTGACGCAAATAAAACGGCCACACAACGCATTTCCATTCTCTGGACTATATCCTGCTGGAAATATAATAGGGCCATTGTCCTACTGCAATAGAGATCCAGCAGGAGTTTGAGAATGAACGCTGAAGAAGAAGAAGAAGAATACAAAAACCCAAATGAATATTGCTTTTATAGATCAGGAGAAAGCTTTCGACCGAATAAATAGAAAACTACTCTGGAGTATCTAGAATAGTATGGAATAAAAGGAACATTGTAAGACTGTGTAAGAGCGATATATACAGATAAAGTTCAGTTAGAACAAAAACAGGACATACTTAGTGGTTTTCAGTAACATCAGGTGTTAGGGGTGTGTCTTATCACCCTTATTGTTTATCATTTATATGGATAATATTACAAAAGCAGTAGGAACACCACCAGAAGCTTACCATCCAAATGACATAACTGAAATACTCTTTGCTGATGATCAGTGCCTACTCCACAGTTCAAGTGAAGAGTTTCGAGATCACATAACCCTACTCAACGAAAGCTGTCTAAATCACAACATGAAGATAACACAGAAAAACAAAAGTTATGTCTATTGTCTATTCCCAGGTGAATGATAGTTGATCGTATTTACACTTTCTGTTAAGCGCAGGGGTGGAAGCTTCAGCTGTCATTCCAAGGCCAGATGTGTCACCTTGGTTGAATTAGGTACATGTTTGTTCAAGACTATCTTGATGTTTTCTATCCACTGTTTTTTTGGTCTTATGTTCAGATATTCTTTTGTTATATGCTCTTATTGGTATTTGGTTTGGGTTCATTCTCATAAGGTGACCGGACCATTTTACTTGCTGTCTTTCGATATGCTAAAAATGTGATATTATACAAACTCTTTTCCTGATTTCTTCATTTCATATTTTATCTAGTTTAGTAACCATTGCAGCTTTTCTCAGAAACTTCATATCACATGTAATGATTTTCCTCTGCTGTAAGGCTGTTAAGGATCATGTTTGACATTGGTAGCAGTGTTGATATAAAAATTGTAGATATTATCTGTTTTTTAATTTCCATCTTGATGTTTGGGTGAAGAAATAATGGTGAGAGTTGGCAGGTTGCTGTGTCTGCTTTCTGGCACCTTGTTTCTATTTCTCTATCTAGTATTTCATTTTCGGAAAAAATACTGCCTAGATATTTAAATTCTTTGGCTTGTTTCACTTTGGTGTTGTCTATTGTTATATCCATTGGTGTTGCTGACATGCTACTTTTCATAACTTCTATTTTTGTACATTAATTTTCATGTTGTACTTCTTACATACTAATAGCAGTGCATTGATGTGGTTTTGCAAATTTTCTACAACTTTGTATATTTGATCGTCGGCAAATAATAGTTCATTGATTTCATTTATTAAGTTCCTAATGAGGATTATTTGCAATGTTTTTCTCTTTGTTGATGTGAGCTTTTTTTATTATTCTTTCCATGTATATGTTGAAAAGTAGGGGTGAAAGTACACATCCTTGTCATACTCTAGATCTTGTTTCAAAAGGTTCAGTCATTCCATCTGTTGTTCTTTCTGAGCTTTAGCATCTTTGATATATTGGTTTTATATAATCTAACAGCTGTCCTCTGATGTCATAAGTTTCTAATGTCTTCCAGAGAATGTTCCTATCTACTCTGTCGAGTGCCTTTTTCTGGTCTACAAATACTAAATACTGTGTTTAGATATTGATTGTATTCAATTCCTTTTTCACTTAGTTGTCTCATTGTGAAAAGTGCATCTGTACAGGTTGCCCCTCTTTTGAAGCAGGACTCAGCTGTGGTTCTGCAATTTATCGTATATGATTCACATTCTCTCGGCAAGAGCATACAACATGAAAATGGAAACAGCAAGATACAGATGAAGACTAAGAAGAAGGTGGATTGAAGGACCCATATTCTGACACTGCACAGTATTACTGCATATCAAGCGACCAGACATGCAATAGCCTGAAAACTGATCATAATTAAATCCTGCGACCCCTGCACACAGCATCAGCAGAGAAAAGACAATAGATAGATAGATAGATAGGTTGAGAGCTAATAATGTTTTTTAAATGTGCATGATGGACAATCCATGTACATAGAGGAAGAAGATGGAGATTATGGAAATGTGAAAAATTTAATAGTATAGATTTGTTAAATCTTATGGTGTGGAAAACTTAACATTACAGATTTGTTTAGTCTTATGAGAAATTTAACAGTATAGATTTATTTAGTTTTATGATATGAGAAATTTAACAGTATAGATTTATTTAGTTTTATGATATGAGAAATTTAACAGTATAGATTTATTTAGTTTTATGATATGAGAAATTTAACAGTATAGATTTATTTAGTTTTATGATATGAGAAATTTAACAGTATAGATTTATTTAGTTTTATGATATGAGAAATTTAACAGTATAGATTTATTTAGTGTTATGATATGAGCAATTTAACAGTATAGATTTATTTAGTTTTACGATATGAGAAATTTAACAGTATAGATTTATTTAGTTTTATGATATGAGAAATTTAACAGTATAGATATATTTAGTTTTATGATATGAGAAATTTAACAGTATAGATTTATTTAGTTTTATGATATGAGAAATTTAACAGTATAGATTTATTTAGTTTTATGATATGAGAAATTTAACAGTACAAATTTTAGTCTGAACTACAAAGCAATGGACTGTCATATTTGCTGTTTGAATTTGTTTTCAGAGCCAGATATATAAATCTATAGCATTGAAAGTGATCAAGAAGTTGGAAGATCAAGGCAGAAGTTTATCTGGACTAGACCATACATAACTCTTTTAGTTTATTGTATTGTATGTTAGTTGTAGTATGTAGTGTGTGTTTGTTGATTTGAGTATGTTGTGCATATGGTAGTTTGGTATGTTATACTTGATGGTAATAGCTGAATGCTGGAGAAGAGATTATTGATTATAAGTCAACATCACTGCATGTCGGGCAAACATGTATGTTCTCAATCTCTGCAAGTAAATATCAAAGTGTACATTTACTGATGATTTCCATGGCTCACTGGTTGATGATTCCAAGTCCTATTCATACCACGATAAATACTAAATTGTCACAATCATATCCTAGATGCATCATCTATAGTAGTGTCTACATTTAACTGACGTTTGCAAAGCAACTTAACAATGTCTTTCTTTCCATTCTCCATTCACAGACTATATATGGTGTATGTGACGCAAGAGTATCTACTCTATCATTTACATAAACGCCAGCATTTACTGGACAGTAAATTCATGACACTAAAGGGTTGGAACAGGCTATAGAGGCCGTCCATTCATCACTCATACAGACAAGGCCATATCTAATTTTTTAAAGCATAGACTGAGAATCGGATAATATAACTCGCCGAAGATGGATGTGTCAGGCCATTGGCGCAAATAAAACGGCAACACAACGCAATTCTATTCTCTGGACTGCATCTTGCTGGAAATCTAGAATAGATCATGGTCCTGCTACAAGAGAGATCCAGCAGGAGTTTGAGAATGAATGCTGAAGAAGAAGATACTATAACTGTCCTAATAAAATAAAATGGATCTTAGAGAGCCATTGGAAAGCTGCAGTAATATTCTCAAAGTAGCTGTCCTATATGCTCTGTTGTGCCTAGGAATAATTTTACCACTTTCTCTAACTATAAAACCCCAGCCAGATTTCTCACCAAGGCAGACAGATCGATCTGTGAACAATATGACATAATCTCCTGAGTTATCAATTAATTTTAAGATCTGTTGTTCTACTACCCCACTCTCTACATTCTCTGCCAAGACTAATTATGACCTCATGAAAGTTTGTCATTATTTTATCAATCAGAGGGCATTCTTCTCATTTTGGTAATGTCAAAATTTATTTTAACACTATTGTATTTTCTGCCTGTATCATTTACAATGTGCTGCAGTTCTCAAGCTCCTGTGATCACTAGTATTCTTATGCAGTGTGTGTCTCTGGTCTACAGGTCACACATATATGCTTTGTGTGAAATAATAATGAAAGCATATGGATAGAAGTCTCCAAGCATATATCTCATTTTCACAATGAGAGTAATCCCTAGTACATCCAAAACCCATATTTCAGACACTCAAACTGGGAATGCAAAAGCATGATAATACCCAATCTATAATCAACAATATATCATAAAACTAAATAAATCTATACTGTTAAATCTATACTGACTGATGAAAAAGAAGGACAAGCAGTCGCTGCTCAAGTCATGCAATCACCATAGATTTAACTGCTGCAAGGCCTCACTTGCAGAATTTTACTGTTTGCCCAACATGATATTTGTAGGGTAGACTGCAATTAAAAGTTATTCCAAGAAAATGCAGTCTATCTCTCCGCTCAATGTTCTACCCATCAAAATTTATTTTGGATAGTGAAAGCTAGAAAGGAGAGAGAGAGAGAGAGAAAAGAATGACTGTTTCAACACTTATATTTGTTAGAAAGTATCCAAGAGACACATTTACACATTGTGATAGAAAGAACAAAAGGAAATATAGGTTTTAGATTAAGATTGAGAGAAGATACAAATTATATGAACTATTGTTATATGAATCTCTGAAGTTCATATCTACACTATATCTGAAAAGAATAAGAGGACAGGTAGATTGAGTTTTTAATGTAGAAACAGCATTAACCCTTTCAATCCTATAGTGGTCAGGTCAGACAGTCGATTAATTCCCAGAATGACCGTTTATGGTTGATATCAAAATAGTGATTAAAATTTTCTTCAGTTTACGTGTCAATAGATATATTAAATTTAGCCCTCATGTGACTAGCAGTAATGGCTGCTCAAATAGCAGTTTTCCTATCGTTTCTAAAAACTGTAGTTTCCGAGCTGTGATTGATTATTATGGCCTGCAATTTTCTTCAAAACTTAGTCAAAATGGACCTACTTATGATTCTGATAAGTTGATAGGAATTTTTTTTAATGGAATTTTGTAGAATGACTCTGACAATGATGAGGAGTCAGGATTTGGGATTTGAAAGCAGTGATGGTCCCATTTGCAGTGTAAACCTAATTGATGATGTGCGCAACTACCACACCCTAGAACTAGTAACGATAAAGAATAGTCAAAACAACTGATAAATATTGAGAAATTTCATGAGAAATCAGGTCCTGCAAATGACATTGATCCAGATTTCTCTGCTTGTGATTCGGCCTAGGTCTATCTTTCACTATTTCTATGTGAATCATTCTTTGAGGTACTGTGTAGAGATACGGAGGTGTAGGTCCATGCTGGTATAAATGTTTTAGAAAAACAAAATCCTTCTTGGAAACTGGTTTTACTTGATAATATCACTGTATTTCTTTATGTGAACTAGGCCTATATGTATGGGGTTCATCAGTTACCCTCCTACACAATGTTTTGGTCTACTGTTGAATGTGACTTCAGTGTCAAATGTAGGACTTTAATGTCCAGAAATATATTTTAAAGTACAAACAAATATTTCATCTCAATGATAATTCCAAACTCATGCCCATGAAGACTATAGGTCCTTAAAGATTAGACCTCTGTTTGATCTTTTTATAACCAAGTCTAGAGAGCTAATAATGCATGAATAAGATATTAGTATTGATGCAGCTATCATAGCTTTTACAGGCAGACTCCAATTCAAACAGCAGACCTATATGAAAAACAAACTCTGGGAATTAAAAATTTAGTGTGCTGCTGATCCTCTTTCTGGATATCTTTATAACTTTAAGGTGTATACACAGATAATCAGACAGGTGAATGATGCACTAGGATATCATGTTGTCATGCTTTGTAAGGTCTTGGAACTGCTTCGCAGTTTTTCATTTGAACATTTATCAGCAAACACATTCACAAGTAAATGAAGCTGACAGAAAACTGGTGTTCATTTTGTTTCCTCACGCTTGTTAAATGACAAATAAATCTGTCTTACATAACATCCACAAAAACATATTCACAGATAAGTACCTCTTCCAATTATCTGTAAATTGGACATTAAATCACAAATATCCGTAGAACGGACTGGTTCAATTCCCGTTAGTCTCATAAATATTTGTAAATTGTATTTTTTATTCATTTTCGTGCACAATAACTTCTCATTTTTTGCGGAATTATTGCCTGATTGGTTGGGACTGAAAGGGTTAATGTGTCACAACAGCTGTACTCACTTCTTCTGTATTTGTTCTTAAATCCCTGCTTTAATCTGCAATGACAAAAAAACTTCAACTACAATGATAACACACTTCAACTGGGATAGTGTTTCTCATTGATAGATTGGAGAACAGAAACCATTATATGTATTTATAACATTTGAGTACTTGAACTAAAAGCATCCTCTTTTATTTGTTGTCTACACATTGTGTACAACAGAAAATAAAGTGGCTGCTTTGAGGACATGTACCTAAATTTGTTATGACACACTAAACAAATTAGGATTTTTTATAACAGTGTTTGATGCTTTTCAATATCAATCAATCAATAAACCCATAACCCTTCAGGGTCGTAGGGGTACCACATTGGATGCCTCAGCACACAGAGTCCTCCAGCGAATTCTATCCTCAGCGATGCGGATGAGTGTGGAAATATCTATCCCTGTCCATTCCTTGATGTTGTCTGTCCATGTCTTTATTTGTCCTCCTCTGCTTCTTCCACCCTCGACAGTTCCCTGCAGTATTGTTTTTGACAAGGAATCGTGCCTGCATACATGTCCGAACCATGCTAGTTTTTGTCGTTTCACTATTGAAAGCAATGGCTCCTGGACACCTGCACACATCTCTACTTTATTTCTTACGTACACATTGGTCTTATGTTCCCTATAGGAAAATCGTAGAATTCTTCTGTAGCATTTATACTCGAAAGCCTGTAATCTTCTCACCATGTCCGCAGTGAGTGTCCAACTCTCACAACCATACAACACAACAGAAAGCACCAGCGACCTATACAGTTTGATTTTCACTCCAACACTGATGTTGCTTTTCCAAATCACAGTTAGCCTTGACAATGACGCTAAAGCCATCTCCAGCCTTATTTTTAGTTCTGCTTTGCATTTACCATCGCTGCATATACTGGATCCGAGGTATTTGAAGGTATTCACCTCTTCAAGCTTGTGTCCATTCATCATGATATTAGTCTGGTTTTCTGTGTCTCTGCTGTTTACCAAAATTTTGCTCTTATCTGAATTGATTTCCATTCCGTACTTGCTGGTGACTTTTTCTAACTTTGATGTTAATTCTTGCAATGATTGTTCTGACCCAGCTATAAGATCAATATCATCAGCGAAACGCAAGTTGCAAATAGGGCGACCTCCGATCGATATAGACGTGTTGTAGTCATGCAATGTCTCTTGTATGATGTGCTCTAAGTATATGTTAAAAAGTACTGGGGACATTCTTTTCAATATATTAACTGCAGACATGAATTTGCCTGTTTACAGGGATTTCATTTAAAGTATATCGAAACATTCTGTGGGGCAGGTTGTGACATTCAAAAACATTCTGTGGGGCAGGTTGTGACATTCAAAAACATTCTGTGAAGTCGAAGGAACTTGTTTTTTCTCACTTCATGCATATAAATGTGTCATAACCCACCAAAATGTAAACCTGTTACAGAAATGAGCGTTCGTGGCAGTGTTAAAAAATGTAATTGTCGGCAGAAAGAAATACATCCACACTTCTGCAAATTTTTGTATGAATCAAGATTGATCTATTAAGATTCAACAATTTGATATTTTTCACCATCCTTCAAGACATAGCATATTACTGGCCACCCATGTAACCGACAGGCTTTGACTAAACTTGATTTCAAACTTAAATACACCCATACATCATTATAGCAACCCCCAAGTGAAATTAGTAAATACATCATTTGTAAACAAACACACATAACTAGCAAGTTGACAATGAATTCCCACTTTTCCACACAAATAGAAGGCCACAAAGAGTCACTTTATTTTTGGAAAATAATCTAGATGTATACCTTATTGTTACTGCATAGAATCATAAGGTATATATATCCCTATCGTAATGGTTAAGCTGTTCAAATGGAATTCAAGAGGTTATGGGTTCGAATCCATCTCATGTCATCTTGTTTATAAGGTGGACTTTTGTGGAGATCCTTCTGGATTATAGCTTGAAGCTGTGGAGTTACCTACAATGAGTGGTACTCTCGGCAGGCGGCATGCTGCTTTGTTGAGAGTGACTGAGTCAATATAGGAAATAAAATACAGTTGTCAGTCTTCTATGACTTTTGAACCACTTTTTTATATAAGTGTAGGTGAAATAGTTACATCCCACTAAATGGACAAGTCCATGTTGTGCAGTTGGTATCTTGACAAGCACTCATCATATCATTCATGCATAATGTAAATACAGGATAAAAATGTGTGGTTGTATTTGCCTTCTTATTAATTTTTTACTAAACTAATAGCATAAATGTTCCAGTGTCGGGTAACAACCTCAAACATGAAATTTGCGGCTGGGGTAACACAGGGCAAATATCAAAATGAACAAAAATATGTATAAGTGAAATAAGTCATAAAGCAACCTAACAACGTGACAGATGACGTTTCTACTAAAAAGCCTTCATCAGGACAAATCCCGTTGAGGCCAACTCCTTGATGTGGAGATGGGGCTTAGTCCAGCAAACAGAGGCTGGAAACTAAGATTGGTCGGGCCAACCCAATATCGAGCAGGGTCACAATCCTACCTAAGCAAGCGCAGGTGCTGAATCAGGGATACCAGGCGCACCAGCAACCATGGTATCATGCAAACCGAATAGTTGACATGTCTGCATGACAAAATTATAAAAATCGTCATGGTGCTCGCCCTGTGAAGTTCCCCCAGGCAGGAGCAGTGCTGGATTCTGAACCTCGACAGCGACTGGCCAACCAGACAGGATGAAAACTCCTCTGAATATTATGCACTGGAATGCAGAGGGAGTTAAAAATAAAAAAACCGAACTAGAAAACACCTTGCACCAGAAAGAAATTAGTATTTGCTGCAAACAGGTAACCCATTTGAATTAAAAAATAGCATTCAAAATACGAGGTTACCAATGCTTTAGAGTAGACAAGAAAGATCGGAGGAAAGGCGGCATACTAACTCTGGTCAAGATAACATCAACGCCATAGAAAAGAAAACACAAGAGGAAGGTGCCGAATACCAGATAATTCACATAAAAGAAGACAACTCCCTTGAACTGGACATACTAAACTTCTACTGCCCAAATGACATCCCACTAAACATGACCAGTATTAACATCACGAACAAACACTTTCTGGCAGTAGGAGACTTTAACAGCGACTCCCAAAGCTGGGGATATAACAATTTAGACAGAAGGGGAGAAGAGATAGAAAGTTGGCAAGATGATAACGACCTAATCCTCCTAAACAATCCACAGGATCCACCAACTTTCTACTCCCGAAGATGGCATAGCACCTCAACCCCAGACCATGCATTCTGCACCTCAGAACTGGCTGGAATAATGGAAAGAACAATAGGTGAACAACTTGGTGGCAGTGATAATCGTTCAGTTATCATCCAAGTAAACAAATCAACAATTACAAGACCAACTAAGCTAAGATGGAACTACAAGAAAGCAAACTGGCACATATATAAACATAGAGCAAACCTACTTACACAAGACATAAAATTAATAGGCAGAGACATCAACACTATTATCATGGAGTTTAATAAAGGAATACTTCAAGCAGCTAAGGAGACAATACCAAGAGGAGCAAGGAAGAATTATGTACCATATTGGACCAATAGGCCTACACTTCAAAAACTACAGGAAGAACTGACTGAAGCACGTAATATGGCAGAGAAGCAACCATCACAACAGAATCACATCGCTCTACAAAAAACCAAAGCAAAGTTCACTAAAGAAAAGATAGAAACACAGAGAAGAAGTTGGAAAAAATTCAAAAATTAAATTTTGAAAAGTAAGGGAGAAAGCTGTGGAAATTAACCAAGCAAATAAATGATGACAGCAATACCCAGCGACAAAAATTAGCTGTAAATTTCAGGTAAATTCCACTCTGGCAAACAAGCTTGCGGAATCTTACAGAAAAGAAAGCACAATTATTATTAATACATGCAGACAACGAAGCATCCGTCAAGAAATAAATAATGATAAGAACAACACAAACTGCCCAGACGTCATGTCCAAATTATTCATAGAAGAATTAAAGGCATATATAGGGAAACTAAAGGATAGAAAATCACCAGAACCGGACGGTGTCACCAATGAAATGCTTAGGAACCTAGGACAGGCAGCAATGTACAAATTATTACATATATACAACTATAGTTGGGAAACAATGTACCACAGTCGTGGAGAGAAGCGTTTATGTGTCCTATTATTAAAAAAGGCACGGACAAACAGAAGCCCGACAGTTATAGACCAATAAGTCTAACAGGTTGTGTCTGCAAGACAATGGAAAGGATGGTCAACAGAAGACTAAAATGGTACCTAGAATTTAAGAAGCTATTGGTGCCAGAACAAGCTGGGTTTAGAGAGTGTAACAGCACAGAAGACCAAATAACATTCCTGTCCCAGATCATAGAAGACGCATTTCAAGAAAATAAAAAAGTTTTCACCCTATGGATAGATCTTCAAAAAGCTTTCGACAAGGTCTGGAAAGATGGACTGATAATAAAGCTGCAAAGAAACGGAATATGGGGCAATATGAGCAAGTGGATCCGTTCCTTCCTACACAATAGGAAAGCAAGTCATCATGGAAGGATATAACAGCAAAAACGTCCTCCTAAAAAATGGAGTTCCTCAAGGCTCAGTATTGTCTCCAACTCTGTTTCTTGTCTTCATAAATGATATAATTTGTGAATTGCCACAAGGTGTGAGAGCTGCAATGTACGCTGATGACTTGGTGGTGCGGTGTGTAGAAGAACATCTAAAGATCGCCAACAAAAAAATAAAAGGCAGCAGACAACATAGCAGCATGGGCAGATAAATGGATGGTAAAGATAAATGCTGAAAAGTCTTCAACAGCACTCTTCACACTCTCAAAAAAGGACAAAGCAGGAGAGATAAAACTCGGAAATGTACATATCCAAACAGAAGACGAGCCGGTGTACTTGGGCACTACGCTAGATAAGAGACTAACATGAAGGCCTCACATTGAGAAAACAGAAGCAAAAGCAAGAAAGAAACTTGCCTTCCTGAGGAAATTGGCAGGAACAAACTGGGGGGCCAATGAGGCAACTTTGAAGAAGGTATATACTGGTGCAATTAGACCAGTACTAGAATATGGATCAACAGCATGGACTTCAGCAGCCAACTCCCATCTACAAGCCCTGAACAAGGTACAAAATCAAGCACTTCACCTTATCACAGGTACCATGAAGACCTCTCCCATAAATGAAATGGAAAAAAATTACAGGAATCACCCCTTGATTCTTCTTGATTCTTCATTCGAAAACTGACCTCACAGCACGTGGGGCATTCCCATAAGTACTCCCCCCTCTGTTCCAGCAGCCATTCGACTCGATGGTGTTTCGAGTCCAATGCCGCCGAAACAGACGTCGACATCAGGGCACAATTCTGGCCCTTGCGACAGGTTTCTTTGTTGTTCCGCTCACCCACGCCGTGCTCGTAACTAGTTCAAACACAACGTCGGCCAGGCATCACCCCCTTACCATACATGCGAGACACTAAGACCATGGTACATGCGTAAAAGTACAAGAGCATGCCAGCACATCCAATGAGGACCAGACACAGTGACCTAGCCAGTGGAAGACTGACGAGGAGCAGTTTTATACACCGATCCAAAAAACTAAACAGAAAATATAAGGATGAACTACCAGACATTACAAGATATATATCACCAACACTTTTTCCGGTTCTGTGGGAGCAATACACAAATATCACTATCAGAACCACCATAAACAACTACCACACTATGATAGAACTGAATAATCTTCAAAAGAAAACAATAGTATGCAGCATGACTTAAGATATGTACTCCAGAGAAGCATGGATACAAGTATATACCGACGGATCAGCAACCAGACCAGTAAAGAATGGAGATGATGGTGTGTACATAAAATATCCAGAAAAAGAAAATGAATCCACATGTTCACCAACTGGAATATTCTGCTGCAACTACTCTGCAGAAGTACAGGCTTTAAACATTGCTGCAGAAATAATTAAAAACACAACAAGCCAATGCCAGCAGGTGGTATTTCTTACTGATGCTGTGTCTGTCCTACAAGCCCTTGACAGCGATAAACTGCCAGACCTGAAGAAAGCCACGCGAGAAGTGAGCATCCAAAGAAGGGTAGTACTACAGTGGATACCATCCCACTGTGGCATACCAGGAAATGAAGAGGCAGACAGACTGGCAAAGATGGAACAACACAGGAACAAAAAGACCAAGAAATCACCTACCAAGAAAAGAAGACCCCCATCAAAGCCATCAGGAAAGTCGTCCGCCCAAAAGACAATTACCACTATCTCAACAGAACAGAGCAGGTTATTATATTCCGCCTCATAACAGGACACAACAGATTAAACAGTCACTTAAATAGACTAAGAGTGGCCCCATCACCACTGTGCCTTTGTGGGCAGGCAGCACATACAGCTAAATATATCCTGCTAGACTGCAATACACTAAACCAGTTAAGGGAAGGACACTGGCCCACAGAAATGGATATCCACAGAAAAATGTATGGGAGCACTGAGGAGCTTTCAAATACAGCAGCATTTATTAAGAAAACAGGACTTGCTGTGTAGACATGTCAAACTCCGAACGAGAAGACGAAAAAGATCAGGACAAACAAAAGACCACAGTAAACAAATCTTACATAGAGACAAACATGGTTGTAATAGGAAGAAAAAAGAAGGAGAGAAGGACAATATCTAACTGATGACGGAGGAAGCAAAGATAGGGCAGCATGACAGGGAAGAGGAGGGTGTGAGGAGAAGATAGTGGTGAGTAATGAGGGGAAAATTCACAGAAAAAAGTAAAAAGTGAAAATAGATAAGATATAATGAAAGCAAAATGAGATAAATTTAAAATACTTATCTTTAAAGTTGTAAGCTTGAATAGAGGACGTATTAAAGCAATATCATCATCATCAGGTGCCATGCCGGGTGGCGTAGGCGGTCATGGCTCTCCACAGCTCTCTGTCTACAGTATTATATGTCAAAGTCGTTGTTGTTTCTTTGCCGTGCCAGGTTGTCAAACTGTCTAATATTTTCTCACGTTGTCGCCCTCTTACTCTGGTGCCTTCAATCTTGCCTGTTGTGATTATGTTATCTAAACCTGCCTGTCTCATGAAGTGGCCAAAAAAAGAAGATTGCCTTTTTCTAATATTGTTGATTAAGGTCCGTTTCGCATTTAACTCTTTTAACACCTCTACATTAGTTTTTCTAGCAGTCCATGGTATTCTCAGCATTCTTCTGTAGAACCACATCTCTGTTGCCTCCAATCTCCCACTTTCCAGTTTGTTTATTGTCCAAGACTCGCACCCATATGTTAGTATAGGGGTTATATAGCACTGCAGAACTCTCTTTCTCACCTCTAATGACAAGGTCATATTACACAGTATATTTTTCATTTATCTGAATGTTGTTTTTGCCTGTCCTATTCTGCATCTTATTTCTGTTGAACTTATTCCATCTGCTGTTATAATTGTACCTAGATATTTGAATTGGTGGACCTGTTTTAATACTATATCATTCACTATGATCTTGCAAGGTGTGTTATTTTCTTTCTTTGAAATAACCATTACTTCTGTTTTCTTGATATTTAGGAAGAGGCCTTTCTCTTTGCTTTCTGTGACTACTACTTTAATTAAGTTTTGTAGGTCTTCCTCACTTTTTGCAATCAGAACAGTGTCATCCGCATATCTCAAATTATTTATGTTATGTCCTCCCACTGATATTCCTGGGATATCTACTATTGCACGCAATATGTTTTCACCGTATAGAGAGAACATGTCTGGTGAAAGCACGCATCCCTGTCTGACTCCTTGTCTGACTCCTTGTTTTGCAATATACCAGATTATATAATATAATATACAATATACCAGCAATATACCAGATTATATAATAGACTAAGGCCAGTTTTCACCGGTAGAAAGACTGGAAAGACATCGTCGGGCAATTAGAGGCAATACAATCGTACACAATACCGAATAAACAAAGGGAGTTGAGAGAACGCGCGTAAAGCAATAACTGCCTCCCTTGGACCGCCCCCACATTCCTTCCTTGTGTAACATGTCTCCGTTTTGTGGTCTACGACGATCTGCCACTTTCACTTCACTTCTTCCTCGCATCTTTATTTCCTCTATTTTTATTCTCCTTCATTCTCTAAGCCTCCCTACCCCCATCTTTTTTCATCTCTTGCTGTCTGTTTATATGGGTCGTTTGGTTTGAATCATGGATACTGATATCTCCCCCCCCCCCCCCACTTCTTTTCTTTAGATTCTACATCCCTGCCTTACGCTTAGGTCTTGCTTAACGCGCCTTCTCTCAATTCCCGTTATTTATTAGGCCGTGTCCACGATTTTATTGCCTCTAATTGCCCGAGGATGTCTTTCCCGTCTTTGTACCGGAGAGAACAGGCCTTGGTCTACTATATAATCTGGTATAACGGTTTCTTCTTCTTCAGCGTTCATTCTCAAACTCCCGCTGGACCTCCCTTGTAGCAGGACCACGATCCTACTAGATTTCCAGCAGGATTCAGTCCAGAGAATAGAAATGCGCTGTGTCGCCGTTTTATTTGCACCAATGGCCAAACACATCCGTCTTCAGCGGGGTATATTGGTTTAGTACGTCCTCTTTTCAAGCTGACCACATTGTAGAAAATTATTTTAAATTTATTTCATTTTACTTGCATTATATCTTATCTATTTTCACTTTTTACTTTTTTTATGTGCACTTTCCTCTTCTTACTAACCACTATCTTCTCCTCACACCTCTTCTTCACTGTCATGCTGCCCTATCTTTGCTTCCTCCGTCATCCATTCGCTATTGTCCTTCTCAACTTCTCTTTCCTTCCTATCACAACCATGTTTGTCTCTATGTAAGATGTGTTTACTGTGGTCTTTTGTTTATCCTGATGAAAGCTTTTTTAGTAGAAACGTCGTCTGTCACCGTGTTTCGTTGTTAGGTTGTTTTATGACTTATTTTGGTAACACTGAAACTTATTTTTGTTCATTTTAACTATTATAATAGTTTTTTAATAGTCTTTATTGTGTCTTCTAGTGTTTCATAACATACGTCTATTTCCTCTTCATTATAGTTGGCAATTCTTATGTTTATATTGGTACAGCTAATGATATAGTTAACTTTCTCTTTTTGAACTATAATTTCCACTCCGTGTTGGTGTTTTGCATTGTCTCCACTATACCAAATTTTATGACCGTCATCCGTTGTTGTTTCACCGAATCTCGTCCACCTTACCTCTGACATGCCCACGATGTCATAAGTGTAATAATCGTGCGCAGATCTTAGAACTTATGTTGTCGTCTTCTTATGAATTTTCTCTGCTTTTGCTGTTAGACGTCGCAGGATTTAATGACGATCCGTTTTCGAATTATGGCACATTTGATCGAATGATATTCAGTAAAATATACTCCACCGAAGACGGATGTGTCGGGTCATTGGCGCAAATAAAACGGCGACACAACGCATTTCCATTCTCTGGACTACATCCTGCTGGAAATCTAGTAGGACAATGGTCCTGCTACAAGAGAATTCAGCAGGAGTTTGAGAATGAACGCTGAAGAAGAAGAAGTAAAATATAGCGTTTCAAGAGGTTAGTGATTCCTTCAATCTACCTTCTTCTTGGTCTTTCCGTCAATTGATTTTCCCATTCTAATGATGTAGACTCTTGCTGCTGGCTAGTTTGGTCCCATTGTCATTAACTACCATTTCAGTCTCTTCTGTTCAATATATTTGACCACATATTTTGTTCCAACAGTTTTTGAATTCTCTTCATTTCTTAAATGGTCTCCTCTTGTTTGCTGTTTTTCTTAGGTATATCATTTAACACATAATAAAATGTCTGTATTGTTCTTTTGTTGGCGTCTACAACCGGTAGCACATTGTTGGCGTCTACAACCGGTAGCACATTGTTGGTGTCTACAACCGGTAGCACATTGTTGGTGTCTACAACCGGTAGCACATTGTTGTCGTCTACAACCGGTAGCACATTGTTGTCGTCTACAACCGGTAGCACATTGTTGTCGTCTACAACCGGTAGCACATTGTTGGTGTCTACAACCGGTAGCACATTGTTGGTGTCTACAACCGGTAGCACATTCTTGGCGTCTACAACCGGTAGCACAATGTTGTCGTCTACAACCGGTAGCACATTGTTGTCGTCTACAACCGGTAGCACATTGTTGGTGTCTACAACCGGTAGCACATTGTTGGTATGAAGATTGAATTTATGATTTTCCGTTTGACATGATGAACCTATTTCCGAAAGCACAAACAAACTACAATAGAAAGATAATCCGGAAAATTAATAATGGAGTTCTGACCACATTCTTCTTCTTTCCTTCCTCGTTTACCCTTTACGGGTGTCGAGGGAGATACAATGTTCTTGTTCTCGCTTTTCTAGCAGCTTCAGTTAGTGTTGTTTGGTGTTCGTGTAATGTCTCTTTGATGTTGTCGATCCAGCGTACTCTAGGTCTACCCTTGGCTGTTCTTTCTGCTTCTCCTCTCTTCATATATGCTTTATAAACGAATGATTCACACGACATTCTTTCCAGGTGACCAAACCATTGTATCTGTTGGTTTTGTATGTATTGTAGAATTGATATGACACCCACTCTTTCTCTTATGACATCGTGTCTAATTCTGTCTTCTGGTCACTCCTGTGGCTTTTCTCAGACATCTCATCTCTGTTGTAACCAGTTGTCTCTTAATCTCGATTGTGAAGTATGACTTATGTTGTTAACATCTCTGCCCGCCATTGTTGGAATGTTCTCCACATGAAATTTATTTTAGCGAATAACTTGTTATGAACATAATAAATCATCTACCGACTCACTAGGTCTGTCATATAGTCCTCTTTATCCTTGACATATAATTATTCTGACCACATTGTGTCTCCTTATTTTCACAGTCGACATTGCATACTTTATGATACAACTGTCATTAGAGAGCCATGTCACCTTTGCTTAATTGATCAGAGACATCATCATTAGATGATACGGTCTAATTTCGTCAGCAGAGTTCTTGCAGTTTCTGTTCTTACATTTCAGGATATCGTTCGCAAGGACATTATTCTATCTCATCCGCCAAGCTACTATTGTGTGATAGCCATCTACCTATGTTCCTTCAGCACCTAACACCGTGCTTAGGGTAGAAACCAGAGCTCTCCAGTTCGAGCGATGTCATACTACTGTGTATAATTCTTGCATGTTGTTACCAATAGTCATAGAAACTTCGATGGGTCTTCTGCGCAGATTCTCTCTTGGGCTGCGTTTTTTTTCTTGTGTCATCTATAATTGTGCGATAGAAATAGTTGAGCTAAATGGCCATCGTTGACTCCGAAGAATAAACAACACAACAAAGTGAATAAGACGGGTAATATGGGGATCCATGCAGTATGCGTGGGTGTATACGTTCAGAGAACTAACAACCACGCCTGAAAGTCACTACTATCCTGTCAACCAGCAACATCGCTGCTATTCATCAGAAGAGGAGCTAGCTAACATAGAACAGCAAGTGTATTGATAAAATACAAAGCAATCTGCTGTATGCATTCTCCAAATCAATCGCGACAGTACACATTTAAAAAGAAGAAATAATAACACAGCAAATTGGATTTAATCTATTTCCCCTCAGATGAATCGATTCACCTAATTGCCGTGCAACTTAAGTCATCACGTTTTCCGTCTTTGACGACATCCCTAAAGAATGCGATTTTAGTCAAGACTTTCAATGTGTATAGTTTCATGCCACTGTGAATGTGGACTGGTCGGCGGACACTGTGATTATGTGTCAATTGGCCGGACACATATGACTTCTAGGTCACTTCGCCCCTATTTAGGGTGGGACAATCAACTCTACCCCTCCCCCCATGGCAAAACATACACTACACAGGTATGTAAATTCCTTGATAACCACAAACACTAAACATTACTACGTACCAACAGACTTTAGTACTACATGGGCCAATTAGGCGTACTTACAAACATAAATAACACATAGACTACACATAAACAAGGTTGCTTCAGATGTGACGTGGGTAAATGAATAATATAATATAGACGCATAGATGATTTATTATTAATGAATACATAATAACGCAGCTAACATGTCCCCTGGTTATATAGAACTCACATACCAAATTTCTCATGCTTAGCCAAAACACTAAAAACGTATGAATAGATTTGTCAGAGCTAATTGGTCTTTACAATTCATTCCACGTATATTTTTTAACTTGTTGAGCTCAGGTATTGAAAGTCAACATTGTTCCACCCACATTCTGCTTCTACAAATGATGTAATGCTATTTGGCTGTACACGGCTGGTGTTATGTGCTTTCTGTGAAACCGTGACGGTCTACCATTTGTTTTTCCATACTATCTCTACCACGTAATTCTTTGCGTTTTGGTTATTTGGCATTCAGCTTACTGCATTTATTTAAATTATACTGTGTATACTGTGCTAGTGATATCATATTGAAAGGATTGAGTCGCTATAACATGTTTTCCCAGCTTCTTCTTGTCGAAGACTATGTACGGGTAGTGGTCGCTGCCATGATGCCCTAATGCGTTCCATCTGTATACAGGGGCCAAGGCGGTGAAGACCATTGTTAGGTCTACTATGCTGCCAATGTCCTCAGGTCGGCTAGCTGTTCTGGTCATTGTGACATTAGTAAAGTATACGATATAGTAAAGTGACAACCATATCTTTTCACCAAGACGCAGGGCCGTAGATACAATTTCCGTAGAGGGAGGGGTAACTAAACAGAAGAATTTCCATTCTTGTGAACGATTTTTATGTTGTCGTGAGTTTTTAGTGACATTTTTAAATAATAAAATTGGGGTGGGGGCGGGGGGGGGGATACTCGGAGAATACTTGGGATTTCACTAAGAGATAGAATTAGAAACGATAACATCAGACAGATAACCAAAACAATACCAGTATTGGAACACATCAAAAGACAACAGATCAAGTGGTTTTCACACGCTTCCAGACTACCGACAGATAGCATGCCACAAATGGCTATGACACATAGGCATAACGGTTATAAAGCCAGAGGCAGACCATGTAAAAGATGGATCACAGAAATCAAAGAAGTCACAGAAACAAGCTTACAAACAGCGCACAAGAAGGCCATCTCCAGAGAACTCTTCCATCCCTGACACCGCAAGGCAAACAAGGGTCACAGCGTCTAGATAGAAAAAATGGGGGGGGGGGGTAACACCCCTTTTTGGATTTCCCCTAGAACTAAATGTCAGTTTCTGATTTCCCCCTCCTTTATCTACGGGCGTGCCTAGCGAACCAAGTTCGTGTCTTCAATGAAACTACTCAGGAAAAAAATATACGTGACCTCTGACTTTATGTTCATGCATCACAAAATATGATCACCATTTGTTAGATCCGTTTCATGAAATTCGGTTAGAGATTTGTCATTGTGTATGAGTTCTTAATGTGTACGTAAGAAATAAAGTAGAGATGTGTGCAGGAGTTCAGGAGCCATTGCTTTCAATAGTGAAAGGACGAAAACTAGAATGGTTCAGACATGTATGCAGGCACGATTCCTTGTCAAAAACAATATTGCAGGGAACTGTCAAGGGTGGAAGAAGCAGAGTAGGGCAAATAAAGGCATGGACAGACAACATCAAGGAATGGACAGGGCAAGATATTTCCACACTCATCCGCATCGCTTAGGATAGCATTCGCTGGAGGACTCTGTGTGCTTAAGCATCCAATGTGGTACCCCTACGACCCTGAAGGGTTACGGGTTTATTGATTGATTTTGATTGATGAGTTCTTATGTGGTTAATAAACCCTATGTTTGCAAAAGTCCTTGGACAAGCTGAACATGGTATGATCACTTTTTATAGTGTTTAATCTTCTCATGTATTTCTACTTACCCTCCTGTTGAGCTGCTCCATTTATTCTTTTATCCTAAAACATTTTTTGACCGTAGAACGCATTCTATACAGTTATTTTTCGTGCATCATCTTTCCATGTAAACTGGTTTATTTCCGATTCTTTCAAGTGAGGTTTTTAGCGAGTCTTTACAGCTATTCTGCTGACCAACTTCGAACGAATGTCCTACTGCAAGCAGTCACCATAGAGGAGTATTTTTTGCAGGCTATGATATGGTATACTACATGACCCGCCAACGAATCTGTGAAATTATCAACAAAATTTAAATGTTAGGGATTCCAGCTCTGTCATGGACAGCGGTATTCGGAATCTTGTCTTGCGATCTGATGTTCATCGCCTCACTGAGACACACTATGGAAGTGATTGAGCTTCCCTACGTGTCGTTTATATACGGTCCATGTTTCACCAGCGTATAAGATCACTGGAATTACATATTATGTAAGCATTCAGCGTAATATAAGGCTAACGCCAATCCTCTACCACACATTTACATAATATCTATCAAATGTGCTGCTTGTAATGTAATTGAGAAACCGTTTCCCTTCTAATGGTTCTCTGTGGATAGAAAAATGACTTTCATTGAAGATTTCGATTTAAGCGTACTTAAGTTGTGCTATGTGTCGTAGTAAAGTTAACCGATATCATTTATTAATGGCGTAGTGTTGTGAGATATTAGTGATCTCACAGTTCAGTGGCTCTGCCATACGAGGGCGGTAACCATCTCCTCTTCCTCGCAGTCATCCTTCCCAGAATAATCCGGTATCCAAATAAGGCTGGGTCGACCCTGGAGCCGTTACGATATGAAAAAACATTTCCGCCTTAACTTGGGAATCTCATGTGACCTCTGACTACAATGGTTTTGTCAAGTGTAGGGTCTATAATGGTGGGCAACAACGTGGATATTCTGAATGCAAACTCTACTATGACCATAATTAGATGCTGTCTAGTGATAGTCATATCTTGACGGACACAGATCCGTAGATACGAATTGGTGTATTTGGGGGTGGGGGAGGGGTGGTTATATGGTTCATCCAAGACTGTCCCCAGAAGGACCTGTTATCTAGAATTGTCACGTGTCCGGACGGAGGCCCTTTTTGAGATTTCGGTTGGTGACTATTTATATACTTGGAGTATTTTTAGCATGTTATTTCAAGAATGCATATAGTGACCAGCTGAAAGCCTAAGAATGATAAAAAACGCAAGGAATGTAGGTACTAATTAATTCCGTTGAAAGGACTTTATGGAGACGGCCATTGTTTATCTACCCTTTAGGTAAATAGAAAATAATACTGAAAAGTTTCAAAGATTCATCCACACGCATAGCGATTTGCACCAAAAAAAATAACAAAAGCAACAACGCATTGTTAGGAAAAGGCCTACTCTAACAAATCTAGACATAGCTACGTATCTACACAGACGATAACTTGTATGCCAGCTAGGAATGTTTAAAAAATATCTTGTACAGTTAGGAAACAGTTAAAAGCAGGTTATTACCTATATTGAGCGCATGCGTATGGCTTACACACGGAAAACCCACAGCGACCTAAAAGAAACCGTTACATGCGTGACCATATCGGATATAAATAACCAAATGGTCAGAGGGTGTCTGACAAAGTGGATGGTGCCGCAGTAACCTAATGAACAAATAGTAAAGCAAAATGAGTTAATAGTAACGCAAAATGAGTTAAACAGGTTACTAAAACACTTACCTAGCCTATTAATAAAAATATATTTAAAAAGAAAAAATATATATATAAAAAAACATACAATAAAACTAAACAGGACAATTCTCCACGTATCGGCTTAAATTGAACCTTTTTCAAGAGACAAACAACAGAAAACGACAAAATAAAAAACAAAATAAATGACTATATTTCATCAAGCCCCGTCTCCATAGCGCAGGGATGGCAACGCATCTAGTAAAAGAGAAAATGCGTGCATTCATTATAAACAAAAAAACTTGTCAAAGTCTTACATTCATAGTACTCAATATCACTTTCTATTTCTTCTAGTTATCCCTCTTTCCTCGCCAGAAGATACAGTTTTTTTTATTACCAAATATGCCACATGGACCAGGGATCCACGACAGTACTATTTCTTTGGCGGTACTGCTGAGGTGTAGTAAGCAGGCAGAAATCCCTGTAAATGAAAGAATACCGTGGACATAATGAAATTCAAGTAGGAAGCATTAGGATAAATGAAAATAATTCTTACATATTTACAAATGAAAATAATTCTTATAATTTATCCTCATGCTTCCTACTTGAATTTACTTGTATACGATATTATTTGAGGCAACATTGTTCTGTCTCTATGTTATTTATGTTTACAAGAAGGCCTTTAAATATATTTTTATTAATAGGCAAGGTGTTTTAGTAACCTGTTTAACTCATTTTGCTTTACTATGTGACCATATCGGTATGGTCGCATAGCCTATTGATTGTTCGTAGAATAAAAAGTCACATCATTCAAATATTTCCTGTAGTGTTTGTCAACCGCTAATAGGATCTTTCTGTGCAAGAAAAGGATCGGAATACAAATGGCTATTTGAAGAAAATCATGTGTTGATGATCTTAAAACACACATACAAAAGACGGAAAGTTAACATAGTCACAAGACTGCCAAATAACTTTATAACTTTTGTAATGATTCACATTCTAAAATAAGTGATAACACATTATTTATAGAACATAAATAATATATATATATTCAAATTGAACTGGACTTCCATTTGTGGTCATAAGAAATAGCTCAGCGCTCACTCCGCCCCATTGTATCGTCATTAAACGTGTCTATCGGAAATCCCGAATTTAAAAATGTTTAGCGGAATTCAGACAATAAGGTAATACCGAAGAACTTCGACCTTGTTTCTTCGGTAAGAGAGACAGGATCAGGTCATTCTAGCGGTTCATATATTTACGGTTTGGTAGTTTTTTGTGTTTCTTGAAAAAGGTCCCAATAGGACCGTAACGTAGAAAATTGTTGTTTTGTTTTATTGCATGTTTTTAATATACCTTTTCATCTAAATGTGTTTATAGTTAGGTATTCCCAGTAACCTGTTTATCTAATTTTGCATTACTAATTGTTACTTTTGTTACTGCAGCACCCTCCACTTTGTCGGACACCATATGACCATTTGGTTATTTATATGTATAATTCACATACATAGGAAGCAATATAGCAACAGACAAGAGCAACAAAGAAATACACACTAGATGTAATAAAGCATACCTAGCTCTAGGGCAAATGACACCAATCTTCAGAAACTAAAATAACACTATTCAAAACGATTATTATGCCAGCGCTGTGCTACCAATTAAATATAGAAGACGTATACATTATGCCAAAAATGGAGAATGATAGCACAAGACAAACGTCAACAAGTGAAGCTGACATGGCATGCTTACGCAGAATCCTAGGAATATCGCTAAGAGACAGAGTGAGGATATTAGAAAAAGAACCGGCAGCACCCCAATCTTGGAATATATTAAGAAACAACAGATCAAATGATTTGCACACATCAGCAGACTACCATCATACATTATACCACATCAATCTATGCCACACAGATACAGTGAAGGCAGACAGAGAGAACGATCACGAAAACGATGGACCACCGAAATAAAAGAGGTGACACATTCCACAATATACTCAGCACACACGAGGGCCATCTCCAGAAAACTCTTCTACCCCTGACAGGCAACAAAGTGTTAAGCGATAGAAAGACATTCACTGACCTCCATATCATGTTATTAGGACCAAGGTCCGAGTATAAATATTTCGTGTTACAGATTCAGTTACAGCATTTAACTGTATCGATGAATAACATTAGTAAATAGGAAAATTCGTTTGGATGCATTATTTATAATAAAAAGTATATTTATTTTGCACTTTATAACATATAAGCATATATTGTTTTGTGAAAATTAAGTTTTGTTTTCTATCCTTCAGTTGAGGGAAGAGTTCCATGAATTATATTTTTTTACAAATCCGACATTTCCGCTGGAGGAAACATACATAAGACATATTGTAATTCTAAGTAGGATTCCTGTGCTGTGTTTTCTTAAAGAATGGTCAGTAAGCAAAAGCTGCTCTATGTGCATAACATTGCTATTCGTTATTGTATAGTTACACTGTTGCTTTAGCATGTTCATTGTAATCTGTATTGTGTTTGGAAAGTGTTGTCTCAACTGAGACATTGTTGACGCAATATTTTGTCGAGCGATTTCAATTTTGGATTACTCACCGAGTTCGATCACTGCAGTCTGCTGATTAGTAGAAGATATCCACCCAGTTTTTAACTGGTGAGTCTAGAAAACTAAACCGTTATTTTAACACAGTGAAAATCTGTTTCAGTTGTGTATGTTATCTGCTTTTTTCGTGTAAATTAATTTCCTCTCTGCTGCCTAACAGACATGATGTGGGTTCGACATTAATATTTCATCATTAATTGATTTCATTATTATTTATCAGTTTGAATTAGCCTAGGCTATGCGAGTGAGCTATAACACTAACGGCATAAGTCAACAGTACTCTGTATTATAATTGTTTTTCTGTTATTAGTATGCCTACATCTTATTTTTAGTATTAGTAGTAGACTCCTTAATTTTGAAGCGCACAATAAAATAAATAACCAACATTTACAATGGATTTAATTTTAATCATATTAATAAATACGGCTATGTATTACTATTATTATTATTTATTATTATATTATAAGGCCCGTGCTCTGCATATCATACTCATATTGGACATACCCAATAATTATCTGTCCAATTGTTGAGATGACCCTTATAAATTAGGCTAAGTAAAAAAAAAGGGCTGAAATTGCTTTTGGGTCTTCACTGTGACCTTTGTTCTAGTTTTATTCTACTGAGACATATTACCTAACCTTTGCGGTGTGATTGAGCACGCACAGCATGTGATTGAATTAGCGATAGGGTTAGAATTAGGGTAGGATGAATATGTGCAACAGTTGTGATATTTAACCTACTTATGTTAAATTTTCTAAAAATTATTGTCTGCGTCAGGAGGTGTGATGTCACAGCATCCATCGATTTGATTGGTGTTACAATATCAAATCCGTGATGTCAGCTACTTAAAAATGTAAACAGTTTGCTATTTATACCGCTGTGAAGGCCTAAAAGAAATTTTAACCGCAAAAAGGATTTAAATTATTAGTAGGTTCACAAATCACAAGAATTAACACATAATTTATGAAATTCTTTTGATTCACTTTTATCATGAAATATTCTTTGTGATCATATCGATGCTTCAATATCCTTATTGTGAACATTTCAAGAGTTATATCTTATATTCATCTTAAGAATTAACAAATCATATAGGGCCTAGGTCTAAGTCTTTAATCTGAAGATTGTTTGAAACGGTTACATGAGTGATGTAAGGGTTTCATCATCAAGCATGGTTGTAAATATTAACTTGCAGTAAAGGAAACCTTACAGACTGAAAGTGATGAACTTTATGATTAGTAATAGACCTGCTGAGTAAAGCATATGAAAATTAGTGATATTACATAGGGCTAATTAATACCTGTTCTAATTGTTCTTGTAGAAGAAACTAGAAACTGTAGGTAGGTATACAGGTCTACTGTATTCACTTCTTCTGCTTTGTTCCCAAACTTCTGCAGATGAGTAGAATCTCGTTCAGGAAATAGAATGTGTTTCGTTGTTTTACAGCATAGCTGTGATTATGTCTAATAGCCTGACACATATACTTTTTGGTTACTTTGCTCCTATTTTGGATGGGAAGTCAACTCCACCCCCCAAAACCTTAGCTGCCTCTTATGACGTGCGTCGCAGACATCACTATTATATGCTTTCCTTTCATACACATGGGTGCACATTGTTTACTAAGAATGTTATATACTTTTAATTGTACTCTCCCCAAAAAGATACACACACTGTTTTAATACACAGAAAATAATTATGATAAAGTTTATTTTTGAGTTATGCATTAAAAAGTTTTAATGTGTTGATAGAATTCATTCGTTTGTCTGCAGTCAAACTTTACATTTCTTCACTTATCTTAGTAGGAGTGCAGGAAATATGTCTTGTTTTTTCTTGTTCTAGACACTAGTGCTATGAAGCATCATGGGCAACCTAAGTCTTCTATTTATAGCCAGGAAATGTGTATGCTAGTATAATTACGAAATATAATATGGTCACACAATAAATAATGCTTGCTGGTCACAATAAAACTTAGATAAGTAACACAGTTTGTTTTAAAATAAAATTCATTTAGAAAACCTGAATGTGATTATAACACATTTTATGTGGGTATTCTTCTTCTGCGTTCGTTCTCAAACTCCTGCAAATTAGCAGGATGTAGTCCGGAGAACAGAATGCGTTGTGTCGTGGTTTACATCATTGCTGCGATATCTGTGCCTTTTGGCCTGACACATCCGACTTCAGCATGGCTTCGGGTCACTGACCATATATGGGAAGGGACAGCTAACGCCATCCCATAACCTCCTTAGTCGCCTTTTGCGACATGCATGGAAGGTAAACAGTGTTGTTATTCTTTGCTCCCCTTCGGATACAAAATTAAGAAGAAAACAGGGGCTACAGCTTGATCATGCACTTTTATAGGAAAGGAGCACTGCCTGTAGCAGGTTGCTGCAAATAATTGATGATAATTTAGGATATAAAAGCATGGCAGTTGCTCTATAAAAAGGTCAGTTTAGGTTTAGTAAAATGTGTCTCTTTTAGTGAGGTACACGTCTTTCAACTGTGGACAAATAGTCAAAATTGGATATATCAGAAATTATACCGTAAAAAATAGTGGAGGTCATGGTAATTCAATTACCATGACCTTCTAAAGTATTGAACATAATAATTTAGGTCAGTGGTAGGTAAGTAGTTAATGAGTTTATCTCTGTTTTGGAGGGTTATGCATCTTTCAACCAGAGGACATCAAAGTTCAATTAGGTTATATCAGGATGCACTACCTTAAAATATTAGAGGTAACAGAGACCCCAAGATCATCATCTCCAGGTGGTTAGTCTGGCGAATAGTATTATAGTTGTGCTATCGTGCCACTTTACTGCCAAATGTTCTCAGCTAATATTTTTAGCTTATCATGTCTGAATACCAGTGTCCTTACACGCCTGGCTGATGTACAAAGCACTTGGGACTATTAGATATTAATTCTTAATATTTTAGGATTATTAAATATTAATAAACCCTGATGGAAAAATTTCCCGTGGCAATGTTTGTCAGTTTATGTTTATCTTTTATCTATACATCTATGTGCACTCTGTTTCTTAGTGATATTCCTAGGATTCTGCGTAAGCATGCCATTTCAGCTGTCATAAGTTGAAGTTTGTCTTGTGTTGTCATTGTCCATGTTTGACATTGGTAGCACAGCGTTGGCATAATAATAATTTTGAATAGTGTTATTTTGGTGTTTAAATCTTCATATTTGTTTCTGAAGATTGGTATCATTTGCTCTGGGGCTTGGTGTGCTTTACTACATTGTGTATTTCTTTCTTTATTCCTAGGTATGTGAATTTTGTCTTTTGATTAAATCTGTTGTTTCCAATATATATATATATATATATATATATATATATATATATATATATATATATATATATATATATATATATATATATATATATATATATATCATATGATATGGATGTGAGAGCTGGAAAAGCTCGTTATCTTCAGAAAAGAAATTACTGAGTTTCAAGAACAAATGTCTTCGTAGGATAACTAGCACCCATTGGAGTGAATTCAAATCGAATGATAAAATCAGAGAAGAGACACATCAAAATTTCATCACAGATGTTATCAGAAAACGCTGTTGGTCCTACATCGGGCATGTCCTACGCGCAGACACCAACAGAATACACCACCAATCTCTTGAATGGATACCTACAGGCAAAAGAGCAAGGGGTAGACTAAAAGAAACACTCAGAAGAACAATACTTAGAGAAAGTAAAACAACCAATATTCATACTATTCAAGAACTGCACAGAATACCTTTGAACAGACAGAATTGGAGAGATTTGACCTCTGCCCTATGCGCTAACTTCAGCGCAAAAGGAAAATGAATGAATATATGTATTGGTGTTTCTTTCTCTTCTTCTTATCTTCATTTCTTCAGTCTTTTCTGTAATCTTCATGCGTTTTGCTTGTTGCCCATTTATTGTATATTTATTTTTTATCATTTGTTGCCTTCTTTACGTCTTCTGTCCACCAAATTGTTATCTTTGGTTTCATGCTTTCTGTTTGTATGATGCCATTTTTGAAATATTTCCATTCTTCTTCTATGTGCTGGGTGTTTGCTGGTAGCTTTGTAAATTCTTCATTATATTTTTCACGCATGTTTAATTTTTTCCAATTTATGTATATTTAGTTGCCCTTGGTGCTTTGTGCTTGTTCTTTTTTGCTCAGTTTGTTTTGACTTAATATTACTATCTTATGGTCAGTATTTTCACTTATGTTAGGTATTACTCGTGCGTCTGTTATTTTCATCTATTGTTTCTTTTTGTGAGTATAAAGTCTATCTGGCTCTTGCATTCCAAGCTGTTCCATGTGTACACCTATGACTGTTTCTGTTTAAAGAAGGCATTTGTTATAAAGAGGTTGTGCTGGATGTATGTATCTATTATTTTTTAACCATTGTCATTAATCTTGTTTCTTGTGTCGGCAAAAGGTCCTTTATATTCCTCTATTCCTTCTCTATTTGCGCTATGATGTGCGCTAAAATCTTCCAAAATATATAGATCATCTCCATTGTAGCTGTTCGTTATTAATTAACCGTGTTAATCCTGTCAGGAATAGTTTTTAAAAAAATTGTGTCTATTATTTTCTTTCATTCTTAAACTCCTACCGGATCTCTATAGCAGGACAATTGTCCTATATTTACATCAGGATGTAGTGTAGAGAACAAATATGTGCTGTGCCATCATTTTATATGTGCCAATGGCTTCAGCGTGGTAACCAATGCATTACTTTCACAGAACGGCGGATGTCTGAATCCATATCTTTATTTTTTTTGACTTTTTTCCACGTGGTTCAATAGGAACCTTAATCCAGAAAAAGCTACTTCAAATTCAAAGTTGTTTCTTGATAAAGATCTCTACCACTCCGTAATGTGGAAAAAAGTCCATTTTTTCTTTGAGTTTTTTGTTATTTTTCATTGACAGTATTTTTACATTTGGTTTTTTTGCTATTTATTAGTAATCAGTGACAATATGTTATCATTGGTGTTATTATCACTTAGTATTATGATGTGTGGTATAGATTGTATTGTTTTATGTAGATCTGTAGCTCAGGTAAGGTTACTGCAGCATGTAAGTGATCTCTAAAAATTCTTCAATAGTTAAAATGCATGCATGCAATGTTTTATGCAGGGTAGGATTAATATTTTAAGCAAGTCAAAAGATAGATTTCTATTTTAAGTAAGTCAAACCACTTGATCTTAAAGAGTTCTGCAGTTTTTGACTTATCACTTATATTTTACCTGTCACTTTTTCAAAGGTTATAAATAAATAGAATGAATGTCTCGGTAGATAAGATTCTATGAATATTGAAATTGTTGACAAAGTTCTGCTTTGACTCCCTCATTCTGTAAGTTCATTCATGCTCACAACTTTCAAGAGATATAGAATAGTTAGATTCATTGTGTTGAGTGACACATTTTTATGTCTATAAAAGATATGATAGGCAAGAACAATCTTTTTATACAACTGAGTTGAACATAAGTATATTTTTGTAATGAAAACATTTTGGATAAATTTGATAGCTACATTCATAGGCCCTATATCAAGTCTCTTGTATGAGACACATTTGATATTCATTTTCCAGAGTATTTAGTATCCAAGTTTCTGTCCTGTCACATCAATATAAACAGGATTTGTGAAATGGTGGTTGTACATGAATGAAATGTAATTAGGTGGAGAACAACAGTATTCTCATTTGTGAATGGGTTGCATTACATAAGTCAGCTGAATTTTTCTTTGAGTAATAATTTACTGTGAATATTGGGGGGGGGGGGGGATTTTAAACAGTTGGCAATTATTCAGAGCTGGACATTAAAATGTGGTGGTCAACAGTTTCATAGGGATGAGTGCACATCCCCATCCGGAACACTGGAGGGTGTTGTAGTTGTATTCTCTTCAGGTGATTGTTAAGCCTATATGTTGTGTGTGAAGTCAGAAAATGGCACTCTAGTCTTTCCACCCAGGAGGGGGATGTGTTTTTTAGATGTGGGCTGGTAATATATTTGTAGATTTCTTTCATACTTACTGTGAAAACAGATTCGCAGCATTGATTGTTGCAGTGTTTAGCTGTACTCAAGCATAAAGAATGTGTGCAACCACATGTGGACCAGAAGATGAAGCTGGAAATCTTTCAGATCTGTTTTTATATGGTTGTAATTTAGATAGCAGTTCATATATCTATGTAGTGATGCAAAGATAATAGGGCATTATAAAAATGAAATAATTATGGACAAAAAAATCATGCCAATAAGATCAGTTAGTCTCTTTCAGATGATGGGAAAGAGGATACATGCTGATAGTTCCTGTAGTTCAATGATTAGACATTACTTGTGTTATGTTTTTGCAGTTCTGTCATGTTTGATGCCAAAATACCTTGCAATCACAGTAAATTCATATGGTTAAAAAAAAAATAGTTACGGCTGCAACTTTGTTTATCTTTATGTTAAGAACACCATCATAGTGCTGTGTATAGCAGAGATGTCAGAGTTTTGCAATTTGTTTGCAAATCTTGCCATATTAAAATATCACAGAGCATAAAATTGTTATTTTGATGGTTGGTTGGTTGGTTGCTGATCCAGTGGTCCATGGGCTCATGTCCTTTGAACTAATGCCATTAGATGGCATTATATTGCTGGGAAGTCTGGATTTTCGGCCCACCATGGGACAGAGCGAGAGAATAACTATCACACCTCCAGGAATGTAGGTTTCAACCTATGCACTGCGCCTAGCCACTGTAGCCAAGATAGGATTCACTGTGCTCATTCCCCGCCATCAACTACTGGTTATGCCGAACTTCTCTATAGCTCCAGGCATGCACACAAATGTTCAAGTCAAAAGGATTGTCACGTCCTGAGTTACTGTGCCTCTATGATGGGCCTCAGCCATAGGAAAAACAGTGATGTCAGTTTCCTCCTCCTCAGTGCTGCACAGTACACATCTGGCTCCCTCCCAACCACAGAGGGTGCATACGTATATATTCAGGCAAACATGAAAAACATTTCAACAACAAAACAAAATCATAACTGTATAAATGACGTGCCATGAAGCTTCTATAAGAAGATAACCTCAATATAACGGCATATCATCCACTAAGGTTTTCTGTTACATGGATGGTATGTCTAGTGGGCTATTGGTGAGACCCACAGATGCAACCACATGTGTATTATTTTGATAATTTTTATATTTTTGGTAAATCTGAAAAGTTCTTAAAAGGAGTCATATTTTACCTGAATTTCAACTATAATCTTCTACTATCTGGCAACCCTGGCCAATAATCATTTGAGCTTAACTTCCCTTAAACCTCTTTTTTACACATGAAGGAGATCAGCAGTTGTGCAAAAACACTAATATCACAGGTGATGATGCTTATTATAGTGTCATTTCTCATTCATACATTAATTTAGTTTACATTTCTTTCTAGAATGTACCGTAGTCTTTATGGATGTTTTAAACCACTCTGAGCTAGTTGTCTTGCCACAGCCAAGGGCATCTTTAAGCAAGCTGATATGCCTTTTATGCATCATGTGTGCCCTTACCCCAGTTACCATTTTCTTTTATCATGGTACATTTTTCTGTGTTGTTATGTTTCTTAATAGGACCAAAACATCAGCTGTCTATTTATGATGTTGTTAATGAGCCAACTCTCTTTGATGTTTAAATCTGCTTATCATTTCTTGGATTTTCCTTTTTTCATTGTTCACGGTATAGTGAAATTTTTTTTAGTTATAGTTATTATGTAAAAGTTCAATAGATCGTAATCTTAATAATGAGAAAATTATAGAAGTAATGTCTGTATTTCTAAGAAACAGTTGTTAAAAATGCAGTATACAAGCAAAGGGGCACAAAATAAACCAATACAGGAATATACAGGACTTAACAAATAACATTATGCAAATGAGATGTACAAAATAAAATTTAAAAAGCAGCCTTCTAGAAAATCATAAAAGCAGTCACAGCTATATATATTTGTTAATTGTAATGGTATATTGTACTTTGGTGTTATATCAAACGTCTCTTATATGGAATAGAAATAGACTTCTTCTTCTTCAGTGTTCATTCTCAAACTCCTGCTGGATCTCTCCTGTTGCTGTACTACTAGATCTCCAGCAGGATGCAGTCCACAGAATGGAAATGCGTTGTGTTGACATTTTATTTGCGCCAATGGCCCGACACATCCGTCTTCGGCGGAGAAATAGACTAAAATGTAGAAAATTTGTAGTAGTTACTTATCAAATTGAAAATTCTTTGTATTGCGGACAACTACTGGCGAGGATGTAAGAAGACTTATAGACACACACATTCATCACACTTTGAGACATTTTAGCTATTAGTGCACATTTATCACTGTCAACATTGCCTCTCCTTATGTTGAACTATATTTGAGACATGTATCTAGTGGTGGTGCACATTTATCACTGCGAACATTGCCTCTCCTTATGTTGCACTATATTTGAGACATGTATCTAAGTGGTGCACATTTATCACTGCGAACATTGCCTCTCCTTATGTTGAACTATATTTGAGACATTTATTTAGTGGTGTCCAGAATATCCAAAATAGAACTACTAGGCACATTCGTCATGTAGTTTGCCATTGCTTTCAGGAGGAAATACTTTTATTAAAATAGTACATAGAGAAAACACATTCATTTTCTTCACCATTTTTTTGGCGGAGGTAATAACATCCTGACAAGAAAGGTGTTTTTTTGTCATAAAAAGATACATAATAGCTTGGAAAGATTAATATCTGAAGGCAGGCAAAGTTAATGGCAACAGATGAAGAGGGCGTCCAAGATGGCAATGGTGCAGTGATATATCAGATTGCTTAATCATGTCTCTAGGTGCGGCAGATCAACTCACCCATAATCGCAGTGTGCAGAGAATACATAAGGAAGGACCGCGTTCTCGAAAGAATGTCACATGATGATTTAGTAGTGCATTTCTACCACTGTCAACACTGACTGTCCTTATGTTGAACTCTATTTGGAACATTTATCTCGTAGTGCCCTTCTGACGCCGTCAGAAAACTTGTACCGCTGTCAATATTGCCTTTGCGTGTCTAGAGTTTTCTTACATACTCTGAACATTAATCAGTGAAAGCTGTGGGTCATTGAACAACTCTTGCCTTTCTTCTTGCATGTTTTTATGGAGCAGCATTGTATCTAAGGTTCTCTGTAGCTGCTGCACCTGATTCTTCATGCCAGTCTGATCTGTCTCGCGCAAACATCTCCCATGAGTTAGTGTTTACATTGAAATGAGTCCAAGTGATATTCCCAACAAATCCTATGCCTTCATCAGCATTGTCTGTATGCTAACATATTTAGATTTCGTCAGTACCGCACTGTGTGGTATTTTATTCCAACAGTAAATGTTGAGCATTCTACAGAGACTCGCCTATGTGAAAATATGTATGTGTTTCACACTTTCTGGTTCACCACTTCACCAACATCACAGGACGTGTGTTAATGATGGTGAGTGATGATAGTTATGACTAGCATTGAACTTTGTGTAAACTGGAGAATAGCTCACGCTGTTTGTTGACTTCCGGATCCAGCCAAATTCCAGTGACAATATACATTACCACGATAATTTTATACAATACAATTCTGTATTGGTTACAATACCAGGATGCAGGGGATGTCCAGAGTCTGCTATGTGGCTTCTAAATCCCTTTGCTGACAAGTGCCCTTCAGCCTGTTGAACATCAGATATTTCATCAGCGCCTTCGTCATATCCAGGCTTTTCATGCTCGGGCATACAAGCCCTGTATTTACCTCCAGTAAAATCCCTCGGTAACCATCACCTGGTTTGATCGGCCTGGTAAAACCGCTACCGGTGTGTGGCCGCTGTCGCATTCTGAGATCTATTTGGAGCCACAGGTGAGAGCGGAGTAGTTTTATATAGGGACCACTGGTGTGAGAACTACTCCAAAGGGGTATGACAGCGCCGGAAGTACTACCCCTCCCATAAACCCCACTGAAATAAGAATACATAGTAATACTACTGGTAATGGTGTGTCGATGTAATGATGCTACATTGAAACATGCTTCCTAAACATGAAGTATAGGACATTAGTTTTCAACTATTGTTGCTGCTTAGTGCGCAACTTTTGCTGACCATGAACCTTGACATAGTTCTCGCCAGTTGGCACTGTCATACTCTTTCATTAATCCATCGGCCACAGATGCTGTCAAAATGTCATCTACATACCGCACAATTCTTTACATAATAATTAGGTTATGTCACCATGCTTGATATCTGAATCACTCAAATAATATTCAGTTTTATCAGAACGTAAATGCGTGAAATTAAATACTTGCAATTAGGAATTGTTCCAGCAAAAAAAAAAACCCCATAAAAACCCCCATACTTTTGGTCAATGTGCTTATACGTTATCTCTTGTTATTGTTATATCACTTGTATATTCTATTTGAGAACTCTACAAACAGTGTGACATAATTGCTGAAGAAATCTATCCAACTTAAGTATGTAACAACATCCAATAGAACCTCTCATCTCTTCTTTGCACATCACTACAAACAAACGATCGATCTTGACAGACGCCCTATTCTTGTCTCGTGGACATTGTTTATGTTGTATTGTAATTCCCCCGATCGAAGTGATTATTCTCCTTTTATTCAATACCACTGCGTTGCATTTATTTCTGTATGTAATTTATTAGTAAATTCCAATATTTTTTTAGATTTGAAATTTGCATGCTTCAGACGGCACATGCACTACTCAAATAAAGACCGTATATAAGGGGTGGCTTTGTGGGGCTAAAACCCCCCACCTTAAGAAATTAGAGCATGGTATTTAGTACTAAGAAACTTGTAAATACGAGGGTGAAACATCCCCTTATCTGATTTCGCAAATAAATATAACCAAAAGTCCGTTAAAAACAAAGTGATTAGTATTTTGTTTTAGGCGAAAACATCCCCGCCCCACTCATGTCTTTCGTCAGTTTTCTTTCGCCAATGTCTGTCTGTATTAAGCTTGTCTTACTTGCACCATTCATCATGTCTCTAGCTAACCTAGTCTGTTTTGCGTCAGTCTTCCTGTCTGTTTAACCTGTTCTGTCTTACGACAGTCTTTCTGTATTTAAGCTTGTTTTGCACATGCCGTCCTGCAATGCTTAAACTTGTCTGTTTTGCCCTAGTATTCCTATCTGTATTTAGCCTTGTCTTGTGCTGGTCATTCTTTCTCAGCAAGACTCATTTTCAGATGGCATTTGAAGTCTTGTGTATATCATATCCTGAGTCTGTCTCGTTTTCGTTGTGTCGTTTGATGTTAACAAATAACATTTTTCTTGCAAACATATTATTTTAACAAATGATCATTTATTTAGTTCCTTTAGCGTCTTATTAGCTGTAATCTTTCTAGCCCAGACTATTTCTAAGGTTATTTCCAGTTCATGTTATTCTAAGGTTATTTCTAGTTCATGTTATTCCAAGATTATTTCTGGTCCATGTTATTCTAAAGATATTTCTAATAAATGTTATTCTAAGGTTATTTCTAGTCCATGCTGTTCTGAGGATATTTCTAATAAATGTTATTCCAAGATTATTTCTGGTCCATGTTATTCTAAAGACGTTTCTAGTGAATGTTATTCTAAGATTGCTTCTAGTCCATGCTATTGTAAAGCTATTTCTAGACAATGTTATTCTAAGATTGCTTCTAGTCCATGCTATTCTAAAGCTATTTCTAGACAATGTTATTATAAGATTGCTTCTTGTTCATTGTATTCTGTCCTAAGGTTATTTTTAGTCAATGTTATTGTATGAGTGCTTCTAGTCCATGGTATTCTAAGGATGTTATATTCTAAGCAATTCCGATTTTTGATTCTCTGTTTCAGATGCCTAAATGTCCTGGAATTCTCGGAATAATAAACATTTTTCTATTATTATATATATAAAATATATATATAATATAAATTAATATATATATATATATATATACACACACACATAAGTATCAGCTATTATTACTGTTGTTGCAATTGTCAGTGCAGGATTTATTTGTTTCGTGACATTTATTTCCGTCATTACTTCTTCCTTTGCAGTTTAGAGCTTCTTCCACGTGGAATTAACACTGTAGGTTCATACTGTGACCTCTTCAAATCGATTTGACTGCGACAGGCAGCTTACACGTGTCTGTCAGTAAAAGGCACATCTTGATTCATGCCACCACGTCAAAAATTTGTTTTCCCCGGATGTTTAAAAACTTCAGCTGCCAGCTAAGTGTCTTTGATTGGCTCTGTGGCTCATGTTGGGAAACTTAGGATTCATACATTGACATGGTGTCTTCATCGCATCAAGCAAAGTAAAACTAGTAAGGAACGATACATTCTTCAGTAACGAGGATTCTGACAACAATTAGGATCCATACTTCGAGTTTCATTGTTTTCTTGTCCACGAGAACGTCGACAGTCAAGGGCGAGGAGTTCTCTAGTTATGACAATTTCTGGATCGGACTGGCGCTAACCGCCACCTCAGTCAGCAGCGCATTTTTTAAGCACTCGGTAAGTAGGCCTTAATATTATAACAATTTCTTTTAGGTCGCTGTGACAAGATTAACTGAACTTTCATCTTTTATAATTTTGGGTGTCCAAGATATATCACAGGGGTGATCTCTCGTCAGTGATTCAAGGGGTAGTGTCACCAAAATAAATCTCAATTCCCCTGCACACCATCTTAGTTTTTGTTTATCGTTTTATAACGTCCTTGTCTGTGATAGGTAATGGAAGAACTGTAATAATGGGACGAGTTATAATATCTGTTTTATTGTGCTTTATTAGAATTAAATTATCTTTTACTGTTTGCACACCTTAGTGGGAGAGGGGGGATAGATCGATCTTATAGAAAATACATAGACGATGTTGCACTTCTTCATGAACTAAGTCTTCAAAGAGTCAGATTTCCAATGTCGGCGAGCAAAGCGATATTCAGTGAGATATCTACTGAAATCAATCCAGGGCACCAGAAATGAAAACCTACATAACATCGGACATACAAGATCTCAAATATATCTAAATGTCCACAACTTTTAGTCTGCAATGTATATTATCATCAGGAGCGATACTCCGCAGGGTGATCGTGGATGCCGTCCAGGTTGAGAAGCCAAAAGCAATCCACATGGCCTCGATAACTGACATGTTTATGTAAAAGGGAAGGGACGCGGAAAGCTGAGTTTGTTTAAGGTGCCAAAAGCAACCACATTTTCTGTTCGTATCCTTAAACCATAGGATCATGGAAAAATGAAACGGAGAAGTGAAAGTCATAGCCAACAACATATGCATTTTATAATAGAAGAAACACACGGCAGCCGAAGACGAACCCCCATACATTATACTATCTTTAAAGGCTTCAGCAGACCACACTGTCACCGTAGAACATACCTTTAATCATGACAATATGATCCAATTATAAGTACAATTTTCTTTTCGATGTATATACAATTCTTAGCTACCTGGATGTCAGATAAATCAAGTGTCAATGATACATCAACAAGATGAACAAATATACTATTTAAAAAAAAATTAAAAAAATCCCCAACATTATTTCAAACGTATACCAATTTTTTTGGTTAAATGAATTAAAGTTTCAACCTTGGCATGAAGAAACTTTCAGACTTTAACTTAACCAAACACGTCTCTAATCATACCTAAAGGTCCATTTACGATGCTGGTTCGCCCACTGCGGTTCTTGCGATGCGGGTCCGTAAGAACAGGACCTCTTTTGGGTCTTCAAAGACCAGCGTCCGCCAGATCGTTCCTGACCGTTTGATCTGAAATTCGACGAGCTGTCTGCATTGACTGGACTGCGAAAGACGCAGATGCAAATCGATTCCTAAGGTGACGCAGCCGTAGGAAGCGGTCTTGGGCAGGAGTAGTGACTCTGGGTCTTCCACTTCTCGGCCGGTCTGCAACTGAGCCAGTTTGTTGATCGCCTCCAAAGGCGATTAATGGTGCATCTAACCACATTAAATTGGTTGGCCACTGTGATTGTCCAGTCAGTAAGCGTCCAACGATGATGTATTGTTTTTCTGTAGTGATGAGCCATACTTGCGTATAGAATTTTCAACTGAATTTATTCGAGAACCGTAAATCGTTTATAGGCATTCAATAATATTGTCAGAGAGTTTTGTGTTCACTAAGTTTCACTGGATTATCATGAACCTGTCACGAATTATTGCATGTAGTTTTGACCACGAGAAGTTAATGACCAGGTGGACACAGTCAATAGGTTGAATGATGTCCAAATAGGGAATAACTTTTATAGAAGTAGCTCAAAGAAAGTTGGGTTTCTTTTTTTGAATAGTATATGTATGTACAATGATTAGCTGATTGGATGTCAGAGATAAATCAACAGTGTCAAGAATAAATCAACAGTGTCAAGAATAAATCAACAGGATAGACATACATGTATGCAGATATCTCAATTACTTCTACATCAGGCTGAAAGAGAACCGACTTGGTGATAAATAAGAAAGAAGAGAGATCATAATTTTAACTTTATTTTAAACATTTGGTAGCATATCCTATTCAGAACTTAGTGCAGTGGAATCCCTTTGTAACTCATCCTGTTATAACACATTTTCCTATATAAGAATACTTTTCTATTGTTTTTACTGTATATAGCGAATGTCTGTTATTACATATGTATTTCATCGGTCCGGACCGAGCTGTTATAATGAGATTCCACTGTGAAGATAAAGTTAGGTCCATTGTAGTTACATGCCGTCGGGGATGAAGATAACTTTTCATGTACTCCTAACTCATACGTCAGGTGCCCATTTACAACTGGGTCGACTGGAGGAGCAGGCGTGTCCGACACATGGCGAGAAATCACAACAAAGACACATTCATTTTTTGTGTGTCCTGACGTGGTTTCGAACCTGGCATGCTCTAGCCATGTGATAAGTAAGCAAGCTCGCTATCAACTAGGCTACTGTGCTTTTCCAGAACTTAGTAATCAGCACATTATTTTTTGGCTATAGTGATTTCCTGGACAATATTTTACGTTAAGTAGTTTACATTTCTTTCTGAACGGTCCGGATGCATAATTGCCTGCATCAGGGAAAGTTTACTTGCTGACACAGAAATCCTATTTTCTTGCCCATCTGTGTATGCTTGAAAGCTTGTGTATTGACAGCAACAAGTGACATTCAAGAATAAAACGATAGAACATATAGTTATGTGCTAGAATAACCGCTGTTTCTTATCGATGTCCTCTGATGCCACTACTCGTAAACATAATATATGATCTAAAATAGAAAATTGTTGATTATGTCATGCTTGTTCGGTGCGTCTACACTCAACAACGGTGTTTCTCAAACTGTTCCTTACTGTCGCCCCATTACAAAATATTTTATAGTTCGGTGCCCCATCCCTACTTTACCACATCCCCATATGTTTACAATATTTTTATTCTTTATTATTGTATGGTTTTTGGCGTCTTCTATACGGCCATTAAGAAGGAAAAAAATAAAACAATCTATTGAACATTTTCTCAGGTATAGGAACTTTTCAAGCGATCATGTCACAGAAGAATTGTGTTTGAGTCTTTCTCTTCTTTCTTCCATATCTTTATACATTATTTCTGAACAACGCTGCTCCCACACGCAGGTTATGCCTCCAGATATCCCAAGTTTCGACCGTGTTTTACCAAATTGTTGGGCTTATGAAGAAATCTTTCATTGAGGACTTACATGTCTTTATCTGGTCTACTGCGGGCTCGCTAATGTTCACGAAGTTCTCCAAATAATATTCGTTTTATAATGCTCGTGATACTTATTGTCATAGAGAACATCTCCCTTGCATTTGCCATATTGTCTTTATTATTTTATGACAGTATTACCGCGGCAGTAGGATGTGTCGGGCAATTGGCGTACATAAAACCAGAGACACAACGCATGTTGGTTCTCTGGACTACATCCTCCTGGAAATCTGGAACCAGTGTTTTGCTAGAGATAAGAGAGAGCTGATCGGAGTTTGAGAACGTACGGAATAAAGTATGCAGCAGGCAATGTAAAAGATGGTAGCGTATTCTATTCAGGGATCAATACATTATTTTTGGACGTAGTGATTTTCAGGTCAATATTTTAATTCAATATGTTGCTATTGCTTTCTGAACGGCCCGGATACATGCACAGGAAATTGAGCTTGGTACCTTGACCGTCCGAAACATGCTATGCACTCTCTTCACCACAGCCGGAAAGAGAATCTAGAACAATAATAATATTAAGGTGTACATTAAAATACGTTTTAACAGTAATGTATTGTTTATTTGTTGAAGCTGTGTAATACCAAACGAGTTACTTTTAATTTTAATGCTGTAAAATAGATTTCTGTTCCAGCAGAAGCTTCATCATCATCATCAAGTGCCGTCTCTGCAACAAAGGTTGGCTGCAACGGATATCTCCAACATCCCCTGTCTCTTGTCTTGGTGGTGCACTCTGCTAGACTAACCTGTCCATCATGTGATATTACTCTCTCACTTGTATCTCTGCCTACCTCTTGCTCGCCTCCCTTTTACTTTACCCTCAAGTAAGGTCTTAAATAAAGTCCGAAAAATAAAGTCTTTTAATGTATCCAAAATATTTTATTTGCCTGATCTTCATTTCTCAGTAGTTCTTTCTTCATATTAAGTGTCTTTGGCACCTCTTTATTTGTTTTCTTCTCTTTCCATGATGTTCTCCCTATTCTTCTATATACCCAAGCTTACCGCTGTTTAAAAATAAAGCGTTGTGCAGCTTTTGCTTCAGCTAGATCTTGACTCATATCTAAATAACAGCATGGTTTTGTCATTTTCATGTACTTAACAATGAAGCAAGCAACTTACATTGTTCTGTATTCATTGAAATGTTCAATACAAATTTACCTTCAGACTCCACACAATCAGCGTTGAACATTTCGACGCCCACTTGAAGAATCTTGGGGCGAGATCATCCACTTTGAGAAACCTTGCTCGATAGGTATGCGATCAACAGGTTAATGATTAGGATGACTGTTTTCAGTGCGATGTGGCAGACGTGTATATCTTCAGCCTCTTTAGAAGATGGCGAAATGTATGATTACTGAAAATTACTGTTTAGCGCTAGTCTTAAACACGGGTTCCGCTGTAGTGTAGAGACGTCGTGTAAATCACTAATCTGCCACCATACTGGTTCGAACCCACCGGCTGCGGTGGGATCACTCGTGGCTAACAAACACTCGAGACATGGCACCATCTTTAGGGAATTCTTGATAAAACTACACTACAAATGTGGTTTCGGGTCAATAGCTGAGGAAATTGATCACATATCTGTAAAACAGCATGATGTGACGCTGGCTCGCACCTCAACATACAATAAAGTATTTTAGACACATAGAAAGGCAAGACCACAACACTAATGACATTACTAAGGCGCTGTCCATAAATTATGGTACATTTGGGTAGGGGGAAAGGGGGTTGGGGAAAAAAGTTTGACAGTTGACAAAGGGGCGGAAATGGACAAAGCTGATGTCAACAAAGCCTTCTTTACACCAATGAAATTTATTTAGAAATATGTGCCTGAATAAAATTCTGTAAAAAAAAGTTTTCCGCTTTTCTGCAAAAAATATTTTAAGAGGTGGAGAGATTATAATTTTTTTCTCTGATATAATTTAATGGTGGAAAAGCGAATTATTGTTCCTGTATTTGCAGGGAGGGAATATAATGTACCGGTATCATTATCTTATCATATTACTGTTCCAAAAAACAGAAACATTACTTTTTTGGAATTTGTTTTATAGAAGATAACCGAGGGATTTAACCGGAGATAAATACAGAACTTGTCTGTATCCTTATCATTCTGAACAAGTTGTAGAGAAGCGGGGGTTGGTACAAAATTGCCCGAAAATTGTTGCAGTATATAGTATGGACACCTTCAATCTAAAGAGGAATTTAAAAATTGATTCGAATGTACCATAACCTCATCAGAAGGTGAGAAAGAAATAGTGATTCGAATGTACCATAACCTCATCAGAAGGTGAGAAAGAAATAGTGATTCGAATGTACCATAACCTCATCAGAAGGTGAGAAAGAAATAGTGATTCGAATGTACCATAACCTCATAGAGAAGGTGAGAAAGAAATGGTGATTTGAATGTACCATAACCTCATAGAGAAGGTGAGAAAGAAATGGTGATTTGAATGTGTCATAACCTCATCAGAAGATGAGAAAGAAATGGTGATTTGAATGTACCATAACCTCATCAGAAGGTGAGAAATAAATGGTGATTTGAATGTACCATAACCTCATAGAGAAGGTGAGAAAGAAATGGTGATTTGAATGTACCATAACCTTATAGAGAAGGTGAGAAAGAAATGGTGATTTGAATGTACCATAACCTCATAGAGAAGGTGAGAAAGAAATGGTGATTTGAATGTACCATAACCTCATAGAGAAGGTGAGAAAGAAATGGTGATTTGAATGTACCATAACCTCATAGAGAAGGTGAGAAAGAAATGTTGATTTGAATGTACCATAACCTTATGAGAAGGTCAGAAAGAAAAGATGTCTTGAATTTCCTCATAACCTCTAGGTAAAGATGAATTTACCTGAGAAAAGTCAATTACCTAATTGAGTGTGTTTTTAATATGTTTGTGTGAATACTGTTAAAAGGACGGTTAGGGGACTTGTGGTTGAATATTATAACACTACCTCCCTATGTACGGGATTGTGAAAAATTACTTTATCACCCTGTGGGCACACATAATTACTGTAACATCCTAAGCGCACACATAATTATTGTAACACTCTATTGCCTCAAAAATTTATTGTAACACTATGCACACACAAAATTACTGTAACATCCTAAGCGCACACATAATTATTGTAACACTCTATTGCCTCAAAAATTTATTGTAACACTATGTGCACACATAAAATTACTGTAACATCCTAAGCGCACATATAATTATTGTAACACTCTATTCACTCAAAAAGTTATTGCAACACACAAAATTACTGTAACACCCTAAGCGCACACAGAATTATTGTGCCACCCTATGAACACACTGAAAGGTTGTGCGTCCATTCAACTAGCCTCTCTGTTTCTCTGACATTAAGTATAATGCTGTATTTTATTGACACAATACATATTTTTGGATCGCTTAGTCGATATGATGAACGTCAGCAGTCACAAGATGCTGCTGTCATTGTCACCCAAATGTGGACGTCATGAATGCTTCCACAATCCAAACCTCAGCGCTGCTGAATGAAAAATGTTATATATATATCCCGGTGGTTAGTGTTTAATGGTCAACATCAACGATTATGTTGTATATTTGTGAGAGTTGAACACTGGACACGGAGAGACAGATATTGAGTTCGTTCATTCATTCATTTTGGTCCAAAGATGACTCATATGGCAGTAGTCATTCCTCTTCGTATTGATCGCCTCGTCGCAAGCTGCTGGAGTTCTTCTGTATTACTTCTTCTTCTGCGTTTGTTCTCAAACTCCTGCAGATTAGCAGGATGTAGTCCGGAGACTACATGGTTTACAGCATTGCTGCGATATCTGCGCCTATCGGCCCGAAACATCCGACTTCAGCGTGGCTTTGGGTCTCTGGCCCTATATGGGATGGGACAGCCAACTCCATCCCATAACTTCCTTAGTCGTCTTTTATGACATGCATGGAAGGTAAATAGTGTTACTATTCTTTGCTACCCTTTCGGTCCTTGACAACACACGTGCATTCTGTATTACTCAAACCCAATATTTATCTTTCTCTGTTTATTGTTCTGTGTAGAGTATCATTTGGTCGTCCCATTTCTCTTTTCCATGTCTTCAACATGATGGTTTGTTTAGGAAGTCTGTGATGTAATTCAAATGTCTTCTTATACAATTTGTTAACAATTCTTGGTTTGTTTCTTCCTTCAGTGAATCGCCTGTTACAAAATCTCAAAATCAATTTTGTGTTCAATGTTGTTCAATCATTTTTATCAAAGTAGTTTATTGTTTAGAGGCAGATATAGGATACAGATTTAGATAGAGGAGAGAAACTACAACAAGTAAAACAGTATCAATATCTTGGACACATCGTCACACATGACGGCAGATGTGACACAGAAGTTAAAAGGAGAATAGGAATGGCTAAAAGTACCTTCAATGACATGAGAAAATTATTAACATCTAAGCAAATTACAAACAAGTTAAAAATGAGAATTATAAAAATGCTACATCTATTTCATATTAATGTATGGCTCAGAAACATGGACACTAAATAAACAATTAGAAGACAAAATTGGTACCTTTGAGATGTGGGTATGTAGAAGAATAGGGAGAACACCATGGCAAGAGAAAAAAACAAATAAAGAGATACTAAAAACACCTAATATGAAGAAGGAACTACTAAGAGAAATAAATATCAGGCAAATAAAATACCTTGGATACATTAAAAGACATGATACCTTATTGAAGACCTTACTTGAGGGTAAAGTCAAAGGGAAGCGAGCAAGAGGTAGGCAGAGATACAAGTGGGAGAGTAACATCACACGATGTACAGGTTACAGTCTAGTAGAGTCCAACATCAAGACAGGAGATGTTGGAGATAGGTTGCAGTCAACCTTCGTTGCGGAGACGGCACATGATGATGATGGAAGGATATAAAATCTGTAGAAGCGATGTGGGAAAAATAAGATACGCGGACCAAATTCTGCCCGCCAATCCATTGTCACTTCCTGCCAGATTTAGCTAAAATTAGTATTCGCTGATACTTGAGCTCAGAAAATGCTGATTGGAATTTCAAAGTACTAAAACAATGGCATGTTGGGGGACCATATCCCTCACGAAAATTTCTCAATCCGACCCGAGTTAATGACCAGGTGGATACAGTCAATAGGTTGAATGATGCCCAATCAGCAAATATCTTCTATAAAAATAACTAAAAACAAAGTGTCGTTTCTTTTTTTGTGAACAGTTTCTGACAAGATAATGATACCGATACATTATTCCCCCCCCCCCCCCCCCCCCAATTCAAGCACGTTTCTCAACCAGAACAAGAAAACTGAAGAACCCCACGTTAGGTGCTGGAGACCGTGAAAACAAGTGTTGAGAACCTCTAAATTAATCGATAATCATCTTTTATTATTGGCAAATTGGCCGCTTGAAAATAAAGTTAAATACATTAGTGAAGCCAATCCATGAATATTATATGGCACATTGACTAATTGAAAAAAGTCTTCTAAAATTACTCATTTGAATTTTCCCGTAATTATCATAGGTCACTGTGTACGTATACTTTGTGTCGACGGCCAATGAAAATAATTGAAAATGTCAAATAACTTGAAATGCTATTTTCCAGTTGTCCAACAGATTTGATATCACTGATGGTCAGTGTTGAAATGTGTCTAGTTGATTACATCATCAAAAATGTCTTTTTATCGCAGATGATGCAATGATTCTTACACGAAACTATTTGTGTTCAGTCGTCAGGATGTTATCTGGTCATTCATTCGGAGCACGCTTAATAGGGTTATATACACAGACGGATAATGTTTGCGCAGAAACTCACACCTTCCTGGTCTCGTTTTTGTTTCTTTCACGCTGTAGTCAGTACATATCACTTGTTAGCCTATCTGTTAGTTGAACCAGATTTCACTTGATGTAAAAGTAAGTAAAGTAAAGTAACCCATAGCATTTATTAATGCCGTGATGCTCAGCAAATAGGGCGGTAGCCATCTCCTCTCCTTCACAGTCTTTACTTCCCGGATTAATCCGGTACCCATTTAAGGCTGGGTCGACCCGGTAATGAAACTTGGGAATGAACCCAGGAACACTCATATGCGAAGCCAGTGCGCTAACGCAGCTCCCCACTTGATGTATGCGAGCATAGAGACAGATAATACAGATCAAATCGGTGACATCTTAGCTGATACTATTGCTTAATCACTGGCATTGACGTGAAGGGGTAGATTGTCAATAGTGTATTGAAATCAATAATCTGACGCCAATATCCATATTGAATCTTATTGTATGTCACTGTAACGGCAAATCTCATTGTGTGAGGTAAGCGGACTTTGAGAAACATATCAACCTCATGCTGGGCCTACAAGGCTCATAACCGTGGCACAACGGAACTACACGACTATCTGCGCTGATTACAATGGAGCGAACACCAAACAAACATCAACATCAATACTGTTTTTGTGTTCAGTTCACACGCCCCCCCCCCCCGGAAATCAGAATATGACATTTAGTACTAGGTATTTAGCCAAAAGGTAGAAGATAATTCCCCTTTCCCTCTAACGATTCTTCGCAATAAAGTCATCAACTTTCTCAAGAAAAAGAGAGCAATTACCCCGAGCATACAAAACATGGGGGTCTGCAATAAAGACCATCCAACGTAATTAATTAGGACCCCAGTCGTTAGGTTTTTTGAATATTGTTGTGTTTCGTTTGGGTCACTATTTACATACTTGAAATCGCATGTCAAAAATAACCACGGCGACTCCAGCTGTATAAATAGTGACCAACCGAAATACCAACAATAATCACAGACGTAAAGGATGGGGTCCAAATTAATTATGTTGGCAGTAAGAACGAGCGTAAGGGATAGAAAAGTTTTCTGGAGATGATCATTTTCGTGGTCGGCCTCTATGTCTGCCTTTCCCTGTATCTGTGTATCATAGGTTGGTGTGTTACGCTGTCTAATGGTAGTTTGCTGATGTATGCAAACTATTTGTTCTGTTGTCTTTTAATATATATCAACATATATTTAATATATATATCTACATTTTTGTTTCTGAAGATTGGTATCCTAAGGCGTGGTATTTTTTTCTACATAGTTTGGCTGGTATCTCGCCAGAGATTTTTCATTTAGGAAAGTTTCAATGTCTCCATTGCAATTCGTCTCTGATATTCTCTTGATTTCGCAGTCACTGGAGCTATTTACGTTTGTGACAAATATTAAAATTTGTGACGTCCTCTAGTTCGAAATTGACAGTTATTATCTATTGGTGCACTTTCACTTTATCCGTTGTCATAATGTTTATGATTATTAGGAACAGGTTTTGAGCTTCACTGTATTTTGTTGTTGATAGTAACATTTGCTTTAGATCATTTTTATTGTTAAGAGAATTGTGTCGTCAGCATATCTGATTGACCGCCGATGATAAGAGGTTGGAAGTCAGTATATGCCATGTCTTCTTTTATATTTCTCATTATGTTTTCAGTGTTAATGTTGAACAGGTACGGCGAGAAGTGTACATTCATGTAGAATCATATATAGCATCACAAAATAATGGATGTTGTTTGTCTCGCAATCCTGCTACAGCGACCTCCGAACAACAACAAGAGTCACATTTGCCAGAGAACAAGTGAATAAATAGATGTTTATTTTATGAGAATGAAATCCAGTAGATTATCGAGTAGAGTAGCAAGGCTGGGTCGAAGATTTATTGGTTATCAGGAGACAGATGATTAAAATGTTATTGACATTTCAAACATAGCGTCTGTATAACGGGGTCCAATGCAACTGGAGTGCTCAGCGCGAATTTGAGATCGGCCATGCTGATATTCTAGTCAGTCTGCTATTAACTACAACTGTAGAGACTAGTTTAAGCACACGCGACAAGGAACTAAAGAGTGTGAACAAAATACTGCGATAGCACGACCGTAACACCGTCCATTGCAACACGCGTGCGAAACAACGAGAACTTAAGATTCACAAGGTTTACGTCCGCCAAAGACGTATGTGTCGGGCCATTGGCGTAAATAAAACGGCGACAGAACGCATTTCCATTCTCTGGACTACATCCTGCTGGAAATGTAGTAGGACTATGGTCCTGCTATATGCAGCGGGAGTTTGAGAATGAACGCTGAAGAAGAAGAAGAAAATAAGGTTTACGTTATCAACAGTTAGATAAAGCAAAACACCATACAGAAGAATCAAATCCCTATATAATAAATTTGTCTAGACCAGTGTTTCCCAACGCGAGACCCACGCCCCGCATGGGGTGGGAACAATTTGATTGTTTAAAAAAAGGGGGCTGGGGGTAATTAGAACAAGTTGTAATTAGGTCTCATTTAAGGAATAATTCAATTTGTGAATATACAAAAATATGTATATATTACATTGGGGGAGGGGGGATATATTAATTACTTGCTGACTTACCAAGAGTTCTGGGTTCATCTCTCGGAATGCCCATTATTCTATCGACATAGTTGTAGAAATGGATAGTTATCTCGACAGTCAATGGTAGCGAACCGAGTCACGAATCTTTCAATGCAAGAATATACTAATGGATGTTTTATGTCACGATAAGTGTTTTATAAACACAAATTTATAGCTATACCCATGAAACTTGTCTCAAAGATGCTATAACCAGTTTGACAAGATTTCATCAGCAAAGCTCAAAACATCTTAGAAAATATATGATCTCGTAAATGGACTCCCGCTAATGTTTGCCATCTGATCATATTCTTAAGAAATGCCCAGAATATGAAATGATGAGGCAAATACACTGGCCAGGAGAAACAACAGCGGAAGAAAAAATTCCACGGACCTCTGTACGAATTTAAAAACACAGTAAAGTTGACAGAAAAGACAAAACTTATGAGACAACTATCTTCCAAACGAACGAGTAAAGGTATTTAAATATACCAATGTAATTACAGATACATATCCGAGTTCAAGTTTTGGTAAAAATGCAGTTTCGTCCACCATTGGGCTATATAATGTTACGGATTTCCCTTGAAAAACCAATCATATCTATTCACACCTTAGACAATAATTCTTAGAGAATTAATTATTAATTCTAAACACTGATTCTAACCCTTCTCCCCCCTCCCAAAAAAATCTATAAACGAATTCTAATCCTTTTAACCCCCCTAAAAGTCACAATTGTGGACGAAACAGCAGATGCGACCAAGTGTTCTATTCAGTCAATTACTAAACAAGGGTTGAGGTCGAAGTGCATCAAGGATGATTTTACTGTAGTAAATGTCACTATTTGCCACGCACTATAGATCAATGACAATTTCGAACATTTTTGCCTAGTATGAAGGAACAAAAATCGTATAAATGTCAAACATGAATGTTCGTACATTATACAATGTCTTCATTGATCGGTAAATACTAAGGACATAGTCCTTGTGTGCTCGTAATGTACGGTAGATACTAAGGACATAGTCCTTGTGTGCTCGTAATGTAAATAACACATTACCTGTCTCTCAAGACCGTCTACAATATAAGACAAGCTTTCTTGATGAGTCATTAGACTATTACTGTAATTTTTATTTGTCATTATGATTATATATTCGGTTACAATCAAGGGAACATTGAAAGAGTCACTTTAGAAGGATTGATTTCTCATTAGCCAATAAGTCTTCTACATTAAAAGGGTCACTTTTCTACCTACAATTTCCTCCAATAATTTGTCTCACATTTATAAGGTACGGTTCGAGTCAAGCACTGTTGTTCTTTGTGTCCTTGATAGATACAGACAAGTCCATCACCGGTAAGTCGTACATGCTGAACAATCTGGGATGACTCGACTGGTCACTTTTGTATACCGTGTGTCTGTAGTCAATGAAAGAAACGGAATAAAATTCAAAAACGTCACTGATCTGAAAGCACGTCAGATCAGCCAAGACAGTTAGACCTATTGGTAAATGAAAAACAAAATGCCTTATAAAATGACTAAATTGCCGTTTTCCATGATTTTCATTAGGTACCTTGATTTTACTTTGTGTCATCACTCAATGGAAATCACCGAAAAAGTCACTGTATATCGGTACCAATTCAGGTCAGGGTATCACTATGCGCTAATCTTTAACAGCCCGCAGTACAAAACAAATTGGCTAATAGGAAAACAGCCATCTAAAATCAGCGCATAGGGATACCCTGAAGCCTTAGAACAGGCCACTGCATACTGTTGGGTCACCTTTACCGATTAAGGATCACATACACAGATGAATGTCCATGTGGATCCGGAACCCAGACCCCGGAACACATACTTCAGGACTGCCCAACATACAAAGAGCAGAGACAGCAGACCTGGCCAGAGGATACGGACTTGAGGCAAAAGCTATGGGGAGCCGCTCTGACCTGGAGAAGACAGTGGACTTCGTCTTGACGACAGGCCTGACGGTATAGCATGACCACAGATGCTGAACGCAGAAGAAGGTACCGAGATACAGTGAGTGGTAACGTTTTCCAGATTAGTCTATATACCGGCATTGTTATGCCAAAAAAACAATTATAAATACACGTCGCGGGAAGCTATCTTCTATTGTATACGCTTTCTAACGGGACTCTCGTCGATAGGGGAAATATGGGCAGAATCAGAACAAGTCTTTTCACGTTATTATTTTGATTACTTACATGCATTTCGTTGATGAGCGTTGATAGGCGATACAAAGTATATACATAGTGAGCAATGAAATTAACGGCAATAATCAAAGTTGTCAGGAATGAAGGATTATATTGATTCTGCTCGTAGTTCATCTTGTTGTGAGAGTCGCGTTTTCTAGCTATACTTGTAAACATTGATTCAATGATACGATACTTGACTTGACAAGCTAGTAGTAAATCTAAATAAACATATGGAAAATGATTAGTGCTTTAGAGGAAATCCATGCGGTGTTTGTTTATATAAGTTTCCATGGCGTGGCAAATCCCATATGATAGACTTGGATATTTAGATCGTGGCTCTGAAAGGTACATGAATTCTAGCTGAATTAATGAGGCCTTCATTCGTTAATTTTTTTAGATTATTGCCGTGTTTTCTTGGCCAATATTTATATACTTGGAATCGCATGCCAAAAAATAGCAACGGTTACTCCAAGTATATAAATACTAACTAATGGAAAGCGTTGCAATAATCAAGAACGTACTGAATGAAGGCCTCATTAATTCAGATAGAAGACTTGTACAGTCAAGAGCCACATTTAGATGATGGTTGTATGGCCCTCAACATTATAAGACCTCCTGGCTAATGGGGAGTCAAACATTCTTAATGACTCATTTGACTATTCCTGTGATCTTTATTGGTCACTATGATCAGGCATGTGCATACGTCTCTAGTAAGAAAATAAAGCTACTCAAATGTTATTAACATTTTACTGCATTCTCAGAGTGAATGGTATAGTAGATTAAAATGTAGAGAGTCATAGATGGGGCGTGCGGAGGACGTCATCAGAAGTATGTGCATGTTGAAATATGTGACACTTGATGCGGAATGGTTAAGCGTGACGGGATTGCGAAGAGCTCGTTCTGAGTAATAATAACTTCCAATAGACAATACAAAGGATGGTACCCAATTTCGGTAGAGTCTGAGATGCAGATATCGATTAACGAGATTTGGAGAAATGGGGGGGGGGCATACTTACATATACAGATGGCCTGTTTGTTAGATATGTGCGTAATGCGTGGGCCTTCACAGCTGAGTCTGTAGGGAAGACCTTTAAGAGGAGAGTGGCGCGTTTGCTGTAAATATAAGCATCATGGCTTGGAGATGATGACAGGGACCAAGGCCTTGAACTGAATCAGTACACAGACGGCAACTCGACGAACGTGATCAGAGAAATACAAATTATTTGCATTCGAGAACAGTGGCTTGAGGCAGTCAAGAGATAACAAGTGTGAATATTTTAAATTACATTTATTTTCATGCCTGGTCATTTGGGTGTTCAACGCAACGAGAGAGCGGATAGCTTGGTTTGCACAGCTATTGTGTGTGGCAGTAGAGAAATAGATGGTGCGGGCATTTTGAACTACTTACGAGAAAGAACAGTAGAAAATTAAATTAGTGAGAGTGATGATTGCACGTCCATGTCAAGAGTAAAGGAACTGGGCTACAACCGTTGCCAGATGTGAACGGGTGCTGTGGCGTAGAAGAAAGTTTGTTAATTAACAAAGAACTGCAACTGTCAGTCATCTTGTGATAGTGGATACACTCAAGTGGAAATTGGAGCACCTGTGGAGGTGTGCGGAATGCAATGATGATGATCCGACGACAAACTAAACTAAATTAAGCTAAACTAAAAACTATGCTGAACTCTAAATGCAATAACTGTGTTGTTGACTATGGTACTTAGCAAACCTGACATTGTAAACAAGCTTGATAGAACCTGCTCGGAGCAATACTCCTACTGCAATAACTCTCTGAGGTACTTAGCAAACCCTGACATTGTAAACAACTCCCGCCGAAGACGGAGGTGTCGGGCCATTGGCGCAAATAAAACGGCGACACAACGCATTTCCATTCTCTGGACTACATCCTTCTGGAAATCTAATAGGACCATGGTCCTGCTACAAGAGATATCCAGTGGGAGTTTGAGAATGAACGCTGAAGAAGAAGAAGTAAACAACTAATGGTATTCAGATTATTATTAAAATCTCCATCACTTGAGTCGTAGTCTGGTTTAGCTGCTTAGTTTAAGGAAACAAAAACACTGTTGCTAGTGGTCGTCTATGGCTATGTCGATAGTGATAAACACAGCTGCGAAAATGTCACTCATGTCTAATTGGCTTTAGGTTGGGAGCCAGTTACATCGTACAGCTGGCCTACTATCGATATCGCTACATACGTCCACCGTTCAGTAGAATGTGGTAAAAATACCGAACGTGTTAGTTACCACGACGAAGTCTGATGTTTCGGACCATTGACGCAAATAAAGCGACTACAAAGCATTTCCGTCCCCTGGATTACATCCTTCTGGAAATCTAGTAGGTCCATTCTCGTGCTACAAGAAAGATCCAGTAGGAGTTTGAGTACGAACCAAAATAAATCTTTTACTATTGCATGTTCTTTTAATTAGCGCAGAGATATTTTATTCTAGACAGTGGAAATAAAGGTCCCTTAGCCATAACAGACTCCTACGACGTGTATTGAAATGATTTTGATGATACCTTGTTTTAATTAATGTTACGAATTACAGAAATATACGAGGTAGCGTCAAAACGTTCTCGGAATAGTCGACAAGTGTTTGAATGAAAGATCATTTTATGATGATTATATGTTAAGAAGTTGGTAATGATCTTGACGAAAGGACATGACAGATATGACCTTTTCATATACTCTCGAAGACAAGGTGTATGTTGTACTAGTTGCATCGTAGGAGTTGAATATGTTCTTTCTTGAACACATGTCAAACTCTGTGATTTGAGTGAGAAGTCACCCCCAAGAGACACTAACATTGCTTAATAAAGCATATAGTGATATCCTCCATCGTCTAAGAGATGCATTCAGGAGAAAATAGCCATAAAAAATGGAGAAAAAAACAGTTGGTTTATGCTGCAAGACAATTCACTGGCACATCAATTCCTACTGGTAAAACAGTACCTCGCAAAGCACAATGTTATTGTCCGTGGAACAACTTCTATATTCTCCCGACGTTGGACCAGCGAATTTATTCTTATTCTAGCTACTGAAATCTGGCACTGAAAGTACAGCGATTGAATGATGCAGATGACGTTATCAGTAATCGTTGGAAAGTGTGTGTAATTACCAAAGTGAACTACTTTGAAGGAAAATAGCTTAGATAATTTTAGTGTTACTTATTTCTATATCATCCGCTAGTTCCAGGAATGTTGCGGATACCTTGTATATTTTGGGTCCTTTATGGTTTGCGGAATCCGATTAAAACATCATTCTTAGATAACATTCCAAATGTTTCCTAATATCGTGTCATATATTCACATATCCATATTAGAAATACAAATCTCTGTCGTTAAAGCTGACCATTGAAAGTTTCACACGTTGAAGTAGAGCTAGCGTATACAGTCAGATTGTCATCACCATCATCCATTAATCCAATGTAGCTATTTAGTAAGGCCTAGTAGATCGTAATCTGGAACACCTCCTCAACACCGCCCAACTTTACTACATAGAGATTACCGTTACCCATACACTGGTTGTTTTAGTGCACGATCATATCTAAATAAACATGCACTGACCTGCACGTTTCTGTGCTGAATCTATTTAAACGCGGCACATTAATGCCGATAATGCGTATATATCTTTATGTTTATGCCTCCATTATTTGCATATATTTTATGCACTACACCACATAATTGTGCGCCTTCTCTAAGGGTCTTTATTCCAGAGAAAATCTCTAGGTGTTAGAGATCACGAGAGAAGGTCGTGGAACAGGTGGACAGATTCAGATCCCTTTTACCTTTGCAGTTCTTTCTCACACTTCATGAGAAAAATTCATACTCACTTAAGATATTTTTCTTTAGCCTGAGAGGTTAAAAAAGTACCTCAGAGTTTCAGAAATGTTCAAAGGATATCAGAAGGAGAAACTCCCATTTGCACTGTCCATTATTAAGGACTTGAAACGCTGTGGATACCTAATACTTATCTGCATTAGAGGGCACGTCTGTGGATTACCTTTCTGAAGATGACATTAGTTATTACGAGCAGATAATATTTCTACCACATGGATGCTGCGAATAGAAAAATCCTCAATATTATTCTCACATGAATTCTGGATGTCAATCATATTATAAGGTCACGTACAATTTTAAAACCCGCGTAGATGGCGCTCGCTAGTTCATCTCGAAAAGCAAGCGTTCTAGAAGAAAGAAATCCTACATGAAAGCTCCACTTCTTTATTGATAATTATTGAAATTATTGGTACGAAGATAATGAGACAATAATCAATTTAGTTGTGAGCAGGTAACGGCCCTTCAATCCATAGCAATTCTCCGTCGAAGACGAATGTGTCGGGCCATTTGCGCAAATAAAACGGCGACACAACGCATTTCCATTCTCTGGACTGCATCCTGCTGGAGATCTAGTAGTACTGCTACAGGAGAGATCCAGCATGAGTTTGAGAATGAACGCTGAAGAAGAAGAATCCATAGCAATTCTGACAAAATACAGGTTCTTCTCAGTCGTGTAATTGAGGCAACATCAGGACTCGTATAAGGTCTGGGGGATTTTGTTTCTTACAGACAACACCATCACTTCAGAGTTCTTGATATTTAAGGAAAGGCCTTTGTCTTTGTTTTCTGCTACTACTATGTCGATTTGTTTTCTGCTGCTACTATGTTGATTGACACTTGATTCGTTTTTACGTGTATTAAACAAGATAAAGTTAGGTGCAAAAGTAATGCACGTATTAAGACATTCTGACAGTGATATAACTTTTTTTTAAATATTGTCGCCAAATACGTAATGCATTACGTTTTATGAATGCAATTAAATAGTTTTCCATTACCAGCAGACGCTTGGCATTGCTATGAACAAGAATAACTGAGCACACGCCTAATTCCTAATAAGAAACTGCAGACTTGTCTTCCATCATGTGCTTACAAAGTAACAAGCAGCTTCACATTTTTTGTGTGCTTTTTTATTGACTGGGTGTTTGTCCTTTTGCTGCATGTGTCCGAAAGGGAGACAAAGATAGCGAAACTGTTGTTTGCCATACATGTCTTAGGAGGAGAGTACGAGTTTTCGGTGTTGGCTGTTACATCCTATAGAGGGTGAAAGTGATGCTTAAGCTATGCTGAAAGGCGCATATATCGCAGTGAAGCTGTAAACCATGACACCGGATTCTGTTTTTTGAACTAAACCCTGAAAATTTGCAGAAGTTTGAGAACGAATACACTGGTCAACAAATATTTACAAAAGTTATGTTACTGAAATGGTATTAGTCATTTCTTATCAATTTTGAAATTGCTGAGCACTCATATGACAAAATTGGCCCTTGATTTTTTTTTTTTAATCTGCAAAAGTGAATGTTCACATCACGAAATGCATGCCAATAGTAATAATGCAACGGTTAAAACATGTAAAAAAATCAAGTCATGACCACTTCTTAGATTTCTTCGTCTGTCTCTTGTACAGCTGTTTGGGAACATCTCTGGGGAGTGGCCAGCAATAGTCATCCAGCATTGTAGTTGACAATTTCCCCAGGTATATTTGTTCCATAATTGCGATATCTTGATGAAAACGTTCGCCGTGTTCATCATTAGATATGCCACAGTTCACAGGAAATAAATCCAGATGGGAAAGACGGAAGTGGATCTTTAGAGACATATTGCGGCCAAGTATCTGATACTTCATCAGCATGTTCTACTATTTCCTTGTAGTTTTCTGCCCGAACATTATCGAGAAAGTTAGTGGACACTATGCGAAAAGCATTCCATGCTTGTTTCTCATCACTGCAGCAAGTTGTTGAACCGGCCATCTTTTAAGAGTTCTCGAATCTGAGGACCCACATAAACTCCCTCTTTAAACTGTGCTTCACTGAGTCGAGGGGATTTTTCATGCAGGTATTGGAAAGGTGGCGAAGTCCGGTCCATGGTCTTCACGAAATTCTTCATCACACATAGTTTAATGTAAAGGGTCGGTAGCAGGATTTGGTGAGACGATCAGAACTGGGTGCTAGATATTCTTATCTCGAACTACAACATAATGTCTGCAAATTCATTCCTTCCGCAAGTAGTGAAATTCCCTTGCTCGGCCTTTCCAGTCACATAAAAAACACATGTATTTTGTGTATCTCTGTCTGCTGTAATCCCAATCCCATTAAAAGGGAAACTACCTTCGAATCACCACATAGGTGCCAGCTGTACTTGTTATTACTCAATGTAATTCATTATCTGTTTTAAGTTATAGTATGTCTCTTTCATGTGGACAGCATGCACTACTGAAATAGATAGAAAGCGGTTTTCATTGTGCAAAAGGACACCCTGAAGGCTCAGTTCCGACGAGTATGCAAATGGTCTCTATTCTTGTGTGTCATGGATTATTTTTACGGCATTCATGAAGCCCTCAATATCGAAACAGAATACTAAATTACTTTCCTTTCTGAAGAAAGGCTCAAACTGCTGGTGACACTTTCGATATGAAGTAATTGCGACATCTTCTAGGAAATTTCATTGTTGGAGTCTTGATCCGAGCAATTATGTCTTGTTCTTGGGTAATTCCAAATCACAAGGCAGGTCATTTAATTCTTCCAGGTCATTTAATTCTATGCGGGGTTGATGATGCACCACAGTGAAAATCTGGATCACTGCATGCGGACGGACCAGGAGAAGAACAGGTCGGCTAACCCTCGTCCTCATCAGATGAATCAAGAGAATATTCTGCTGGAGTTTCTGGAATAGGAAGTCCCTTACCATGTGGAACTGGTCTCAGTGCAGATGGAATGTTTGGGTAGACTATTATCGACATCTTTTGCTTCGTTATTCCGCCGGAAAGAAGAAGAATCAAGCAGAAGTAAAGTCCGTTGTGTGGTTGCTTGGCTCTCTCCACACCATGGGGACGGCATTGGTGGTCTTTTACCATTTAACCATTGTGAAAGTTGTGTTGTATATATGGCATATGTGCGGTGTCCAAGGCTCGTCTTGGTCACCAACCTTGAATCCGAAGTAACGATGATATATGCATTCTTCACTTGAGAACTGAGATTTTTCTTCTGTTTGGCAAATGTCGCTGTCCCCCACAGATATAGCTGAAATTGTCCACGAAAGTAACGCATTGTCGAAACATTACTGTTCTGTAGTGTACGTAAATTGATAAAATAATATGTAACAGTAGCTTAAGCTGTCTCGCACAAAGTGTGAAATATTTGAAATGCTCAACCTTTCTTCACTGCGCTTTATATAGTACACTGTTAAACTAAGCTTACTTCAGCAGCCGCCTGGTAGTAGTATTGTATTGCATCAGAAAATGATGCAATCAACTATTGATGATTTCATGATCGTATTATACAATGTGATACTATATATTCTAGGAACTATATGAAATATCGTCAAAAAGATAAGGAATAAAATTTGTTTATGGTTATATGCATTTTTAGCACACTAAGATAATACAGATCAGGGCTTTTTAAAGTCAGTAACGATTTGAATGTTGACCAGTGATCCAGTAATAGACTGAGTGTTCTGTATAGTTTTATGAAGTCTATAACCCATTGATTCCCTTAGCGCCCACTTACCTGATATTCTTATCGCTCCCCGGGGGAGATGGCGATATCGTCCACATTTAGAAATCCAGGTCTATTAGTGAGCATGTTAGCGCGATAATCATCTACAAATTCGCAAAGAACATGTGCCATTGGTAAAACATTGTCTAACACTTCCAATCTTGTGTCATCTCAGTTTATTATTGCTCTTTCAGTCATCTTACTTTCTGTCATTGGTTTTTCTTCATTCTCTCTCTCTCTCTCTTCTCTCTCCCCCCCCCCCCCCCACGGAAGCAGCTTGTTACACATCGTCATAGATGTGAAACTTATAAAAAAAAAGTACATACAAAATTGTTTGCATAGTCGAAATCAGACGGGAAATTCACATAGAAACTATACACTAAAACTATGACCGTCTACATATATAAGACATACTGACTAATGGGAAATCAAGCCTTCTAAATAGTTCATCTGACTATTCTTGTGATTTTTTATTGGTCACTATTATTATGCTTTCTTTGACAGCCAATGAAAATTGACATTTTCATTAAATGAGTCATTTTAGAAGGCCTGATTTTTCCTTAACAAATATGCCTCATATCATCGAGGGTTCGCCGTAAAACTAACCATAAAAAATAGTGTTTAAAAGAATGGCGGGAATCCTACGCAATCGTTATTGTTTGTGAAAATAGTATTCAGTGTTATTCAGCGTCATTGCTGTCACGAAGAATTTAATTGTGTACGTTCAGTATTCTCTGCCTTTATTGTGGTCTCATAGCTATACACAGGTAAATAGAAATAATGTCTAATATAAATGTCAAGTTACAGCATATAGGCTTGAATGTGCACATAGAAAAGACGAAGTTGAAAGAATAAAGACATTTAATTAGAATCAGATAGCACTAGCTGGAAACACTATACATATGGAGGCATACTCATTTGCATACCTTGGTAACACCATGACAGATAAGAGTAAAAATAGAGAGTGAAATAGAAAACTTGATTGCATTGGGAAATATATATGGAAGTGATAAAAACTATATTAAGTGAATAATGTTACTATAATACTACTAACTATAAAAATAAACCAAACTATGTAAACACTAAATCACATTAACGAGGACTGTTTCGACGTTGCGGTCCAAACAGGACCTTTCTCAAGAAACGAAAACACACGGAAATAACACAAATTTGTTTTTATGTACAACGATTTCTGTCTGTTTATGTACCAAGACATCTCTGCACATAAACAGACAGAAAATAAATAAATATTAGGAGCAACATGTTCAACTGTTTAGAAAAGTGCAAAATCCTACACACTATTGATATATACAAATAGCGATATATAAAGAGATGTCAAAGGTGTTAAAACAGATCAACAGAATACTCCATTTTAAAGAATGATGACTGAAAACATAAACCACAGAAAAACTCAAAATAATGTGTGTGTGGAAGGTCACCCGAGGACAAACATAGAGCACGGGGCTACTAATAAACAACTTAGAATGGGGGCGGGTGTGTTTGAATGAGTAGGGAGCAGTGGTTGACATTAGGAATATAGGCTGGATTAAAGAAAAACCAATGAAAGATGGTTTGTTTATTTGTTATTTTATATATATATATATATATATATATATATATCTATATATATATATATATATATGCATGCGTGAGAGAGGGAGTTAGAAAAAGAGAGGGAGGGAGAGAGATCCATCTAAGATTATTGAAACCAGCGACAAGCTTCTGTTGAAAATGGGAAACTTTTTTATTGTGTTACAATGAAAATAATATTTAAAAAATTCAACATCAAACGTTGAGTTACGGTCGCAGTGAAACATGGAAATTCACTGTATCTGGTAAAAGCGAACTCAGTATAAATTCCAACAGGAGAAAGTGTTATAGCTTTCAACGTGAATAAGTTATATTGTTTGTTGTTGTTGGAATAATGTATATTTGAATACCATTTTTTAAAACCGATTCTGATAGTCTGGTTTGGAGTAAATCATACTGTTGTTTGATAGTTTAAAAAATAAGTGGCGTCAGGGCATGTTACTTTTCCTCATTAAAATAAAAACTATGTGTTTAATGTTGGGAATTTTTTTTTTTCAATGAGTTATTATGAAGGCGTCGAGATTAAGTGACCGAGTGTGATAAAGGGCCAGAAAAACAAGGACATTGCCTTATTAAAATTTAACCACCATCCTTAATCGAAGACGTAACTACAATCCTGTTTGGGGGAGGGGGGGGTATGGTCTGTAAAATTTATAGGAATTACATATCTACACAAACTGCCAGTCAGCAGGTTGAAATATCCATCTATGCACCTTGAGTTAACGACACCCTCTCGCTAAATTTCCCATCACAACTATATGGAGTTGCCCATTGTAGGCATTCGTGCTTATAACCCCTTTTCATCATGCCGAGAGACCGCCGCTTAGCTTAGGAATACTTATTTGTCTATACCCTGTTAACTCTAAGAATGAAGTGGGTCAGTGGTTCTGACTGATTGTTGGACGCAAAACACACTATAATCGATTGTTAAGTTTGTATATATGTTTGTATATACCAATACTATTGTTTTTAGATTAATTTTTTGTTTTAAATATTGTTTTTAAATGTTTTAAATAATATTCTTTTTACATGCCATCAGCTGTTTAAAAATCACCTGTTGTCGCGGAGTAATATGGGTGTGGTGTTTTGACGTACTTCATTCTTAAAGTGAACAGAGTTAAGAAGCTGCGCATATCGCAGTTGGCATTAATTGTTTAAGATTGTCCCCCTGTTCTCCACCAGATGCTGATTGAGGTGGATCCCCCACTGTTCTCCACCAGATGCTGATTGAGGTGGATCCCCCACTGTTCTCCACCAGATGCTGATTGAGGTGGATCCTTTGTTTTAGACAATTCCAGTAAAATGGCTTAGAATGAAAATCCAAATACAGAAAGGATTCAAGTTTTTGGATATACGTCGAGTACATGTTGTCACTTTCCGAAAGGGGAGCACAGAACAGCGACAATATCTGCCATCCATTTCGTAAGAGGCGACTAAGGTGGTTGTGGGGTGGAGTATCCAATGCGGTAGACTATCCTATACCATAGAGGATCGAAGTGTCACAGAAACTATGCTGAAATCGAATGTAACAGGTTGAAATGTGCAGATATCGCAGCTAATATGTAAACAGTGACAACACATTTCATTCTCTGGACTTTATCGCGATAAATTGCAGGAGTTTGAGAAGAAACGCAGAAGAAGAAGAATGTACAATGCAGCTGAAGTCTGTGAAAAATCAGTTCAGTAGAAAGAACATTAAGAGAAACATATTCGTTCGACAGGAAATAAACAAGCTTGCAGATTATAATGAGCCAGTTTTGGCGGTGGTGAATCTGCTTAAACAGCTCAGTTTGAAAATGTAATGAGATATGCCTCACTTTCTAAAATTATTTTGGAAGAAACAGTTCAGAGTGGAAGGAGGCGTCTAGAGAAAATTATGGATTGATAACATTAATTAATGCTACGGGGATGAGTTTTCTTCATTCGTCCGAATGGCTGAGGACAAGGCTGTTATGGGAGATTTTTATGCTCATATCTCCATGGTGACACACCTACGACTCTCATGGGGTATGGGTCTTATTATTATACTATATTTTATGCAGAAATTCTTCACTATTTTACAAGTAGTTTCAATGTTATAAGTTTATATTTTCTTCTCGTCTTATTACTCGTACACATGTACTTATACATAAATAAGTAGTACTTATACATAAATAAGTAGTACTTATACATAAATAAGTAGTACTTATACATAAAGAAGTAGTACTTATACATAAATAAGTAGTACTTATACATAAATAAGTAGTACTTATACATAAATAAGTAGTACTTATACATAAATAAGTAGTACTTATACATAAAGAAGTAGTACTTATACATAAATAAGTAGTACTTATACATAAAGAAGTAGTACTTATACATAAATAAGTAGTACTTTATGTTGGTTGGTAGTTTCTTGTGCGTTCTGGATTCTTGTGGTCTTACTAGATTTTTATGCCATTCGCCTGGACGAATGTTCACAACGTTCTGATGATTTGAGCATAATTATCGTCAGATCTTGTGCCTCAACTCCGAACACCGTATCCCGGTCTTGCTTTTGCAGTTCAACAAAGGATGGGCTGTCTTGAATTATGTGGTACTTATTGACATTATATCCGGTACCGTTGGCAGCTGTAATCATTCACTTTTTTACAGACGCAACACGAGCATAAGAGACAACTACTCTCTCAGTTCATGGGGGGGGGGGGGATATTCTACAATACATCATTTTCCCCAAACCCACGCTTCTCTCACTGAGGAGTATTATCTCGCTTTTATCACACATGTTGTATAACATATGCGAGACAACAAAGTGACACCAGAAATAGGTATGGTATCTCCTAACAGGTACTTCAAACAACACTTATCACTGCATGTTACGAGACACACGATAAAGACAGCTGTCACTTGTCTCGATTTCTCATAAGAGAAGCCCATAATGCTACGTGATTAATAAGTGGTGTGTATATAAATGTCTAACATAACATGGCGTTATTGTGTATAAACAATGGGATCAGAATGGACAACAACTGATAAACTCTGTTTTAAAAAAGGGGGCGGGGCGGAAATAAAATATTTGGGTAATGGAGTTTTGCGAATCAGTAGAAGCATACAGGAAAACACAATACACGTTTCGACCAAAACAGCTTTATAAAAAACTAAATGAGAACACAAACACAGGAGAGAGCCGAATAATAAACGGTAATACACCGTGTACAAAAACCATTGAGGCGAAGTAAATCGATCAGAAAAAGGGAGAAATCAATATCTTAAGGATTCATAAAACATGCGTTCTATTGCTACTGTTACTCCTACTACTACTACTGCCACCTCCACACATCATTGCTATTATGGCTGTATGGGTAGACAATGACTCTAGCTGTATAATCACTAAATTAATTTCTACTGTTGTGCCACAAACAGGGTCGGTTCCTCCTTCCTAGTTTAGATCCTGTAATGTAATAACCCAGACATCATTTATCATTCTCCACCGAAGACGGATGTGTCGGACCATTGGAACAAATAAACTGGTGACACAACTCATTTCCATTCTCTGGACTACATCCTGCTGGAAATCTAGTAGGACCATAGTCCTGCTGCAAGAGAGACCCAGCGGGAGTTTGAGAATGAACGATGATGAAGCTTATCACTCTATTACACCATTTAAGTTTTCCCCACTGACAGTGATTTCTGTCATAATTCAGAAAGGGGGGGGGGAGTGTCCCCTAAATTCTTGATGGTTGTTGAAAAGAGGTAGGGAGGGTGTAAAAATAGGCAGAAATGTGTTGATGTAATAAATGGACGAAAGTAAAATATAGTGGTATCAATATTAAATATTGAATGTGAGATATCTGATATGAAACTAAATACGAAAACACATTGTAAAAATAGACAATTTTATTTCCACAATATTTTGGCATAAAATAGTTTTACAAGTTAAAAAAAAAAATTAACTTGCAGGATACATACACATCATGTATTAGCTTGATATATTTTTTTGGGATTCACCGAAAAACATCTGCCTTTACACGGAAACAACTCTTAAAATTAAGAACCAAAAAATGACCCAAGATATACGAGTTCAATCGGTTTTGTTGTAAACAAAAAAAACTACACCGTGTATTACAGGGTTATTTTTCGTGTATTACAGGGTTATTTTTCCACTAATTGTGTAATGTTCTTTACGCCGATGTCGTATGGCGTCCAAGCAGGAAGTTCTAGATAGGTCTTTTGTTCTTTATATACAGCGGTGGTAAGCACCACTGATATTTTTTATGGTCCGCGTTTTTCGTGGAGGTTCTGTGGATTAAACACGTTACTGTATAAATATAATTCCTTGTTTGAGGAAGTTACCAAGTGGTTGTCGTCATCATCATCATCGTCGTCGTCTCCCATAACCCTATCATATTCCATGATAGTAAGTTACGGTCCCGCTTACTTTTATTCGGGGGGGGGGGGGTGAGAGCAGACAAGCAACCGCATGTGCATATCACTCTTGATGTGGTATGTAATACATATTTTGGGTTCACAGTTATTTTGTTTGCTCGTGGAGTGTTGAATTCCATGCTCGGCATATTATGACAACTTATGCAGCTGCGCAGTTTAGAGGCAATCTGTATTGTATGAGTCCCACCTTGTCTGCCAAAAATACACAACAGTTGATTAAGCAAAGCTCTGCGTAGCACGGCAGGCACCTCTTCTAGTAACAGTTATTGTCGCGATGTACGCGTGTTATCTTTTGAATGCCTCAATAACACACAGTAACAATAAATCACAGTTATTGATATACAAGACATAATCTAGACCAAAATACAGAAGTGATTCGTGACAATTTTAGACCCACACTATCATGTGCCCATACAGAAGTGATTCGTGACAATTTTAGACCCACACTATCATGTGCCCATACAGAAGTGATTCGTGACAATTTTAGACCCACACTATCATGTGCCCATACAGAAGTGATTCGTGACAATTTTAGACCCACACTATCATGAGCCCATACAGAAGTGATTCGTGACAATTTTAGACCCACACTATCATGTGCCCATACAGAAGTGATTCGTGACAATTTTAGACCCACACTATCATGTGCCCATACAGAAGTGATTCGTGACAATTTTAGACCCACACTATCATGTGCCCATACAGAAGTGATTCGTGACAATTTTAGACCCACACTATCATGTGCCCATACAGAAGTGATTCGTGACAATTTTAGACCCACACTATCATGTGCCCATACAGAAGTGATTCGTGACAATTTTAGACCCACACTATCATGAGCCCATACAGAAATGATTCGTGCCAATTTTAGACCCACACTATCATAAGCCCATACAGAAGTGATTCGTGACAATTTTAGACCCACACTATCATGAGCCCATACAGAAGTGATTCGTGACAATTTTAGACCCACACTATCATGTGCCCATACAGAAGTGATTCGTGACAATTTTAGACCCACACTATCATGTGCCCATACAGAAGTGATTCGTGACAATTTTAGACCCACACTATCATGAGCCCATACAGAAGTGATTCGTGACAATTTTAGACCCACACTATCATGTGCCCATACAGAAGTGATTCGTGACAATTTTAGACCCACACTATCATGTGCCCATACAGAAGTGATTCGTGACAATTTTAGACCCACACTATCATGTGCCCATACAGAAGTGATTCGTGACAATTTTAGACCCACACTATCATGAGCCCATACAGAAGTGATTCGTGACAATTTTAGACCCACACTATCATGTGCCCATACAGAAGTGATTCGTGACAATTTTAGACCCACACTATCATGTGCCCATACAGAAGTGATTCGTGACAATTTTAGACCCACACTATCATGTGCCCATACAGAAGTGATTCGTGACAATTTTAGACCCACACTATCATGTGCCCATACAGAAGTGATTCGTGACAATTTTAGACCCACACTATCATGTGCCCATACAGAAGTGATTCGTGACAATTTTAGACCCACACTATCATGAGCCCATACAGAAATGATTCGTGCCAATTTTAGACCCACACTATCATAAGCCCATACAGAAGTTATTCGTGCCAATTTTAGACCCACACTATCATGTGCCCATACAGAAGTGATTCGTGACAATTTTAGACCCACGCTATCATGTACCCATACAGAAGTGATTCGTGCCAATTTTAGACCCACGCTATCATGTACCCATACAGAAGTGATTCTAACATATTACTTCATAAAATATATTACTTCATCGACATATATAATACAAATATTACCAAAGTTTTCTCAAGTACTCTTGTTTCATCTGACGAAACTCATGTAGTTTTTTTTTCGTATCTACATAATTCATAACTTGGTTAGGTTAAAGTGGTTGAAGAAACCGTCATGATAGACTTATTTCTGCAAGTCATCGTATGACGTATTTATTCAAACCATGAGCACCTGAAAGTGTGCGAAGTTGTTTTTTTATTACGTCAGTTATTAGCATTTAAACAAGGGATTAGTGTATCTATTGTAGCTTGTGTGTCATATACACACACATAAATGCATTTACATCTCCTTTAATTAAAGACCGCTTTTTCCTAAACCAGTGATTCTCAGCCTATTTTACTGCTGATTCTCTTTTATGACATTTTCTATCCCCCCCCCCCTTTCCTGTGCTAAAATGAAAATCTCTTTAAGCTTTATCGATATCAATCTTTCTTATCGTTTAAATAGTTACCTTTCTGTTCTTTCTATTGGAAGGGTCTCAAGTTCCATAAAAGCAACATTTTCTCTGTGGTCCCTCTTCAAGTCTCTGTAGCGGGACCAAATGTCACACGCTGAGAATCATTGTTCTAGACAATAATCAGTGGCTTTTAGGAGATTGTTTGAACGAATCATAAAAACATAAACCACTTGAATTTAGTCAAACTCCATTACAATCTCTAATTCTAATAACTACATCCGAGTCAGGTTTCTTCTTTTGGATTTTGAGAGTTATTAGGAGAGCAACACATGTAATAACTGTGTCTAAGTCACGTTACGTTACTTATTTGTTCTCTGAGAGTAGAGAGTAACAATTATAACAACTGTATCCAAGTCACATTACGTTACTTATGTGTGTTCTGCGAGTAGAGAGTAACAATTATAACAACTGTATCCAAGTCACATTACGTTATTTATTTGTGTTCTGAGAGTAGAGAGTAACAATTATAACAACTGTATCCAAGTCACATTACGTTACTTATTTGTGTTCTGAGAATATAGAGTAACAATTATAACAACTGTATCCAAGTCACATTACGTTACTTATTTGTGTTCTGAGAGTAGAGTGTAACAATTATAACAACTGTATCCAAGTCACATTACGTTACTTATTTGTGTTCTGAGAGTAGAGAGTAACAATTATAACAACTGTAACCAAGTCACATTACGTTGCTTATTTGTGTTCTGAGAGCAGAGAGTAACAATTATTACAACTGTATCCAATTCACATTACGTTACTTATTTGTTCTCTGAGAGTAGAGAGTAACAATTATAATAACTGTATCCAAGTCATATTACGTTACTTATTTATGTTCTCTGAGAGTAGAGAGTAACAATTATAACAACTGTATCCAAGTCATATTACGTTACTTATTTATGTTCTCTGAGAGTAGAGAGTAACAATTATAATAACTGTATCCAAGTCATATTACGATACTTATTTATGTTCTCTGAGAGTAGAGAGTAACAATTATAACAACTGTATCCAAGTCATATTACGTTACTTATTTGTGTTCTGAGAGTGTTCAGGTTAGTAAACAATTCTAATGACATTACTTTCTGGTGTAGGCAGACTCTTCAGTTTTGCCGTCAATTTAACCAAGAAAATGTTTTCATAAGAAAGCATTATCAAATTTATACAAAATAAAATAAAATGGCCAAAGCAAAGATGTAATGGCAAGTAAAATGTACATTAAAAATTGTAACAGTTCTGGAATTTTACTATGAATTGGCTAATATAGCAAGCATGGTGTAAGATGTTACTAAGAGAACTTTCAATAGCAGATTGTACGCAAATGTTTGGCGTAGTATGTATGGCATTAACCTACAGACTAAGCTGAAAATGTAAAAAATTTTGAGACTAACGGGAATTGAACCAGTCCGTTCAACGGCACCAAATCAAATCGCCTAGCAACTATTGAACACGCGTTCTTCCGTACTTGACTAACCGCATCTCCAAAAAAAAGATGCGATTTCATCAAGCCTTTCAAACCGTACACACAAAGTCACCAGAACAGACCGATCGAGACAAGGACAATTACAACAACAAACATCCCGTACAGGTATTGAAATATCCTCAGTAACAACAAACATATAACATAATATCCGTATTAGTTATACAAGGGCCGATAGGTCTTCTTGTAAACATGGATAACATATATAGACAATACAATTTTGCTTCGAGTAATTGTTTATACAAGTAAATATAAGTAGGAAGCCAGAGGACAATTTTTAAAATTTTTTGAGACTAACTGGAATTGAACCAGTCCGTTCAGCGCCGATAAAATGGAAGTTATCCATTTAGCGCCTGAGCCCATCAGGTACTGAACACTTTCTCTCTTCAAGTGTATTTCCGGTGTAGGAAAACCTGACAGTAGAGTTGGGCCAGGGCTAAATCGTTGTCCCTTTTGTGCCTGAGCCCATCGGGTACGAAACCCTTTCTCTCTGCAGGTGTACTTCCGGTATAGGAAACCTTGACAGTAGAGTTGGACCAGGACTACCATCGTTGTCCCTTTCTTGCCTAAGCCCATCGGGTACAGAACCCTTTCTCTTCGTGAGCATATTTCCGGTTTAGGAAGACTCGACATTAGAGTTGGATTAGGTGTTCTTGCTTTACCAGACGCCAATGAATGGGTCGGGTCTCTGCCTGTAAGGAACACAGGTAACTAGATGCTCGTCTCAAGCTGACGGAGCTTGTAGTTCCCCTTTCCTAGAGACGTTTCACTTTCTATTTGCAGATCACGCTGCCCTCTAGCGCTGTTCTGCCCTTTCATTGTTTCATTGTACTCGGTATGAAATTTATTTGTCTCTCTCCATGCATCTACCTTTACGTACATTTTACATTGGCCGCCCCTCCAATGTTCAGACTGGACTGACTAGCTTCACTGTATGTCGACAGTGTCGCTATATGTGGTGATGCTGGTGGTGTCGGAGATATTGTCTGTCTCTTGTGCAGTCAAATCTCTTTCCATCTGCTACCTCCACATTCTCGGACACGATCCCCAAATGATTTGGCCAGAATCAGCTCGAGCTGCTGTATTTCTGTTTCCAGGGTGCACCGCGTGGAGGTACATTTGGGATCTTGGTTATCTGCTAACACTGGGTCCGCATAGAGCAATGCGTTATCTTTGCACCCCAGGTCTTCTTGTAAACATGGATAACATATATAGACAATACAATTTTGCTTCGAGTAATTGTCTATACAAGTAAATATAAGTAGGAAGCCAGAGGACAATTTTTAAAAACTAATACGGATATTATGTTATATGTTTGTTGTTACTGAGGATATTTCAATACCTGTACGGGATGTTTGTTGTTGTTGTAATAGTCATTGTCTCGATCGGTCCGTTCTGGTGACTTTGTGTGCACGGTTTGAAAGGCTTGATGAAATCGCATCTTTTTTTGGAGATGCGATTAGTCAAGTACGGAAGAACGCGTGTTCAATAGTTGCTAGGCGATTTGGTGCCGTTGAACGAACTGGTTCAATTCCCGTTAGTCTCAAAATTAAAAAAAAATTGTCCTCTGGCTTCCTACTTATATTTACTTGCTGAAAGTTTACAGAGCAGTGGTACTTCCAGTGATGTTATACGTTAGTGAAACATGGACTATGTATAGGTGTCATGTGAAAAAATTCAATCACTTTCACACAACGTGTCTCTGAAAAGTCATCATCATCAGCTGGCAATACAAGATTCCAGATACCACTGTCCTTGATAGAGCTGGTATCCCCATCATTGACACTATCCTGATGCAGACACAGATTCGGGAAGTTTAAAGTTGGTGACACAGATATGTGCCCCTGTGGACAATCTCCAAAAAATACTGAACATATGTAACAGAATGAACGTACAAACACCACAAGAAGAAAACTATGAGCATCTGAAACTACTCTGGCTGATAAGCTCTGTTGCTGATAAGCTCTGTGGCCTTGTCTCGTTTCTGGTAACCACGGTATAGTTCATTTATGAAATCCATATCCGAGTCTGACTTCGACTGTAGAACGAAGATACGGAGAGCGAAGAGCTTATCTCGTTCAGAATCTGTCCTTCCCACTGAAATTTGGACAATGTGATATAAATTTTGGGTAAACAAGATATTTTCTTATATGAAGCCCATTATTTAATTTATCCGTAAGTCTTGTTAATTTGTTCTCCACTTAAACAACTAACCTGTCTAGTAAATTTGCGTGATTTACCAGTCGTCAACACCTATCCACTATCTTGCTAACAAGACATATCATTCCATTGCTTACTCTAATGTATTTTCGTCTGCTATAAATAATGAGAAAAAAAGGACGAAATCCCACCGTGTACTTTATTGTCCATATACCTGTAATCCCAACGTGTTTAGCTTTGACCATTCTACTAATTACAACCTTTATTAATAGGGAATCGCACTTCTCTGTTTACACAACCAGCGAATATCTTTTATAAAAGTAACTTCTAAAAAATTTCTTTTTTTTTTGAATAGTATACAATTGAGAGTTATGTATTGTAGTCAGTCTTTGATTGTAGATACAAGCTAATGCTACCAAGGAAGGCCGCATATAATGTGTGGGGTATTAGGGAGTTAAAAACGCTTCCATGAGAAAAATAGTATACTATCTACTGCCGGTCCAGAACCCGCCAAAGCAAAATACCAAATTTGTCTGTTTAGATCTTCTCTGAGTACGAAACATCATGTCGAAAGTATTGGATGCAGCCAAAAGTTGATATCTTCTGGATATGAAACCAATCTATTGATAGAAATCCCCCTCCTACTACTCCCAATTACATAAAAGAAACCATGCAGTCTTTTTTTGTGTTGCTATTCCATTTAGATCATAGGTCAGAGGTAAAAAGGTTACTCACTTATATCAAAGTTGAACTTTGCAGGACCAGAGGAAAACTAGTAAGATTTTCTATGAGCGCAATACGTTGACAAATGAGCCACACTATAAAGGTGCTATATAGGGATCGTCTACGTGCTAAATTCGCGAAACCTATGCGGTACAGGAAAACAGAGCTACGGAGTTCTTCCCTTATATATCTCTGTTTTCTTGTAAGGCATAGGTTTTGTTAGTTTAGCACGTAGACGGACCATATTTGGCACCCTTCTATACTGGAATCCCTATATGACGCATTCTGTTATAACAAATTTCCATATATAATAACATTTTTCAAAATCCCCAATTATATTTATTCTTAATTGTCTGTACTGTATATAACGTATTTCTATTATTACACACAAATTTCGTCAATCCAGACCAAGTTATTGTAAAGGGAATCCACTGTATGTAAGTCTTACCACATATCTTACAGCAGTTGACAATATTCCAGTGTATATTTCTTCTATAGCATTAATTAGATAATGACCAGACTCCATTTGAAGTTTGTGATTGCTGCTGTCAAACGTTATGGTCTTCAATGATGTACATTAGTGTCTCTTACATGTAATCAAGACCAGTAATTCATGCCAAGTATGATTTCCCCTGATTATTGTGATTTCTGAATGTGGTTAATCGATTTTGTTTAGTCTAAGGGTTTTCTCCTATCTTCAAGGTAGCGAGTTTTACAAGGATGTAATAAAAATGTCATCATTTGTCACAAAACAGCAGCGAACTGGTATATATTAACTTGACATTTGCCGTATACAACATATAACTTGACTCTCAATGTTTTGTGCGTATTGACTTGACACTCATTGTCTAGTGTTTATTGAATGGACACTCAACGTGTAGTAAATATTGACTTGGTACTCAGTGTGTGGCTCATATTAATACCCATAATGTAGAACATTGTTTTGACACCGAAAATAGTGGCAGTACAAATCAGTTGCTCTGATTTATTAAGAATTTATGTAGCATAATGATGGTGATGTTCCTCCTTCGCAAGCGAAGATGAGCATGACATGAAAAACAATAAATGTGATGAACAAGTAGAAAAACCACAAAACATTTGTGATTGTCTAATGTGGTTTATGAGTTCGTAGATGCCTGATGAGTCCGATTCGTGCTAGGAAAGTTCTATTGTAGTGCATGCAGGAGTGTAGAGGGTTTGAAGTAGTAGAGTTTTCGGATTTGTCCTTCCGCTTTCGTCGCTTATACTTTGCCCGCAGTGTTCTTTCTTTTTCAAATTTATTGATGCCAGCTGTGATCTGGGTGTGCCAAGCTGAGCGATCAAGGGCTGTAGTCTCACAGGAGCTAGCATCAATGCTGCAGTGCTTGAGAGAGTTTGTTAGGTGATCATTGAAGCGCCTTTTCTGTACGTCGCTTGAACGTTTACCATCGCATAGCTCCCCATAGAATAATCTCTTTGGAAGACACTTGTCTGGCATACGGACGATGTAGCCAGTCCATCGGATATGGGACCTAATCAGCAGGGCATGGATGCTATGCATACGGGACCTTTGAAGGATTTCCGTGTCTGGTACACGATCCTGCCAACGTACTCCCATTAGGTTTCTTAGGCACCGAAGGTGAAAAGAGTTAAGCTGTCGAGCGTGTTTCGCATAGACTGTCCAGGATGACGCTGCATAAAGTAGCGTTGGTAAAACCACTGCGCGGTACACGTCTAACTTAGTTGTCAAACTGAGACCACGCCTGATCCAGACGTTGGCACGAAGACTCTCGAATGCCGCATTGGCGCGAGCAATACGCACGGCATCTTCGTCAATTGTCGCAGTTTGCGATAGGGTGCTGCCGAGATATACAAACTTATTGGCATGTATTGAGTTTTTGTCCCTTTAAATAAATCATTTATTTATTTATAAACCGTGTTTTGCCCGTGGTTGACGAGGCCCGAAAGGGGAGCAAAGAATAGCAACACTGTTTACCTTCCACGCATGTCGTAAGAGGCGACTAAGGGGGTTATGGGATGGAGTTGGCAGAAAGTTTGTTGTCTGCCTAGCATTGTATAAGTATGTACAATCAAAACGACTAGTTTTGTCTATATCTAAAAGATATTAGTACTATTTATTTTTACTTTTCGCCAAGTCAATGTTTGCTAGAGAGATGAAATCACCCGTGTCAGAGATATCACAACACGCTAGATATAAGGCATTGGTTAAACAGGACATACACGAGTGAACGAAAATAATGTGTTGATTTTTCGTCCTGATAAAGGCGCTGTAGTCGAAACGTTGCATGTGGTCGTTCCCCGTTCGTAGAATGCCGTTTATACTATTGGTAACGCTTTAATTTACTAATATTAGTTTTATTTATTTTGCTTTGTTTAGACATAACGACATGGACGAATTAATAATGTAAGGATTGGTTGCTTGACAACAGAGATAAAGGTCCCCCAAATCGACTGTGGACACGAAACATCTCTGATTGTGTAAACATTATTTTGCCTGTGGGGGTCGACTCGCCCGGAATCATGAGGTGTTCAGAGCGTCCGCTTAGAGGCTGCTTTCAAGAATGAATATGTCACATGAACAACACGTAATTTACATATTTTCGTTCATACTCTACGTCTATCTATGGCTAAACCATTTGTTGCCTTTCAGAGTCAGGGGTAGAAGAGTTTTCTGGAGATGGGCCTCATGTGTGTTGAGTATATTGTGGAATTTGTAATCTCTTATTTCGGTGGTCCATCGTTTTCGTGGTCGGCCTCTAGGTCTGCCTTCACTGTATCTGTGTAGTATAACTTGCTTTGGTATGCTGTCTGATGGTAATCTGCGGATGTGCAAACCATTTGATCTGTTGTATCTTAATAAATTCAAAGATTGGGGTGGTGCCGGCTCTTTGTGCAATGTCCTTATTCCTCACTCTGTATCTTAGCGATATTCCTAGGATTCTGCGTAAGAATGCCATTTCAGCTGTCACAAGTTTGCATTTATCGTGTGCAGTCATTGTCCATGTTTGGCTTTGGTAACACAGTGTTGGTATGATAATTGTTTTGAATAGTGTTATTTTGATATTTAAATCTACATTTTTGTTTCTGAAGATTGGTGTCATTTGTCTTAGGGCTTGGTATGCTTCACTACATCTGTTGTATATTTCTATGCTGCTCCTGCCTTATGTTGCTTCCTAGATATGTGAATTCTGCCACTTGTTTAAGTCTGTTGTTTTCAATATATATATATATTGTTGCTTCTTTCTGTTCTTCCTATCTTCTGTTTCTCTTCTGATGGTGCTACTTGTGATTCATCGTCTGCAAATAGTAATTCGTTTAAGTTATCCTTCAGATTGTTTTCTTCTGTTGTCTTTGCTACTTTGCAGATGTGATTTATGTATGTTAGGAACAATGGGTAAAACAGGTGCACACTCCTGTTTCACTCCCAAGTGAATTTGGAAATTATCGGATGTACCTGTGCTCGTTCTTACTGCGCATTGACTATTGACGTATATGCTTTGACATAGGCTTATCAGATATTGGGGAACTCCATATGTATGTATTGTTATCCATAGTTGTTCTCTGTCCACTATGTCAAAAGATATCCCTTGGTCCACTAAAGCCGAATATAGGTTATGTTCTGTCGCTCTTTCTGAAAGAAAGTGATATGCCTCTATACTTAGTGCAGTCCCTCTTACTGCCTTTTTTCTTCCTGATGGGAACAATCACCGCTGTATTTCACTCCTGTGGTGCCTTGTCCCTTCCATATCACATTGAACAGTCGGTGTAGCCACTTTATACCTGTCACTGTCAGCATTTTTATTCCAACGTAATTACGTTCGAAGTACGCGGTATTCATTGTTAATTTTCGTCGTCTATGGTGGGGTGCTATAACATTTCTCTCCCCCCCCCCCCGGCATATGTCTTTGCGGTTGAATATATTTTTCCAAATTCTCTTACTTGAACTGTAAAAAAAACACGTACTATTACCCAAATGTTATGTTTGTGGTTTTTGTATTCACTTTTAGAGTTTTTAGTCACGTTCCAGGACATCGCGCAAGTCGACACTTGTTGGCCCTTCAACCGTGTGTGAATGTGTGTACAGTTGTACATGACCTTCCTAGTGGAACGGCAATCATAATTTACAACAGAACGTGTTGTCAATATGAGGGGACGTAACTGGATATCGGTGCTTCATTCTGACATGTTATTATCAATAGTTTGTGTCGTGCACAGCAGATAACTCATTGAAAGCCTATTTGATGCCTATAGTTTTGAGATTGTGAGAAATACAGAGACTACATTTTAGCACAAGCTTCGTGAAGTACTGTACTTCAGTGAATCATCTTGCTAATATAATAAGCTATTTGTTTAGATAGATTTGAGGTGGATATCGTGATCTGATGCTCACTTTGATTGAAGAATGATCTGCAACTCTGGAAGTAAGTCACCAAATGTGTTTGTAAATTATAACCGGATTTCTAATTTAAATGTTTTATATCTAGACTATTTTCTAGGTAACATGTTCGTATGTAAATCTGAAATGTAAATTGGCAACCCTGCAGATCTACATTTTTGTTTATTGATTCATTCTTGGCGTTGATGATCCCCCCCCCCCCCCCCCCCCCCAGTCGTAATAGATATTTACAGCCGACGCCGGGACGAAACTAGCAGTATTCTCCAGGTTAGAGAGACCCACCAGAAAGTATTTGCCATATTTCAGTCTAGTGTGGCCACATCTTGCCTCGCAGCTGATTAAAATCTGAATGTCTTTGTGCACATGTTCAGGAATCTGTATTCCTGTTCCACATGCACCCTGATCCGGTACACGTATCCCTTGTAGTCTGCAGAGGCCAGCTCTAAGTCATACACTTATTGTCTGATGTTGCCATTGAAATTACTGTATGGGATCTAGTTTCTGATCAATATCTCCATCAATATCGTTCTGATCGATATCTACAGATATATAAACTCTTGGATTAATTACTACTTTCGGAAGCACCAGTATATTTATACATAATTTGTTATACTGATCTGTGGACTTTGCGACAGTCCGAGAATATATTCGCGCTAGCTGATCACAGAATGAATCAGTTAAAGCCACTCCCTGCCCCTTTTTTTAAAATCCATCTTCCCATCGATCCGAAAAGGTTACTCACCTTTGGTTTAAGTAGTCCACGTAAAAGTCACTTCTGAAAATACTTTCTATGATAAAATGAAAACATTTGAAGATGAAAATATGATCTTTGGTTATCACTAATCATAGTACAGTCAAATATTCCAGATCTCATTACTCTACATTGGCCACATACATTTTGTTTAGTCTCACAGGACAATAACTTTATGACAATACTCTTATTGTTTTTTAAAACAGTTTTAAAGACTTTTTAGGAGCAATTTAATTTTTATTTTTTTTGCGTTTGTTCTCAAACTCCTGCGGGTAAAGACGTTTCAGGAATGATGTTTTAAAACTAATTTGTGATAATTTAACTATTAGTTGACATTTTGTGAGCCATAGATGTATGTTTCTATAATTTTCATGCCAATGGTTAAACATATCTCGACGCTCATTGCAATGTATTCATTATTTATTTCGACCGAGTATATATATATATATATATATATATATATATACGTACGCGCGCCTTTCTGTATGTCAATTTGACCTTATGTTAATGGTGGAAATATCATATATTAAGCGTGTACGTATTCAAATGTCGATACAACTAAAGAAACGTGCGCATTTCCCTCATCCACCGAACCGAGTACACACAAAATGAAATTGTTGAAAACTTTGTAAATATATTAATTTAAAGCAAAATTATGTGTTCTTGTGGTTTGTATATCACACATAAGACACTGAAAGTACGTGGTTAATATTTGCTAACAGTTTTGTGAATGTAGTGACATTGTGATTATATGTTGCGTTTTAAATTGCATACAATTATGTGGAATAGTTACTGAGTTATATCTTTTTATACAACGGTAACTATTTCGTTTTGAAACTCGCTCGCTCGTGCCGAAATGGAGCCAAAAAAAATGTAAACACTTCGAAAAGACATAAATATTGTAAAAATCGCTCAGGATGTTTTGGTGGCGGAGTTGACTGTCCCATCTTATAGGTCAAAATATTCAAAAGCTGAATCGGTTGTGTCAGACTAGAAGTAGCAGATATCGGTAGCGCAGCTCTAAAACATCACACATCACATGCCGTTATTGGAATTGTGTCCTTCGGTACAATACGGGAAGAAGTGTCTACATTTCAACCTTTTAATATTATGCGCAGTTTCATTCCAACATTGTTATAGTATGCGGCAGCTTTCGTGTCCTCACTGAAATTAGATCACTGGCAGACCATGTTGCCTCGACAACAAAATGACTAATTTAATTGTAAATGGCTGTTTACTAAGCTTGCCCGCTAAAGATAAAGATGATGCACACTGTTGCAAACTCGAGGACTGGTACAACATGAAAAAATATGCCGCCAAGGTCATCCAATGAACTTATATCACCTCAGTGGTGGAAATGTAATGTGAGTCGAAAAACAGCTCATAAATGTAAAGCCCAAAATGCGCTTTTAAAAAATCGGTAAAACTCTCTAATACTAACCCTAAACATAACTGTAACCCCCTTCCCAACACTATATTTCTGCCCCCCCCCCTCCCCCCGAACAAAAATATATCTACTGCTCACTAAAAAGGGACATCATAAATGAAATATTTATGCGAACTCTGCTTATCTCCCCCTGTTTAGTGTCGTTAAATATTGTTGCTCAGTTTTTTTTGAGCTTATAGTGTGTTACGTTAATAATGTAAGGATGTCTCCCCGTAGTGAACCCATCCTTCTAACCAGCAGAAATTGGAGAAAGAACGTAGAAGATAAAGTAAAATAGCTTGTACACTAGCACAATTCGACACCATCTGAACATTTTTTTTTCACATAATATTAGCCTACCCAAAGTGATCAGAACATGGTCCGATAACCATTTTTATGGCATCTGGAACTTCAAATTTTACAGTATAGATAGTCAACTGGGCCTAACGATGTAATAAACATCTTATAATCTGTAAAACGAAAAGTGACGATGGATAAACAAAGCAACATCAAGAAGAGGTTCATTTTATTTTTACCGTAGTGACGTTGAAATGTTTAGTTCTTACTTTGTTTAACTAGGTCATTCTCCAGAGATTTATCCTGCGTATAGATCCTAAACAGCAACACTTATCTTAACCGACCGACTTTCTCCGTGATTTTCATTGGCAGGCGACATAATGTATACGAAGCAATCACCAATGATTAGTCGCATCAGCCTGATAAGTATGGAATTTGTGCATACGACTATTCTGGAGAACGATTTGCTCTATCCGTACTCATGAAATGTGGAATTCCACTCACGAGTTCAACGTTTCCGTAACCTTATTGTTTATCAACAGCACCTGGAAATCTTACCTGCAGTCTTCTTTAGGGAATTAACTTGGCAAGAAAACAGGGAACATAACGCTGTACCACAATACAACCATTAACATCGTAGAAAGTCATAGAAGAAAAGGTGAATGAAAAATGGAATAAAAAACAGCAAATCTATGGCAAAAATTATTGCTCAAGGTGAATATTGATACAATTGCCGATGACAAATCATTACTCCAGCGATAGATCTACAATTTCGTACCTATAGGAGACTAGTTAGAAAGACACGGGTCTTTTGATCTTTGGATCACTTTAGATCTCCATCTAAAGCAGTGTTTCACAACCTTTTTTTTTTTTTAACCACGATCCCTTCTAAGTCTTTCTAAAATTATGATGCACACCTGTGTAACGTATACATATTTTTAAATATTCAACAATTGTAGTATTCCCCTATGCCCAAATTGCCCCCTCCCGAACAATCAAATTGCCCATTGTGGGGCGTGGGCCCCACCGTTGGGAAACACTGAAATAAAGTGATCATATCATAACCAGTTTGTCCAAGGACCTATAGACATATTCAGGGTTTATTGGCCATCTACCAACTCATTGACAAGGATATAACCCTAATTTAATTTTATAAATTATATATCAAGGGACATGTTCTTTCCAAAACGTTGTCTCCATTGTGGATACTCTGAACGCCCCTCTGTCCCGGGAAAGCAGGACTGCATTGACCAGAGACGTGCATACATTTTTCAATCGCTGTCCATCGTATTCTTGGTCTTCCTCTTCTTCTATCTCTCTAAAAACACTACTTTCACTGTTATTCTAAGTTACACCACTCTTAATGTACCGATTCTGAATGTCTAGGCACTTTACTCCCGTAGGTTGCTGTTTATAAAGTTTATACAGTTTATAAAGTGGATGTAACAAATTAGGGAAACATGAGATGGACAAGATGCAGTCTGCCAGTGTGCACAGCCAAGGCTAGAGGCGTATAATGTTGGAAGTTCGTTGAAGTCAACCTCTGTTGAAGAGACATCACGTGATGATGGCAATGAACAAATGGTCATTATTTGTGATGGACGAACACCCAGCTCGACGCTTCTAAAGATTGTGGGTGGAGTTGGCTGTCCCATATATGGTCAAAGTGACCCATAAGCTTTGCTGGAGTAGTGTGTGTCAGGCCGAAAGGTGCATATATCGCTGCTAAGATGTAAACCATGACACACCGTATTCCGCTCTCCGAACAATATTCTGCAAATTTGCATTAGTTTGAAAACGCACGAACGAAGAAAAGAGCCACGGATAAGTTCGACCGAGTCTGGTACTGTGGTCGTTGCTTGTGAATTATTGGGCAGCTGCCCTTCCAGAAAGCAATTGCTAAACTTTGGCTGAGATAGAGAAGCAAAACAGCGACAGAATATCAAACATCCATCACCGAGATTAGCTTTGAGCGTAATGACCAGCAAATACGTATAGGGACCAGTTCTCACTAGTACAGCTGGCTGACAATACTATCGATATGGTTACAGACGCCCACCGTTCAGTGGAAGTGTTAAAGACATAGAGTGTTTTAGTTACCAATGCCGAATTAGGATGTGTCGGACTAGTGTTTTGGACTATTGGAGAAAATGAAACAGTGTCGTAACGTGATTCCGTTCTTCGAACAACATCCTGATGATATCTAGTAGGACAATTATCCTGCTATAAGAGAGATCCAGCCGGAGTTTACTATCTAAATAGTAAATCATAAAAAAACACAAACAACAACAACAACAACAAAATCATGAAAAACATAACTATAGATGACGTACTACACCACTTTCATAAGAGAGCTTAAATATAGCGGCATGCCATCTACTAAGGTTTTCTGTTGCAAGGATGACTTGTCTAGTGGGCCATTGGTGAGACCCACAGCCATTGCGTATGCGAAAGTCGGTTGTTTTAAATTTGTAGATAAGGGGGGTTTGGAGGTTCAAACTCTCTACCCACACACTTATGAAAACAGAGCATGACAGTACTAGAAATTTAGGCAAAAGACATGTTAACACCCCTCCCCCATAAAGGTTTTGCAAGAAAGTTCACAAACAATCTAATAAAAATTAACGGATAGCACACACAAATTGACGACTGATTAAGATTTTAAAAATTGTATGTAACGTAACTCCTTCCCCTTTATAAAGATATGTCTACGGCCCTGCTGCGTCTAATAATGTCTCGTCATGTCTGTCATGTTGAAGCTCACTTTATATGTCAATATTATGTCTGACCACGGGTTGTTTCTGCATTTCTAATTTATGTAGTTATGGACATCATTTTCATGTTTTCTTATCCACGTAGCCTATTATTATTGTCTTTCATTCTCAATTTAATACCAAACTAATACGTTTGGTGAACTGGTTTCATTTAACTAACATATTCGTTTCATTTTATACCTTCTTGATAAATGCCCTTTTTCGATACATCGAATTATCCTTGTTAATATTATATATATTTATTATAATTTTTACTTATTACATTTTTTAAATTTCAATGGTAACATTTCTGTATCTATAAACCTGTAACCCGTCAGGGTAGTAAGGGTGCCACATTTCATACTTCAGCACACACAGTCCTACAGCAATCTCTATCTTCAACGGTGCGGATGATTGAGAAAAAAATCTTGTTCTGTCCATTCCTTGAATTGTCTGTCAATGCCTTTATTTGCCCTCCCCTGCTTCTCTCTCCACCCCTTCACCCCCAATTCGACGGTTCCCTGCTGTATTGTTTTTGACAAGGAATCGCGTCGTGTCTACATACATGTCCAAACATTGCTAGTTTTCGTCGTTTCTCCGCTAAAAGCAATGGTTCTTGTACACCTGCATACATCTCTATTTTATTTCTTACGTACAAATTTTGTCTTATGCTCTCTATAGGAAATTGGTAAAATTCGTCTGTAGCATTTGTAATCGAAATTCTGTAATCGTCTCTAATATTTTAATGTAACCATTCATGGTTGTCGAATATTCGTTGACATCTTGGTTATTCGATACTCATAAACCTCCTTACATTTATATATTTGTGCTTATGTCAAGATAGTGTTTCGTATAATCTTTTCAAGAGTTGTTTTGCCTGTTGATATGTTGAGACTTTTATTTTCTCATTTTACCTCTTTAGTTCTGTCAATCTCGTACTTTGCATCTTGTGTTAGAACCACATTTCCAAAGCAAGTTCTTTTACTCTTAGCAATCAGCTATTGTTGACAAAAGTTAAACAGCTTCGAAAACAAATGTCTCAGAAAACTTGTGAAACATTAAATGGAGCGATTTCGTCTCAAATAACAATCTAAACGATTTAACACACCAGGAATATATATCAAATGTAATAAGAAAAAGTAGATGGAAATATCTAGGACACGTTATAGGACTAGTGAAAATAGAACCAACAAACACACATGTGGGTTCCGGAGGGAAAGAGGAAAACCTAAAGCTACCCTAAAAAAAACACCATACTTAAAGAATAGGATATTATGTTCTGTAAGACAATACAAGAACTAAAAGTGCAAGCAGTGGACCGCAACACACGGAGAATCAAAATCTCTGCCAAAACCTCCCGCTCGTCTGTGGCACTAAAGGAACCAACTAATCAGCTTTCAATATATCGAAGACGTTTTACGCTTCACTAAATGCCAGTTGCATTATTTCGCAAGATTATTGACAGCCAGGTTGAACCATGCGTAAACGAATTAACATTTTTCGGCATATTGGATATATCTCTCTTCTGTGATTAGTGCCAGTAAATTATTTACTAAAGGTTAGTAGCTATGCAAATATTTTGGTAGCTGTTTCTTTACTGTACATATACTGAGGCGCATCTTCTGCTGTGCACTGCTGTTTGGTTTGTATACTTTGGGAATAGACCTATGTACTGCCCATTGTGACATCCTCTTTTTCTAAATCCCTCGGCCTGTGTAATTGAGATAGATAATGTTAAATATCTTTTATCATATCTATTTTATAAAGAATCTCAAACAGGGATATTTTTATCACCCAATCAGAAAAGCCCTAACTTGGGCTAAATTGCTAAATTGGTCAAATTCTGTTTTCCTCTCGGACCAAACGATAAGCTGTTGAGAACCACTGTTCTATACTACTGAAAATAAGTTGATTACAAATTTTTATTTTCCGCACGTTGTAATTAAGGTCACTTTCAGGTTTAAAAAATAATATTATACACCCTGGACATTTTCAAGATGTGTATTTGTATCTGTAGCTGAATAATGTCTGGCGTACATTGGATATCCGTGTGTTAGACACACATTGCTATCATTATGTTTGAACTTAGAAACAGAAATGTACCAAATTGACCAGAATTTATTAACATGCAAGCTCTTTCATTATGAAACTGTGTCGTGATGTCCAAATAACCATAAACAATTTTATTGAATATTTATTGATTTATCAGTTACCACATGGAATAAGTTAGTTACTAGATTATTACCATGACACCTTGAACACGTCTATATGTGCTCAAATCATCTGTTGAGTATGTGCTTCAGCACCTGGAAACTAATGCATTGTTTACTGCATTTGGTTGGTAACTGAAATTTATGATTCATATATGCAGCTTATTTCAAGCAAATCACGCATCTCTTCCAGGTCCTTCATGCTTGTCATAGACACAGAAGAAGAAACACAATCTGCTTATAAATAAGATGGTTGTTTTGATTATTACAGATGCTGCAAATATATTTATTTCCTGTATCATATTTCTGTTCTGCGTAACTTGTCTTCTGGATCAACACAGCTCACGTCAACATCCATCAATTATTATACATATCTAATGTCTTTACCACTTGTCCAACCATAGATTACACTCGCCCACTCTGTTTTGTCAAGTTATCTCTCTCCACGTCTTCACATTCACTTTTGATTTTTCCCTCAAGGTGACTCCACATTCTACCCACCTAAACCTACAGCAGTTTACTCTTTGTCTTGTCGAAAATCTATACAGAACCATTATCAAATGCAAGAAAACGCCGGGACAAGTGGTTATGAGAAGTATTGGATATCGTCGGCTAGGAATTTACGGACATTCTCAAGGCTCACTAAGCTTGAATGCTTACGGACGTATTTACATTCTGGCATGTTTTTTTTTTTGTGTGGGGAAGGCGTGCGGCGCGCGTTGTCTCCATCTGTGATGCTTGTATTGATTCCTGTTACATCTCTCGCCTGTAGAATGTAAGGTTAACAACTTGGCTCGTTTCATCATCTTCAAGTGCCGTCTCCGCAACGTAGGTTGACTGCAACAGATCTCCAACATCCCCTGTCTCTTGTTTTGGTGGTGCACTCTGCTAGACTGTAACCTGTCCAACTGGTGGTGTTACTCTCACACTTGTATCTTTATCTACCTCTTTCTCACTCCCCTTTGACTTTACCCTCAAGTAAGGTCTTCAATAAGGTGTCATGTCTTTTAATGTGTTCAAAATATTTTATTTCCTTGATCTTTATTTCTCTTAGTAATTCTTTCATTATATTAATTGTTTTTAGCACCTCTTTACTCTTTTTCTTCTCTTTCCATGATGTTCTCCCTATTCTTCTATATACCCACATTTCAAAGGCATCAATTATGTCTTCTAATTGTTTATTTAGTGTCCATGTTTCTGATCCATAAATTAATATAGAATAGATGTAGCATTTTATAATTCTCATTTTAACTTGTTTGTAATGTGTTTAGATGCTACTATTTTCCTCATGTCATTGAAGGTACTTTTGGCCATTCCTATTCTTCTTTTAATTGGTTCGTTTATAGGCATTCAAATATGGTACATTAATGAATTCAGCTTAGGTTACCTTTGTGATGAGAGATTCAGTATGTATATGCACTGCAATGACCGTAACACAAAATCTACTTACAGTATGTAATTTGTAAAACATTTACAGTAACATATATCACCTATATATGGTTTGAACTCTATTAACATCGGGTTAATTAGAAATGTGGCTGTTAAATTTCTATGGCAGGTGTTTCGGAGCCATCTCTGGATTTTTATCTTGCAGTCGTCTAGATCACTGGTTCTGAATACTTTTAGACTCTGGCCCCCATTTAGGGCAAATATTCTTCCGTGCGGTGCTTAGAAAAAGTAATTGAATTTATTTGTAAGCCAAATCAACGGTTCCGTTCTGCAGTTAAAGTAATTAAGTTTCTCTGTTAAGTCACCGAATGTTTTAAAGCGTTATCACTATAAATGTTGTCGTTTATCGTTCAAATATTTATCTTCATTTGACACCCCTCTCCTCCGGATAGGTCTGTATCTCTGAATTTCAAAATTGTTCCTTCGTGGTGCGGTCCGCCTCCTGCAAATTTCCGTAGCATCCAGAGAATTGAACATAAAAAAAGCTGTTTATGCAAGATGGTTCTCACTAGAGAATTACTATATTATTATATCCGCCTTAAAAAAGCTATAAATGGACGGAAATATTGCCAGGGCAACGAAAGAGAGGCAGATGACGAAGAAGATGGACACAAAATACTAAAGATCACCTGCATATGAGACCCAGAAAAGCTGAAAATTTGGTTCAAGATAGACAGAAGCTTTGAAAAGCTGAAAATTTGGTTCAAGATAAACAGAAGCTTTGAAAAGCTGAAAATTTGGTTCAAGATAAACAGAAGCTTTGAAAAGCTGAAAATTTGGTTCAAGATAAACAGAAGCTTTGAAAAGCTGCAAATTTGGTTCAAGATAAACAGAAGCTTTGAAAAGCTGCAAATTTGGTTCAAGATAAACAGAAGCTTTGAAAAGCTGCAAATTTGGTTCAAGATAAACAGAAGCTTTGAAAAGCTGCGTTGTCTGCGGATGATGATGTTCCTCCTTAGCAAGTGACGATGAGCATGGCATGAACAACAATAAATGCGATGAAAAAAAATTGGTAATTGTCTAATTTGGTTTGAGAGTTCGTAGGTGTCCGATGTGTCCGATTCGTGCACGGAAAGTTCTATTTCAGTGCATGCATAGTGCTGAAGGTTCGGAGTAGGAGAATTTACGGATTTGTCCTTCCGCCTCTTGCGCTTGTGAATTGCCCTCAGTGTTCTTTCTTTTTCAAATTTCGTGATGCCAGCAGTGATCTGGGTGTGCCAGGCTGAGCTATCAAGTGCTGTAGTCTCCCAGGAGCTAGTATCGATGCTGCAGTGCTTGAGATAGTTTTTCAGGTGATTCTTGGATCGCGTTTTCTGCCTCCCGTTTAAACGTTGTTTGCTACATCATGTTAAGGATATGCTACCTGATAATGAGTAGGCACATATAACAATGCCACATTTATAAATATTTTATTATATTATACTAAATTCTTTCGTACCCCGTCGTCCCGTCGCGAAGTAGTATATTGTAATGCTTACCCAGATATGCCTCACATTGCCAATGTTCTTGCCAACCCGGCTCACCGTATAGGAGCAAAATCGAGTATGACATTGGATCCATATTCGATCTAAGTATATTAATGAACTGCTTTGTTAGATTCTCTGGATTCAATGGGTAAAGGCGAATGTCGCGGTTAAAAGGTGGTTCTCCATCTTCGTTGACGAAAACCATTGCAACCTCGTTAGGTGGTTGCATCAATGAGTATCTTATCTTGAAATGCGTCCTTTTTTTTCGTGATAAATGTATGTTGCGTTATCTTCAGTAGAATTAATTACATGAAGCCTGCGTGCTGGGTTACAAGTAGGTTTTTGATTTCAAGATACCAGTGAAGCGTGTGGTTGATAATACGCTTCATAGTTTTACATAGCCAGCTTGTGAGACTGATTGATTTGTAGCTGGAGACTGTGGTGCAGTCTATTCCTAATTTTGAGATTGGTATTATGATTGATTCTCTCCAGGTCTGTGAAACTGTGCATTTAGTTCAATATATATTGATAATCTGCAGCAGCTTTGTTTTTGCTTCAATTTCCAGATTTTTAATCATTTCATTGGGCACTCCATCAGCATCTTGGTGGTGACTTTTTCATTTTAGATAGTGCATGCTACAGTTTTCCGAGTGTGATTGGTGTTGTCATGACTTCAGATATGGTTCCATCTTGTGTTCAATGTTTTCTCACATGTCACGAATATCCTGTAGTTTCTCTGGGCTAATTTTGATGATATTGTCTTCAGCAAATAAGTCCACAAAGTAGTCAGCTACTTGTTTTCCTGTGATGGTGTTTACATCTTTTTGTAATGTGACCTTTAGATTATTCACAGTAGCCCCATCGTTGAGTCGTTTAGCTTCCACAGTAATACTACAATCAAATGCGCTGTTGTCTAATAATCATTATCATCATCTTCATCATTATCATCACCTCCACCACCACCAAGTAGTTTATCGTCAAAGAAGGTTGGCTGTAATTGACCAACATATTATTGTCTGCGGTCTTGGATGTGCACTGTTTCCCCTTTCATTTGCACGCCTCTCATCAACTCTACCTTCGTTAGATTTTTTATGTCTTTATGTGTTTTATTGTTTTCTTATTTCGATATGTCCCCCCTCCCATATTTGTTCGTTCTTTGTTAATTTTCTTCTTGATTAGGAACAAGCGTCACAGCACAAGTCGCATTCCCATATATGCTCTGCTTGCTGTTCTGTCAGCCATCTAAAAGTGTATAAGCTCAGTGTCCCAGTCAGTTGCTGAATACGCGTTCTTCTGATCTTTCCGGAGAAGGAGCACTTTCTCCCATCGCCTCTAGTCACTTCTATTTCTACCATTCTCTGAATATGTACATTGTGTCGTTCGACTTCCTCCTCGTCTTCTCGCAAAAGTGAATTATTTTCACTTCCCCCCCCCCCCCCCCCACTGTTTTCAGTTATTTTCTTCTCTATCAATCTAATACGTATACGTTATATGCCAATTGGGCCGATGCTTATATATTAATTCGATTTTTAAATGTTTAATTAAGTGAAAAATCAATATATTTATAAAAGACGTATGCTATTTGTCGGCTTTCTTGAAGAAAGAAAACATATCTGTTGGCATTGAGCCACCACATATCGTGTTAATTACGCGTTAACGATAACTTTAGAGACTGCTAATTTTGCTGGGAAAAATATTCGTAAACCGCCGTATGCACGCACAGTTGGTAGATTGATACCTATTAACAACACTTTTAGTTAATCATCGGATCATCATCATTGCATTCCGGACACGTACATAGGTCCTCCAATCTCTTCATGAGTGTATCCACCATTACACGATAGCTGATAGTTCCAACTCTCTGTTGGTTAAGAAACATTCTTCTAATTCCACTCATCTTCTTGTGACATTCTTTCCAGAACGGGATCTTCTTTATGGATTCTCTGAACACTCCGCGATTCTGGGCGAGTTGACCTGCCGCAGCTAAATCCACCACCACAGGCAACGCCACATTTCAAGCCTCAGTTTTCATATTCTTTAAATATAAATAAATCATTACCATACAGGGAAGAACCCTACTTAGATTGCCCTATAGGCTACTAAATAATCAATTAAAAAAATGTTCATTCGCAAAGAAATGGGAAAGTGGCAGCTATGTAAACAGTTAAAGCAGCATAAATATTGAATGAATTAACATGCTAATCTTCATAGCATATTGAGCTGTGACCCGACTTCTTTCGGCAGTAACGAAAGGCAAAAGGTTAACCAATGAAACCGTATCATGTGCCTAGGATGATATACATGTGGCACATATTCAGATGACCCTAGGGATTGATTGTAACATATTTAAAGAAGACCTCTTCTTTCGTTCACTTGAAACGTGTCTATATCTGTAGAAAGATAGCTCATTAAGTAGTTTCTGTAAGTCTGTTAGTTTTCCAGACTAGAGAGCATGAAGCACTGACCTTGCATTTGTCAGAATGCCACGGGCTGTGGGCCAGCGTTGGAGTTCAGCAGCTTTTCAGTTGTCACCCTAATTGCCTGGATTTCTGCACCATAATAATTATAGAATTTCCCTGTTGGTGTGTTGGTGTTCAAAAGGAGACAAATTAATACATTTTAAAATTATGTTTTGCTGTAAGCTCTTAGGTCCACAGTTACGTAGTAATTGTGTGATATTTTTTATTCGGATTGTTGAAATTGTATACATACGAACATTACTGTTTCAACCTTGGAATGAAAAACTTTTCAGACTCCAACATTTAAATGATTTTCATTAAAATTGGTTTAGACTGTTATTATTTGCGACTGAGGCCTCCGTTTTAGTAAGATGTATAACCTATTCTGGTCTCTATCAGTGAACGACATCTCCATGACATGGATCCGAGGATTTGTTGTTCTGGGCTGACTGCCTACTCTTCTCTCTTCTCGCGTTTAGGAGACAACTGTCGGAGATTGACTGGAGCCACGTCTCGCTGGCAGAGTCATCTGTCGAATTCATACGATATATTTTCTATCAGGTTCATATCTGATAACATGGCTAATCACGGAATGGTCTGGACGCTCATGTCAGCGAGGAACTGGGTAGTAAGTCTGCCACATGAGTTCGAGTGTTATCCTGCTAACAAATTTGATCATCCGTCGAGCCAAAATTAAAGACGCGAGGACGATCAATTTCTGCGACGAATTTCTGCATTCAGGCGTCATTCAATTTGCACCAGGTCACTTCTTTCCATGAATTTGCTCGACCCTCACAACAGTACACCACCACCACCACCACTGTAGTGGAGCTTCATAAACGCTGCCCTTGGCGTAGCGTTCACGTACTCTGAGGTAAACTCTTTCTTCGTCTATTGTATCGCTGGAGCACAAAAATGATTCATCACTAAACGTAACCTGTCTGCAGTCATTCCCAATGGTCCATTGACGATACTGGTTCACCCACTCCAGTCGCTTCTGGCGATTCCGGTCGGTAAGAACAGGGCCTCTTTTGGGTATTCTAGCCCAAAGACTAACGTCGTGCAGATGGTTCCTGACCGTTTGATCTGAAATTCCATTAGCTGCTTGCATTGACTGGACTGTGGAGAACGTATATCCAAATCGATTCCTGAGGTGACACAGTCGTATGAAGCGGTCATCGGCAGGAGTTGTGACTCTAGGTCTTGTTGAAATCGCCACCAAAAGTGACTAATGGCGTTTCTAACCACATGGTGCTTCTAACCACATTCAATTGTCTGACCACTACACTTTTTTATTATCCAGTCTGTAAGCGTCCAATGATGATGTATCGTTGTTCTGTAGTGCGATGAATCATACTTACGCATTGAAATTTCAACTGAAAGTATTCGATGACCGTCAATCTTTTATAGACATTCAATAATATGGTTAGAGAGTATTGTGTTCAGTAAATGTTACAGGATTTACATGAACATGTCGTGAGTTATTGCCAGAAATGTTGCTTTGACCGTGACCTTTTTCATGACCTCACGAATCATGAGGTGAGTACACCCGGACACTTTTTTTGGTGTGGTGTTCTCTATTCGTTTTCTATTGATGTTATATGCGTATCTTGATAAAGGCTTTTTGGTTCGAAACGTTGATCATGGCCTGTGTATTGCTATTTGAATGATTTTTATCCTGTGTTTTGCTGTGTATATTATTTCACCCGAGCACCCGACAGTGATAATGTGTTAGTGGTTGTTCAGTAAAACATCATTACCTGTTTCCCACGTAAGTCACTATTTACAATTTAGATAGCCAGGAGAAGTTAATTAGGTGGACACAGTCGATAGGTTTAGCCATTCGAATCAGCGAATATCTTTTATAAAATTAACACAAAAAAGTTGCGAATCTTTTTTGAACAAATATATATATATATATATATAGAACCTCCTCGCGGTGCACCCTGGAAACAGAAGTACAACTGCTCTTGCTGTACTCCTGGCAAAAGCAAACACTTTTAGACTCGTGTCCATTAGTGGGGAGGCTGCAAGCGTAATGAGTACGAAGTTCAGAATAAGGATTATTAAGCCATGTCAGAACTCATAGATAAGAACTGATTTTCCTAAAACAAATGGATGTAGCAAATGGTCATCTTCACTTATGATGGACGAACTACAAAATCTCTTCAGTTTTTGACGCGAGACACATACTTTAGTTTCTGAAAAGTTGCGAACATTTTGCATGTATTTATATTGCTTACACTTCTATGTATGTTGCTCACCTCTTGCATAAAAGAATGTGTCCTGGCTAGGGTATGTTTTGACCCATAACTCATCTAGCTGATCACTTAGCAATGTCTACTTGATATAAGGTAGTATCATTTATATTTTAATCGTAATAATTTTTATCAAAATGAACTGTCCTATTTGACAGATGCTGACTTTTCGTGAGTACGTCCTCAACCACTACAACCTGTTCTGGGATAAAACATAGACGGGAGGGCGCGATCACATCAGCAGCAATTTGGTTCCATCTTCTACATCACCTTCCCAGACCACAATCATGTCGATGTCATATAAACAGTTCCCGAACATGAATCCTGCGCAGTAATCGTACAGTAAGTACAGTTGTCATGTGCGTGATGTTCTAACATCACAGTTATCGTCCAGTAAGTGCAATTGTCATTATTTGTGTGATGTTCTAACATCACAGTTATCGTCCAGTAAGTGCAATTGTCATTATTTGTGTGATGTTCTAACATCACAGTTATCGTCCATTAAGTCTAGTTGTCATTATTTGTGTGATGTTTTAACATCGCAGTAATCGTCCATTAAGTCTAGTTGTCATTATTTGTGTGATGTTCTAGCAATACTTTGACTTATGTTTGTATGTAGAGTAATTAATGATTATCAAAGTTCAACTATGCCCGCGTCTGGACTTTTATGTCATGGGGGAAAAGAATACGCCCACTGATGCTTTCCAGACATGTCCTAGTAGACAACTGAGGACAGTTGATGGGACAGCCTAATGACTTGTGTCCTATTAGAAAACCACCCTAGTTACATAAACACAGACAATACGTATGTCAGCTTGACTGACAAAAGAGAATTTGGCCTTCAACTGCGAAGATGTTAGGGTATTGCGGAGAGACATATCTTTTCGGTACCAAAACGCTGCTGAAAATTTGGCGATGGAATGTGAGAACCATGCTCGTAGGAAGGTAATCAGGAAAGACGTAGGAACACATGAATAAGAGAGACCATGAAGAATTGGACACATAATACACCAAAGTATAGAGAATAGTTGAAAATCATTGTCCGTGGAATAAACTGCCGGCCCAAGATATGTAAACATCATAAAACATAAAATTTGATGATGTGTAAACAAGAATTCTTGATTGATTTATCAAATACAATACACGTACGGATTCTCATTCTCTTTGGTGGATGACGAAACGCGTGCGCACCGATATTCCCCTAGACTGAACACTTTCCACAGTCATCCCAAGCACACTCTCCCCGCACACATTTCCCAATATGAATTCTTAGACCAAAAATCTAAGATCTGTCCACTGCAAGTACACCCGTGATATCTAGTCGCGCGTAGTCTCTTCCATTTGACGGAATACACAATTGTATGGACATTCAAGTGGTGTTCGTTGAATGAATGCAGAATGTCTCGTCTGCACGTAACTAGAGTACAGATGTTGTAATGTGTTGTGGTAGCACATTCTTCTGCATTCGTTGTTAAACTCCTGCAGATTAGCATGGTGTAGTCCGGAGACCGGAATGTGTTGTGCATGGTTTACAGTATTGCTGCGATCATCATGCGCGAATCATGCTTAATTGTGCTGATGACAGCACAGAGCATTGGGAGGTATCCAGATAATTCTTTGCGTGGTTATAACTTGACAGATAGTTTATACTTGACATTGTTTAACATCCATGAGTCGCTAGTGTGGGCCACCAGTGGTTCTCTTTGTGTGCTGGTAGGGGGGGGGGGTTATAGTTCGCAAGTGCTTATGTACAAGTAAATTCTTACTTTATGTAAGAATGAAACCCGAGTACAAATCTGATAGTTTGTTTAGTGGTCAGTTTTTTTGTTTAAAATTTGTAATAGTTCGGGATCGTATTCGAGTTGAGTTTGCCCAATAAAAAGAAGTGGCATACTAAGCTAAGGAGAAGGTAGCAGATAGTTTAATTGGTCGCACCACCACCAAATTATAAATCATGGTATTTAACGTAGTGGTTCTCAACACTTTTTGACCCCCCTGCCCCTTTTTGAGACAAATTTCAAAAAAAAATTCTGCCCGTGTGATGCCGTGGCCCGAAAGTGGAGCAAAGAATAGCAACACTGTTTACCTTTCACGCATGTCGTAAAAGGCGACTAAGGAGGTTATGGGATGGAGTTGGCTGTACCATCCCATATAGGGTCAGTAACCCAAAGTCATGCTGAAGTCAGATGCGTCAGGCCGAAAGGCGCAGATATCGCAGCAATGCTGTAAACCATGACACAACGTATTCCGTTCTCCGGGCTGCATTCTGCTAATCTGCAAGAGTTTGAGAATGAACGCAGAAGAAGAAGAATAAAGAACTCGAAGTTTTATTGAACTAGAAACACACAGCAGGAAATTTATCTATTGTTTTTGCTTTTGCTTTAAGGCGTCGCATGCTTGAATTACGATCTGTTTTCGGGCAATGGCATGCTTGGTCAGTCCCTTGATATGCAGTAATAATGTGGCGTCTCAGAATGTTACTCAACTCCTTCAATTCATCTTCTTCTTGGTCTTCCTCTGCATATTGCTGTGTCCATTTTCATGTTGTATGCTCTTTCCCCTGGTCAATAAGCGTTCATCACTAAAAAGTGAAAGAGGAAGAATGTTTAACCAGCCGGTAACGGGAACCATCATCAGTATGCATAATCTTCGTCATACTCAGGGGTGAGGGGAGACTGAGCCCATATAGGTTTGCCTGGAGTGCAATGACATCGGCTGATCATAACCATAACTTATACTATTACGTGTGAATAGTCTTGGATCCAGACATCTCATTCATAATGAACTTAATTCATAATGAAAATAAATACGGCTCATTAGTTTAGCACTCCGTTCTATTTGTCGTTGTGTGCTGCCAAAATACTCAAATGTTTTCATATTTTAAATGTGTATTTTCACAAGAATATCACAGACCATTATGGATAGGTCATTTACCCCTTTTGAAAAATAAATTCCGGTTTAATCAAAATTTATGAACGAAAAGGTCTACATGCATTCAATACTTTTATTGAAGACATGATGATCAAATACACCACAAGTGTCCCATACCAATACATTCTGTTCTGCTTATTTTTTTTAATGTTCTTCTTTCTCTTCATCTTCATCTTATTCTATCTCTTATTCTTCATCATCTTCTTTGTTATGTTAATCATTCTTGTTTTATTTTTGTTTGTTCCTCGTTATTCTTTATTTTCGTTCTCCCATTGTTTCTTTTTTTCATTTCTTTTCACATTTGATATTTTCTTTCCCCTTTTCTTCTCTCTTCTTCTTTCTTGTCTTCTTCTTTCTCATTTTTGTCAACTTTTTTCTTTCTCTTCTCCTTCATATTTCCCTTTCTCTTCTTTCTTCTTTTTCTTCTTCTTTCCTCCTTAAGTTTTTATTTTTTCTTCTTTGTCTTCTCCTTCATACATCTTTTTTTCTTTTCTTCCTTTAAAAAAAATGTTCTTTTTAATTCCCCCTTTCTTCTTCTTTCTCATTCTAATCGTCTTTTCTTCGTCTATTTCTACTTTCTTTCATTTTTTCATTCTATTTCTTTTTTTCCTGATTTTCCTTTTTTTCTTCTCTTTAAAAAAAAAATCATATTTTGTCTTTTCTTATTTTATTACTCTATGTATGTTATTCTTCCTCATGATGATTATCTTCAACTTTCATTAGGAAATACCTGCAGATTGGCAGGATGTAGTACATAGAAAGAAATACCTGCAGATTGGCAGGATGTAGTACATAGAAATAAATACCTGCATATTGGCAGGATGTAGTACATAGAAAGAAATACCTGCAGATTGGCAGGATGTAGTGCATAGAAAGAAATACCTGCAGATTGGCAGGATGTAGTACATAGAAAAAAATACCTGCAGATTGGCAGGATGTAGTACATAGAAAGAAATACCTGCATATTGGCAGGATGCAGTACATAGAAAGAAATACATTGCCCCAGGGTTAACAACATGACTATATGCAACTGCTTGCACGATACATACGACTTCAGCGTTTACATTTACCAGCGTGGTGTAGCAACCCCAACTTTTTATAGCCATCTCTCACGACTTCATATCTGGTCACAAAGATGACATATCTGCACATATTCCAGAGTGATTTCCAGAGTGCACACATACTCAAAACAGTAGCATAATCGTCACTTGTCCTTTGCGGCGGACACTAAGTTTGCTCATATACTCTGTTCAGTATAAGAATAAAGTAGGTCAGTGTTTCTGATTGGTTGTTGGACGCCGAAGGCATAAATCGAATGTTAAGTGCGCAATAATATAAATAAAGTTCACTAGATCATAATACCATTCTTAATTTAAATATATTATTGCTAAATGAAACTCGTCCATCACAATAGTAATGTATGTTTTAAAATACATTTTCATATAATATATCTTTAACATTTCATGATAAATTACTATACCTGCTGTGATATAGTTGCGCAAACGCAAAGAGGTCAGGGGGCAATCATTATAGTTCCTTACACAGTGTAAAATGTTCAAATATACGGATGTGAGGCTTAGACTCTAAATAAAATAGTGGCAAAGAAAATTGTCGCCTTCAAATTGACATGTTACAGAAACATTTTGCATATACCATGGACAGCACACACAACAAAAAAAAATAAAAAATTCAAGCACAAAAACAAACAAGTATGTCAATCATTAAACGTCGAAGAGGGCTGACTCCTAAATAACATCATAACAAGAAAGCTGAACTTTTTCTGGTAATCTAAAGAGACATAGCATCATAGAAAGACTAATAGCAGAAGACAGAGTAAACGACAGCGGAGGAAGAGGCCGACCAAGCCGAAGATGGACAAATGATATATCTGACTGTTTAGTGTACGTCTGTTCAGACTGTTGCCAGTACCATAAAACTTCAGCTTCACATTCCCATTTTTCTCCAATGGAGTATGAACCTTCTTCGGAGCATTGCGCTCCCTTGATAGATTGGGGGCTGGGGCGTCTTCTGGGTATGAAATAAAGCTCAGGAATACACCCCCCCCCAAAGAAAACGCGAGTAAATTGCACAAAAGAGCTAATTTTGCTCATATTTTTTTTTTAAATCGAACAAACTCGTGAGCATACACTGAAGAATACTAATTATTACCAAAGTTAAATGAATGGAAGAGTATGTTTGAAACAGACGAAAAATAAATGAATAGTGTACACTATATTTTTATGCTTTAAAGATCTGATCATACACGAAGAATGGCTCCTCAAAACTATCAACAAACGTAAACGAAAATATTTTGGACATATAAAGAGACACAATGGTTTAGAAAAAGTAATCAAGGAGATCAAAGTTCCAGAAAGGTATGAAGCAGACCAAGACTATGATGGACACATGACATCGAAGACCTTCTGAACATGACACTGGAAGAAGCTCTGGATTACATCTACAAATGTACAGCAGGTTGATGATGAACGAAGAAGAAGAGGGCCATTTAACAAGTATATAACAAGATTATATACATATAACAAGTTTATAATAAAGCTTGAGGTTGATAAATAGAAATTCACTGTGTGTGTATTATACGTGTTCGTAAAGTTGAGCTATACAGAACAATGGATGACATAACTCATTGAAGCTCGTAATTGACACATTCGGTGTATTATCAGATTAATTTTCACTTGCCAATTGTTTAAAGGCTGTGCTGCAGGTTTAGCACATTGTCATTTAAACGCAAGAGTGGTCAGTTTTTTTTCGGGTGACCACATTTTGGGTTACTACACTGAGTTCTCCGCGAGTCATGCATGCTAGCCGGGGGTATCTTATAAGATTTTAGGAGTCTTTTGATAAAAAAGTTTGATGCGATCAAAGTCAAGGATTTTGTCGCCTTTTATTATCATCATCAATGTATCAACATCCAGTCTCCCCACGTGTTCAACTTCCATCATCAATATGATGACATCTAGTCTCCCCGCGTGTTCAACTTCCATCGTCAAGGTATCGACATCTATTCTCCCCGTGTGTCCAACTTCCATTATCAAGGTATCGACAGCCACACTCTCCACACTTGTTCAGCTCCCATCATCAAGGTATCGACAGCCACACTCTCCACACTTGTTCAACTTCCACCATCAAGGTATCGACAGCCACACTCTCCACACTTGTTCAACTTCCACCATCAAGGTATCGACAGCCACACTCTCCACACTTGTTCATCTTCCACCATCAAGGTATCGACAGCCACACTCTCCACACTTGTTCAGCTCCCATCATTTAGGTATCGACAGCCACACTCTCCACACTTGTTCATCTTCCACCATCAAGGTATCGACAGCCACACTCTCCACACTTGTTCATCTTCCACCATCAAGGTATCGACAGCCACACTCTCCACACTTGTTCAACTTCCACCATCAAGGTATCGACAGCCACACTCTCCACACTTGTTCAACTTCCACCATCAAGGTATCGACAGCCACACTCTCCACACTTGTTCAACTTCCACCATCAAGGTATCGACGACTACAATCTCCCAGCGCGATAAACTTCCAATATCAAGGAAATTTCTCCACGTGTTAACTTTTTATTAAACATTTGACATAATAATTTTGTCTTTATCATCATCACTAGCAGTCCAATGCTCTATCGATTTTTTCCCCAGGAATGTAGGTTTTTTCTCAAGTTATTTATTTTTTTAGTAGTCGCTCAATGTGTCGCATTCCCATATATGCTCTGCTTGCTGTTCTGTCAGCCATCTAAAAGTGTATAAGCTCAGTGTCCCAGTCAGTTGCTGAATACGCGTTCTTCTGATCTTTCCGGAGAAGGAGCACTTTCTCCCATCGCCTCTAGTCACTTCTATTTCTACCATTCTCTGAATATGTACATTGTCTCGTTCGACTTCCTCCTCGTCTTCTCGTAAAAGTGAATTATTTTCACTTCCCCCCCCCACTGTTTTCAGTTATTTTCTTCTCTATCAATCTAATACGTATACGTTATATGCCAATTGGGCCGATGCTTATATATTAATTCGATTTTTAAATGTTTAATTAAGTGAAAAATCAATATATTTATAAAAACGTATGCTGTTTGTCGGCTTTCTTGAAGAAAGATAACATATCTGCTGGCATTGAGCCACCACGTATCGTGTTAATTAATTGTTGATATGTTTCACAAACCTAGCGGAGCATACAAGTCAACCGCATGAAGTCCGAGAACGTCATAGACACCCTAAAATGGCAGTTATTGTATCATGACTCTCAGATCATGCCTCGAAGTATCCAGAATGAACTATATCGATATAAGTTATGACATGTATAGCCAATTTGAGCTTCATGGACAAAACATATTTATTGACTAACATGCCTACGAAATAACAAGAAACAGACTGACTTGCATCTATTTCTATGTGCAGAGTTAACAGAAGATAAAGGAGACGTGCTGAATTTGCTTCATGAATGCATGCTGGAGACGGACATTGCGATTGATTACATTTCTAATATCAATTAGAGGAGTCTGTATTAAATGTGGTACAAATAAAATTGCCACAAATTGTGGAAAATTAGGAATGTATAAAAACAACGAGTTGCAATATTCATAAGTGTGCATATTTTCAACATATTCCGGAAGAGACATCACCTATTGATCTACTAGGATATAATGATGTTGGGTCACAACCAATTACATTCACAATGTTCCGTGAAAAATGTACAATTTTTATCATTTTACCGTCGACAGGGTCCAACATGAAGAATTAATTGAATGTTCTCATGTAAAAGGCATAGATGGAAAAGACATCAGACTGATTAGAAATATATATTAGGAACAAATTTCATCATTAAAGTGTGAAAACAATTACCCACCGTGCATAGAAATAAAAAGAAGAGTAAGGCAAGGATGCACTTTATCACACAGCTTACTTAACATCTACGCAGATAATATTTTTGAATATATAGAAGGAATTGAATCATGTCACAGGCAATTGTGTGCCCGGACCGTTCAGAAAGCAATGGCAAACTACTGAACGTATATATATTACCTAGAAAATCATTACAGCCAAAAAATGCTAGACTGATCGCTACGTCCTGCATAAGATACGCTACCAATTTTATAGAAGGAATACCAGGACTCAAGATCAGTGGGGAAAAAAAATAAATAACCTGCGATATGCAGATGACATTGTCTTTTTGTCAGAAAGGGAACAGGAACTATAAATCCTTATAGTTCAATTCAGTAAGTCAAGTAGAATATGGACTAGATATACACATAAAATAAACTAACAATATGATAATAAGCAAAACCACTGAACAAATGCTAAACATAAAAATAGACGGAGACAAACTAAAACAAGTAGAACATTACCAATATATCGGATACATAATCACAAATAATGGTAGATGTGAAATAAAAGTCAAAAGGAGAAGAGGAATAACTAAAAGTACTTTCAATGACATGAGGAAATATTAACATCTAAACAAATTACAAGCAAACTAAAATGAGAATTATAAAATGATATATCTATTCTATATTGATGTACGACTGAAACATGGACAAGACCAAACAACTAGAGGATAGAATTGATGCCTTTGAGATGTTGGTATATAAAAGAATAGGGAAGATATTCGTGGAAAGATAAAAAAACTAATAAAGAGATTCCAGCACCACTTCGTATGAAAAAATAACTATTAAAAGAAATAAAAATGAAACATAAAAGTTATTTTTTGATATTTCAATTCATGACTTGTGGTTTAAGATCTTATTTGAGGGTAAAGTCGAGGGAAGGCAAGCAAGAGGTAGTCAGAAACAAAAGTGGGAGCGGACATCACGAGATGGAAAGGTTACAGTCTGAGAGTGTGCACCACCAAGGCAAGAAACATGGATATTGGACTTCCGTTGTAGTCAACCTTCGTTGCAGAGACAGCACTTAATGATATGATAATCGTTTGAAATTTGTGTAATTTCCTTAATTCTGGTTACTTAAATATGTTCATCATTTTATCTGAGAATGAACGGAACAATTTGCTGAATGAATATAAATTTCTGCTAAATTTAAGAGATATTTTACTTGAAAATATGACCAGTATTGAGTCTGAAACTTAGGGTATGGTTTAAATTTGTGTTAATCAACCAAGAATGAGCGCTACATAACTGAACATTGCTTTCATTGTTGAACAGATACAATCATTTAAATGTGAACATAATTGCGCATATACATGTATATGCATGTACAATCATGCACACATACACAGAATGACAGACACACACACACACATATATATATATAAACGAGTATAAGGACTTGTGTGTTTTTGTTGTGCTCGGAACAGGAGACTTTAAAAAAAGTGTTGAGTGGTAACTATGTTTGTCATTGTTTGACCTCATAGTGTGCAGTGTGTCAGCAATAGCTAGTAAATTGATGTGAGTTAAGTAGTATATGTACATATAATAATTTTAAACCACCTTTGTGGGCCAGTAAAAAATGATTTAAGGGATGGACATATCCCGCGGCGGTATTTTTCCCATCCCAAATTTAAGGAAAAGTTTTCCCGACAGGTCAACTGTTTAACCTTTAGAAACTTGACAAGCATAGCTGTCATGTATACCTCGTGTAGTGGTTATAATAACCTGGAAAGGTATTTAATATGTCATACGATCTGTAACATTCCATAGTGGTTCCCGATACTTGTTTATGTAATAATATTAGCGATTTCAAATACTAGAGAGATAGCAAGAGATCGAACGATGTATATGTGCATGATTCTATCCCGATGGAAACAAAAAGCCAAATGATAAAGTGAATCTTTATACCAACGTTGTGTTATCACTGTCAGACTTGGACACTGTCTAAAGAACAAGAAAAAAAAAGCATACTACGTGTGAAATGCGATGTATAAGAAAGGCAGTAAACAGAACAAGAGATCATGTGGAGAATGAAGAGATTACAAGATTTGCTGGACTAACATCTGTGGTCAAATATTTAAAAACAGATACTGAATTGGTTCGGCCACTTTATGCAAATGAACCCCAATTGCCCAGCAACGAGAACATACAACATGAAAATGGAAACAGTAAGAGGCAGAGAAGGACCAAAAAGAATGTGAAGGGAAGGAGTTACAAACTTTCTGAGACGTGTGTATACTTATATATATATATATCTTTACATTCGTTAGACCTTAGGTCAGAGGTAATAAGGTCACCCAGTCATTTCAATGCTGAGCTTTGCCGGACCACAAGAGAACTTTTAAGACTTCCTGTGAACTCCAAGTGCTGGCAAATTTGCCAAACTGTGAAGGTATCAAATATGGCCCGCCTATGTGCTAAATTCGCGAAGCATGCACTACAGGAAGAAATAGAGCTATATATATATCTTACAGAGTGCACCACCAAAATAAGAAACAGGGAATTGTGGAGGTCCGTTGCAGCCTAACCTTCGTTGCGGAGATGGCACTTGATGATGATGAGTAAGGTCCTGATGAGAAATATGTACGTAAATACACAATGCTGATGAAGGCATAGACACACTGGGTGGGCCATGAAGATCTCCCTCTGTCAAAAAACAAAACTACACAAAAATAAAATAACTTTTCTGGAGACCTCCAGACTGGTTTTGGAAATGCTGGAGGACAGAAGATACAATTTAAATATATGTTTAAGATATCACTGACAGAGGACAATGTAGACATAAAGTATTTGAAGAGATTAGCGCAAGCAAGATCTGACTGTCGTTGCAAACACAGGGTTGGCGCAACTGCTGCAGAAAACCGCAGAAAAGTTTCTGTCGGTATCACAATGACCCTTTCCACACATGTACCGTGTAGGAGGAGATTTAAGGCAGGCATATGACTTAAATATGACTGCATATCCGCAGTTGGAAACACTAATCATCATCATCTTCATCCCAGTTGAGCCTAGTGGACTTTAGGAAAATAAAGGAACCGGTCAACTATACTGTGTATCCGATTATTGACGGATAAATATATAGAAGTCCAAAAAAGTATTTATATTTGCTTCATAGACTACAGCAAAGTCCAACATGAAAAATTAATCGAATGTCTTCAAGAAATAGGCAGAGATAGAAAAGACACCAGACTGATTAGAAATATATATTGGAAACAAACTGCACTAGAAGCTACTCATTATCCATATAAATAAAAAGATGGATAAGACAAGGATGCATTTTATCACCGATCGTAATTAATATATACAGAGAGTATCTTTAAAATATATGGAAGGAATGACATGACTCAAGATCAGTGGGAAAATAAAAAAAATAACCTGAGATATGCAGAACACACTGTCCTTCTAGAAGAAAGTGAATAGGAACTGCAAAAATTAATAGGTTCAAGTTGATAAATCAAGTAAAGCATACGGACTAGATATAAACATAAAAAAACAAAAACCATGATAATCAAGTCACAGAACATGTGCTAAACATAAAATACACGGAGAGAAACTACAAGTAGAACATTGTCAATATCTCGGACACGTAATCACATATGAAGGCAGATGTGAAACTACAACAAGTAGAACATTGTCAATATCTCGGACACGTAATCACAAATGAAGGCAGATGTGAAACTACAACAAGTAGAACATTGTCAATATCTCGGACACGTAATCACAAATGAAGGCAGATGTGAAACTAGAACATTGTCAATATCTCGGACACGTAATCACAAATGAAGGCAGATGTGAAACTACAACAAGTAGAACATTGTCAATATCTCGGACACGTAATCACAAATGAAGGCAGATGTGAAACTACAACAAGTAGAACATTGTCAATATCTCGGACACGTAATCACAAATGAAGGCAGATGTGAAACTACAACAAGTAGAACATTGTCAATATCTCGGACACGTAATCACAAATGAAGGCAGATGTGAAACTACAACAAGTAGAACATTGTCAATATCTCGGACACGTAATCACAAATGAAGGCAGATGTGAAACTACAACAAGTAGAACATTGTCAATATCTCGGACACGTAATCACAAATGAAGGCAGATGTGAAACTACAACAAGTAGAACATTGTCAAAATCTCGGACACGTAATCACAAATGAAGGCAGATGTGAAACTACAACAAGTAGAACATTGTCAATATCTCGGACACGTAATCACAAATGAAGGCAGATGTGAAACTAGAACATTGTCAATATCTCGGACACGTAATCACAAATGAAGGCAGATGTGAAACTATAACAAGTAGAACATTGTCAATATCTCGGACACGTAATCACAAATGAAGGTAGATGTGAAACTACAACAAGTAGAACATTGTCAATATCTCGGACACGTAATCACATATGAAGGTAGATGTGAAACTACAACAAGTAGAACATTGTCAATATCTCGGACACGTAATCACAAATGAAGGCAGATGTGAAACTAGAACATTGTCAATATCTCGGACACGTAATCACAAATGAAGGCAGATGTGAAACTATAACAAGTAGAACATTGTCAATATCTCGGACACGTAATCACAAATGAAGGCAGATGTGAAACTACAACAAGTAGAACATTGTCAATATCTCGGACACGTAATCACAAATGACGGCAGATGTGAAACTAGAACATTGTCAATATCTCGGACACGTAATCACAAATAAAGGCAGATGTGAAACTAGAACATTGTCAATATCTCGGACACGTAATCACAAATGAAGGCAGATGTGAAACTAGAACATTGTCAATATCTCGGACACGTAATCACAAATGAAGGCAGATGTGAAACTAGAACATTGTCAATATCTCGGACACGTAATCACAAATGAAGGCAGATGTGAAACTAGAACATTGTCAATATCTCGGACACGTAATCACAAATGAAGGCAGATGTGAAACTAGAACATTGTCAATATCTCGGACACGTAATCACAAATGAAGGTAGATTTGAAACAGAAGTTTAAAGGAGAATCATTCAGTCGATCGTCATGCCGAGTGGCGCAGGCGATAATGATTCTCCACAACTCTCTGTTTCATGTGTTCTCAGTAAGTTCTAGCGTTGACTTATTTTTATGCCACAGTGACAACCCAATCAGCTATTTCTCTATTTGTCTTCCTCTGTCTCTTCTCATGGACCAAAAAAATTCACTAATGTGGCAATCCTGAGAGAAATGAATGTAAAAGAAAACTTGCTAAACAGCATGGTTCTTTCCAGAAAACTACAATTTTTTGGCCATATCAAACGCCATGACGGCCTAGAGAAAACCTAATGGAGTGGATGAAGCCGGGGTGACGAGCAAGAGACAGATAAAGAAGAAGATTGACGAAAGACATCAACGACCACCTGAACATAACAATAACATAAGCAGGAAGACTGGCTCAAGATAAACAGAAGTTTCAAAAGGCTATGAATACTGCTACATCCTGTTCAAGATATGCTATCTGATGATGATACTCTTCTCACATTGATCTTTCCTGTGGTTACTAAATGTTCAAATTGCACATTTTTTCACCATATGCCATAAAGATCTTGATTTAATGTTTCAATTTTTTTTGGGCTATAATTTGTCGTTGTACTCCAGCATCTCTGAGAACTGCTACATTAGTTAGAATGGCTATCCAAGGCATTTTCATCATTCATTTAAAAAAAAAAATCACTTCTCAATTGCCTCTAGGCTTATCTTGAGAAATTTTGTTTACTGTCCGTGCTTCCCTTCCGTAAAGAAGGATTGGCTCAATATAACATCCTAGCACTTGAACTCGTGTATGGATTGATATTACTCTTGCAAAGAATATTTCTTATTTTATTGAAATTTTGATCTGGCATGGGCTATTCTGTTCTTGATCTCAGTTAAGAACCTGCCATCTGACGTTAAAATGGTACCAAGATAGTTGACTTTATCCGTTTGATTTCTTATTCTGCGTTCGTTCTCAAACTCCTGCATATTAGCAGGATGTAGTCCGAAGAACGGAATGCGTTGTGTCATGGTTTACAGCATTGCTGCGATATCTGTGCCTCTAGGCCTGACACATCTGACTTCAGCATGGATTTGGGTCACTGACCCTATACGGGATGGGGCAGTCAACTCCATCCCATAACCTCCTTAGTCACCTTTTACGACATGAATGGAAGGTAAACAGTGTTGCTATTCTTTGCTCCCCTTTCTGGTCCCGGCAACACACGGGCGTCCGCATGATTTAAATTTACATAATTGATAGTAGTACTGCATTTTAGCGGTGTGTATTTCTTTGAAACAACCATTACTTATGTTTTCTTCTTGTTCAGACTAAGACCTTTGTTTTCATTATCTTGTACTACCGTGTCTAACAGGGCTTGAAGTTCTTGTAAAGAAGACTCATCATTATCTGGTGACATGTCGGCTGGCGTAGACGATCACGGCTCTCCACAGCTCTCTATCTCCAGCATTATGTATGAAGATAGTAGTTGTTTCTGTGCCGTGCCAGGTTGTCAAAATGTTTAATATTTGCTTAGTGTCTTTCAAGAATGAAGGCAATTGTTTGACTAACGGCTGAAAAATGCTGTCACGGAAGTCGGAGATGCGCTCAGTGGGACAAGAGGAAGCAGAGACAATAGGTCTACCCGGATTCGAGGCCGTATGAATTTTATGCAGCATATAGAAAACAGGTTTGCGTAAACAGCTTTGATCGATGCAAAGAAACTTGGCAGTGGTAGGAAGGTGGTTGTTAAGGATACGGGTTTTCACCGTGCTGTTAACAACCTTCTGGTTAGTTACAGTTGAATCAGATGTGCGTGCAGTGTAGAAAGAAGGGTTGGAGAGTTGTTGGTGGCCCTCCTGGAGGTAAAGATCCTTACGCCACACCACAACGGCCCTACCTTTATCTGCTGGTTTGATGAAAATATCATCACGGCGACGAAGATGTGCCAAGGCGTGAGATTCATTAGGGGTGATTTTTTTCGTCTCATTTTAGAATTGGGTACACTCAAGCCTTTTGGACTCAATTCCGACCACTCTTATGTCTAGTACTGGGTTGGTGTGATCTTTGTCTTTAATCTTTTTATTCCGTCATTTACTCATCTTTGTTCGTTTCGTTTCCACATATATTTACGTTTTTATGTACTTTCTGACCTTCCGGCATCTCATTTCCATAATTCCGTTGGATACGTTTGTTTGTTGTGATAATTTTCCCATTCGTCGTCTTTTGACGTTTTGTGTGTATATTGAGAAATACCTTTTCGTTGAAACGTTGAATATAATGTGTGTATTGTAATTTGCATGTTTGCATTCCGGACAAGTCCATAGGTGCTCAGATCTCTCCTTGAGTGTAGCCGCCATTACACGTTGACTGACGGTCCCAATACGCAGTTGATTGACCATCATTCTTTCTTGCCCACGAAACCGCTCCGTTCTAGCGACACCACATTTCAAACCAAATTTCTTTATTCTAGTCATGGAACAAGAGTCATCGTCGCTTAATTAGCCATTTGCTCGTGCGTTTTCCCGTAGGGCGTTCAAAATGTCTGCTCCATCCATCGCCTCACCAACAGCCGTAGTAGCAGCGTGTGCGACCAAACTATCTGCTTTCTCATTACCCCGGACTCCCGCATGTCCCAGCACAAAAATGAAAGTCACGTTACGCAAACACTGATATGGTTGTTTGTATGGTTGTTTACATTTGCGTAAATTTCCTACTCTTATTGCTGCCGTTTATTGCCAGTATATGTTCTTGATGATTTTTTAATTCCTTACTATCCATGTTCAAATTCTCTAGTATGTGTATAACTAAAGGAGAATATGAATGGCTAAAAGTACTTTCAATGACATGAGGAAAATATCAACATCTAAACAAATTACAAGCAAGATAAATATGAGAATTATAAAATGCTGCATCTATTATATATTAATGTATGCTTAGAAACCCGGACAATAAATAAACAATTAGAAGACATAATGGATGCCTTTGTGATATAGATAATATAGAACAGAGAACATCATGGAAAGAGAAGAAAACAAATAAGAGTTTCTTATAATACTTCGTACGAAGAAAGAATTATTAAAGGAAATAAAGATTAAACAAATAAAATATTTTGGATATATTAAAAGATTTGATACCTTGTTGAAGACCGTACCTTGGGGGTAATGTCGATGGGAGACGAGAAATGGGTAGGTAGAGATACAAGCATCGCGAGATGGACAGGTTACAGTCTAGCAGAGTGTACCACGTAGATAAGAGACAGAAGATGTTGGATGTCTGTTGCAACATTCAAGAAAACACATGCTCAACTGCATATGGAGTACAGAAAGTACCATTGCGTGTTATGTTTTGACAATATGTTATGCGTCAATGTTATCTAAGTTTCCTGCATTGATATTAATGAAATGTTGTTGGGACGTACAAGAGATTCGGTCATTGAAAACACAAGTTAATATAGCTGTTGACAAAGTTGTCAAACATATCTCCAGTTTAATTTTTTTTGCCGTTGACACGTCGACAACGGGTTTTTAAATGCGTGGAATGCACATGTTCTGCTTTGTTTTAATTTGTTTACGATTTTTGTGTGCCGTGTTCAAAATTAAAATTGTAGATTGCGGCGGGATGACTAATTTAAGCGATGCTGAGTCTTTGTTTGTTTGTTTTGCGTTCGCTCCATTGTAACCATCACGGATATCCGTGCGATTTCCGCCGGGAGCGTGATTACGTTGTGCCACCGTTATGCGCCTTGTAGGCCTAGCACATCCGATTTCGGCATGCCTTGACAATTCGGGTGGGCTACCCTTAGCCTGTGACAGCCTCTATATCTGTCTCCAGGCACGCGTAGTGGCGACTCTTCGCCCAGACGATTTTTGCTCTCGTCTGACTCGCACGAGGTGTTCCACTGTCTATGAACTTGCCTCGTGTAATTGGACGTGCTGTGCCCATTGGGTACTGAACCGTTTCTCATCCGTGAGCCTGGTTCCTTAAGGGGAAGACCTCAACGGAGGAGTTGGACCCTGGCTCTTTCGCCCTCTTAGCCGAGGTGTCATTCACCGACATCGTGTACCCTTTGTCCAAGTTCGAGTCTCACACCACGCGTTTGAGAGCAAGACGTTCTCGAGCTGAGCGTCCTTGTCCCAATAGCGCATGAGCCCATCGGGTACGGAATCCTTTCTCTCTGCAAGTGTACATCCGTTATAGGTAGAGTTGGGCCAGGACTACCATCGTTGTCCCTTTCTTGCCTAAGCCCATCGGGTACAGAACCCTTTCTCTTCGCGAGCATATTTCCGGTTTAGGAAGGCTCGACATAAGAGTTGGGTTAGGTCTTCTTGCTTTACCAAACGCCAATGGATGGGTCTGGTTCTCTGCCTGTAAGGAACACAGGTAACTAGAAGCTCGTCTCGAGCTGACGGAGCTTGTAGTTCCCCTTTCCTAGGGACTTTTCACTTTATATTTGCAGTTCGCACTGCCCTCTAGCGATGTTCTACCATTTCATTGTTTCATTGTACTCGGTATGAAATTTATTTGTCTCTCGCCATGCATCTACCTTTACGTGCATTTTACATTGGCCGCCCCTCCAATGTTCGGACTGGACTGACTTGCTTCACTGTATGTCGACAGTGTCGATGTTGTCGGAGATATTGTCTCTTGTGCAGTCAAATCTCTTTCCATCTGCTACCTCCACATTCTCGGACAGGATCCCCAAATGATTTGGCCAGAATCAGCTCAAGCTGCTGTATTTCTGTTTCCAGGGTGCACCGCGTGGAGGTACATTTGGGATCTTGGTTATCTGCTAACCCTGGGCCCGCCTAGAGCAATGCGTTCCCTTTGCACCGCGCTGAGTCTTTGAGAATGATCCTTCTAAAAGGAGACATTTGGCTTTTCCCGTGATTTTCATTGAGTGTCGACACAAATTATGCACACATAAACCAAGTTGAATCCAGAATTGGCATTGTGTTTGTTTGTCTTTTGATGTTTTCGTTTCTGATTTTATCTCTTATTGATACTCGGAGGATTCTACGACGGCAAGTCATTTCTGTTGTAACAATATTTCTTTTGACTTATGTTGTTAGTGTCCACGTTTGACATTGGTAGCATAGTGATGGTATGGTGATAGTTTTATATAATGCAGTTATGGACTTATGTTCACATGTTTGTTTTTGAAAATAGGAGACATCTGCTTGAAGATCTAGTATGCTATGTTGCTTCTATGTTGGATGTCTGATGGTTTTCCCCCCCCTTCATTTGATGATATGATGCTTCCAAAATAAATGAATTCCTTCACCTGTTTAAGTTGTTTGTCATCGATGAGAATAGTGTCGTTTCTTTCTGTATTTGCGATTCCCTTTACCTGTTTTTTTTCTCTCAGTGTTTATCTTCATGTTAAACTCCCTACATGTTGTGTGGAATCTATTAATAGGTTGTTCTAGTTGTTCTTCTGATGTTGAAATTATTGCTTAATCGTCCTGCAAAATGAAGTTCCCCCAGGAAGTTGTTTAGGTTGTCTTCTTCATTAGTGTTGCAAATTTTACATATACAATCGATGTATGTGACGAGTAGTACAGTAGGTAGAACACATCCTTGTCGTACGCCAGAGTGTTTGTGGAATTTGTCTGAAAATCCTACACTCATTCTAACTGTATGTAGAAATTCAACAATATATAAAAAGTCGGTGTTCTATACAGGTTATGCCTCAATTATATTGCAAAATCTATATGTACTTCTATTTTCGTCACGGACAGGTATAACATTTGATAGCGTGTACTCACTGAACAGCAACGCCCTTTTACTCAGAACAGTTGTTGTGTGTAGTTGAAGCTAGAGCTATCTACCTTCGAATGTTGATAAATTATACATCATATCTATTTAAAACATGCCTGTTTCCTATTTCGTGTACGTAGGAGTTCCATAATTATATACGGTACTGTAATTGTCGATGGTCATAATTCTGTCGTAGCCGACACATTTTCTCTTATATAACTTTTATCCCACATAAGTATACACTTTCCACGAGATTTCTACTTCATATAAACAAGCAAACTGGCATTTCAATTAATACGGCAATCGATAAGACGTGAGACATCTGTATAACAATAGTGCTTACGTAAAACACAACTCAGCGTAACAATGAACGCAGCACCGACTATGAGACTATAGGGTATGGGAATGAAAAAGTTACAGATAACAGTATGCAAGACAGTTACAACCATAAGGTCTTTTTCAAGAAAATACAAGGACAAACTATAAAATTTAAGCAACTTCGGATGGTCAATAGAAAATTGCAAATCAGAGATTAGCAATGGTTTTACGGCAAAACATCACAGATCAAAAACATATGGCACGGGACAAACATAAACAAGAAGTTAAAATATTCACAAGCTATATTTTTTCCGATGGCAACCTATGGTTTTGTAACCTGCACAATGAAATTTGCAATGGAAAGGAAAATATCGGCATATGAAATTAAATGTTATGGAAAGGTTCTAAGAATATCATAGACATAAAGACGAACATACGCAGACGCACGTAAAGACCTGGACATAGCAGAAGAATGGAATCTCAAAACTATAAAAACCCGCAAATTACCATATTTGGATATATAAAAATAAACAGTGGTTTAGAAAGGCTAATCATGGAGGAAAAAGTTCCAGGAAAGATAAACAGAGACAGATGAAGACCACAATGTACACATAATATCGAAGACATTCTGAACATGACACTAGAAGAGACTGGACATCTTACACAGAACCGAAAGTCTTACAGAGTTGCAATGAGGACAACATTCTGTGGTAGTATGATCGCAGTACAACTCCACTTTTCGTTCTTGTTTCCCCATTAGTGACTACGAACGTATTTGTGGTTAATTGATCTAAATATTATATCAATGAATAGTCAATAATTACTTGAAGGTTAGGGTTATTTAGAGTTTTAAAACTCATTTTTAGGGCTAGACTTGGGGTTAGAGTTAGTTTTGTTTTACATAACTAATCCGAGTTAGAGTTAGTTATGTTTTACATAACTAACACAAATTATACACACAGAGACCAATGTTGACTAAGTTGAATTCAGGATTGGCATAACTAATCCTTACCCTAACCTACATAACTAATCCTAACCATGACACTAAATGTAATTACATTTAAATAAATAAATGATAACATAAACTGATAAACATAGGCATGGGAAATAATCACACATGTAGGCACTAATTGGCGCAACAGGGGGTTGGACTGCGATCATAATACCCATTCGGTAAAGGACACGGGAGTGAGTATGGCCGGAGCATGAAAGGGGAGTAAATAATAGCAACACCTTACCTTCCATGCATGCGTAAGGGGCGACTAATGTAGTTTTGGGTGGAGTTGATTGTCCTATTCCATATATAGTCAGTGACCCAAAAGTCATGTTGCAGGCAGATGTGTCAGACCGAAGGCGCATTTATCGCAGCTAAATTTTAAATTACGACAGCGAATTTAGTTCTTCTGAATATATCCTGCTAATCAAAAGCAATTTGGCGAGGGGGGGGGAAGGGAAGGAAAGGGTTATTTACCCGCCTTTTGGCTAAATTTCTATAGTACTAGAAGTCATGTTCTGATTGTCTAAGGAGGGATTGAACCCCGCCAAACTCCATCGTTATCTACGAGCTTGCATATACACGTATATCCCCCCCCCCTGTCTAGGAAGATTTCAGAAACCTTGCTGAAGTCGAATATGTCAGGCCAAAAGGCGCAGATACTACATCTAAGCTATAAACCATGACACAACGCATTTCGTTCTTCGCACTACATCCTGCTAATGTGCAGGAGTTGGAGACCAATCGCCGTGAAAGAAATGGACTGACTTCCATTGCTGGTGAATATGGTTAGATTTCACGTTGATGGAGATTGTTTCGACAACAGATGACATTGAGTACAAATCACCAGGATATGGGTACCAGAATAAATATGAGAAAGTAAATGCAGATGACTTGTTGCTCAAAACCTTAGGCATATGGTGGTTTCAAATAACAGTATATCCCAGTCACTGCAATCATCACAAACCGTAATGCTACGACAAGCGACTTTTCTCAGATTATCTTTAACTAGAAAATCGTGATAATCAGAGATAAATAACCGTAGAAATACTAGGCGAATACATTCGACAGAATGTGTTTCATTCGTTGAAGTCGACGATGACCATTCAGCTGAACTGGTATGATAATGAAAATGATGATGGCTGCAGTGTACCCCATTGTGACTAATACATCCTATGCGTGTCTGGAATTGTTTACCACACTCTGAGAATGTGTGGGAGGAGTCTGTGGAGCATTGAGCAGCTCTTTCCTTTCTTCTAGCCCGTTTTTGTTGCGCAGCATTATGTTCTCTGCAGCTGCAGCTCGACCCTTGATTATTTGATGCCAGTCGGATATGTCTTGTAAGATTCTCCTATGAATTTGTATCTACTCATGAGCCTTAAGAGTAGATATGTCTTAAGAGTGTTTCTAAAACGCTTCTTCTATCCACCGGCCTTGCCGGAGTCAGTCTGGAGTTCTCCAAATACAACTTTTTTTTTGGTAGGCGATAACATTTCACGGAGACCACGTGTCCAGCCCAGCGTGTCTGCGCCTTCATCAACATTGTGTGCATGCTTACAGTCTTATATTTCGTCTATACTTCGCTGTCTGGTATTTTATCTCACCGATGGATGTTAAGTATCCTACGAAGGCAGCGTAGGTGGAAATTGGTTGTGTCTTCTAGCATGTCTGGCATATACTGTCCATATTTTACAGGCATAAATGAGTTTTGATATTACTGCTGCCAGGTAAACTATGAGTTTAGTGGTAGCTGTTATTCCCGCTGTGCCACATACGTTTTTATCGCAGCCTCTAAATGTGACACTAGTTTTTGATATTCTGTTGTTTACCTCAGTTTCGATGTTTACATCTCGTGAGAGTGTACTGCCCCGGTAGGTGAAACTATTTACTATTTTAAGCTCGTCTTTGATTCTTTTATGGGGATTAAAGTTTGATTTGTTTGGCGTGGGTTGAAACATGATCTGTTTTCTTTGTACTGATAATGAAGCCAAAATTGTCAGAGGCTTCAGAAACTTGGTATAGGGTGATTTAACCAAGCTTGCATGTAAATTAGAAAAATAAAATACTTCTCTTGTGCTTATTCACACTATAATGTAATTAGTTAGCAATAATCGTACGGTCTCCATATCAGTAAACACGTGTATACCCTAAGATTAACAACGTGTTATATCTATGATTTACATTGTGTTTATGTTCATGCGTTCTCTTAAGTGTATTGAGAGAATCCGGTGTCGGTACAGTTTTGCTAAATAAAATTTGCCAGCTCTGTGCATGAGAAGTGCAGAGCACGACTTGGGCTGCCAAGGTACCAAAAGTAAACCTCACAATAGGCAACTGCGCATCAAGACCGTTCAGAAATTAATGTGACTACCTGCTGAACGTATATATATATATATATATATATTGTCTAGAAAATGATTTTAGCCAAAAATGTTAGATTAATCGCTACGCTGCCAGCAACAATATACTCTTATGTTTCCATCTTGTGATACCTTCATGCGGCACACTAAATATATTTTCTTTTAATGCGCAGTGTGGGTTGCAGAATAATTTCATAAATACTGCCAATGTATCTTGCTAGAAAGCTTGGTAGAGTTGTCTGATCTATTTGTATAAAGACGACACTGGTCTCCCGAAATTATGTGATCCATTCCTAGACTACTCTGGGCATGTATTTCGAACATTAAAATTCCCCATTGAAAGCTTGTGGTGTCTTAAAGCTATATTTTTAATTAATAAGTAAGAAAACTCGAAACTAGTTAGTTTTTATGTATATGTGTACATATATGTATACACATAAACTAGTTAGTTGTTGTGTATATGTGTACATATATCCCACGCACGCACGCACACACACAGAGAGAGGTAGAGATAGTTGTTGACCAGAAATATGTACTCACCGTACGAAACTGAACTCCAACACGCAAAGCTCGGAACAGGGTAATTAAGTTTTTCTAACCATTGGAAACACACATAAGTCAACGTTTCGACCAAAAGGTCTTTATCAAGACTACATACGCAACAAAATACGACGAGCAAGAACGATACTATTGATGTACACATGGCAGAGCTAAATGTGATGATAACCCCTGTTAGTAGCTATGTTGACATTCCTCTTATCTTCACAGCGCATGAACCCTAGTTCATATTTTTTGTTTGGCCGGTGGATGGACCACGACTTTTTTCCTACTAGAAGTTAAGAGTGAACTTGGAAATCCTGGTCACTTTATCGGCAGTGAAGTGACTAGACACTTTGCTGCCGCGCCTGCCTGTCATCGTCAGTGGACGAAATTCATTGCCTAAGAAATAGAATGGGTAAATAAAACTGCAGGAGACTAGTTATAACGAATAACGCGATGTTATGTCAAGGAACGTAAAAGCTCGGTGACCAAAGCCGTGAAAAATGTGTAGCTGCAGAGAGATACCCCCTTCCCCAATTTCCAAATAAGAGGGTTTATCAAGGCAATACACAATCATAGAGACACTTGTGTGAAATTAAACACCGAAAAATATATAATTAAACAAAAAATGTGTATCTTTGCGAATAGTTAATAATTACTAGGAATCAAACCAATACCTTTAGGTGGGAAAACTGTAAGGTAAGATATTGTTTAGTTGTTACATAGCAATCCCTCCAATTTTATCACATGTTTGTTGTTTATGTGGCGCAACCCTGTATATCACATCATTCTTGCAAGTCTTTTAATTATTGATCGTTCAATGAAGTTAGTGATAGTTTGGTTACACGAGTATGAAACCGGGCAGACTCAAACAGGGTGGGGGAGGTATAGTAGCTATTTACAGGGGCGTCACAATCGAAATGAATTTAGTTTATGTAAAAGAGTGAGAGGCATAAAAGTCAGAGCCTGCACAGGGCTCCATAATACCTAGTTTCTCAGCTGTCACGTGTCACTACATTGTGCCGTGTTAGTACTTCTACTCATAATCTTTCACATATAAACATATAATAATTATTGCCACTCCCATGTTCCGATTGACAGTTTGCTCCGCAAAGATCACAGGTCACAACTGCACGTCAGTCTAATTTTCTGGAATAATTTTAAAGAGTTCTTCATGTAGATTACATTATTTTACTGAACACGAACTCATTTTTATTGCTCTTTATTTTAGGTCCCAGCCAAGCGTAAACTGACCATGGCCTTTTCAGGGCGGGATAGGTCCAAATCAGCAGGGGTGAGTGCCTTTCTCTGCTTGGAAATCTTGTATATGATAACTTTATCCCTCTCAATATCATCATATTTTTCTCTCCTTTTATGTTCTCCTTAATTTTCTATGTCTTCCCCACTCTCACCATACACACTTTCATTCACGTGCACCCAGTACTCCCCTTCAGAATAGAGGACCGTCCTGCGTATGACATTACACCATACAGCCACATTCAGTAGGGAATCATCTGGGACTTAAAACGATCAGGAAAGAAGTTTCCCACAGACAAAAGATGGAAAAGAAACACCATTATGGATCTGAAAGTAAAGCTCAACAGTATGTTATAGAAAACAAGAGTGACAAATTGGTATTTCCTCGAGGGTGGTTGGAGGGGGGGGGGGAAGGAGGAGTTAATTAAAAATAATATGCAATTTTGAAAATATATGTATGGGGTTTCCGTAGAATATGGTGGTTAAGTGCAGCTGAAGTAATATTCTTCTGGGATTTTTGCACTAAGAAACTTTTACATATAATTCAAGAAATGCTGGGCTCATTAATATAAAGTAAAACATTTAATAACTTGAGGCATTTAACAAAACTGATCATCATAATATTATCAACAGAGAGCACATTAAGTGCTGTTGTGGCACTTCACAATATCAACCAGTATAGCACTGAATATATTAATATATGTCAGTTACATATGTATAGGCCTACATTTTCAATGTACTTATGTATTTATAGGATTTCGCACCAGTAAGCAAGACACTGAGGATCTGTGGGAACCAGTGTACACACATTTTCAATATTACACATTCTTTTAGAGAATTTTATACCCATGTGAGTTTGCATCTTCATGTTCATCTCTTTGCTTTGGCATATTTTCAGTATTTCTCCATATAGGCCTAAGTTTTAAAATCTGATGTATCTCTTATGACATTCTTCATTATGTTTCTAGGAATCCTTTTTCAAATGTCTGGGGACTTCATTATCATTCTTCTTCTCTTCTGCATTCATTCTCAAACCCTCACAGATTGACAGGATGTAGTTTGGACAATGAAATGTGTAATGTCATAGTTTACAGATTGGTTGTGATTACACCTTATGGAATGACACATCTGACTTTAGCATGGCTTCTAGACCACTTTGACACTCTGATATGGGACAGCCAATGCATACCCCCAAAACCTCTTTAGTAACCTCTGTTGACACACAGGGTAGGTCACAGTTGTGCTATTTTATGCTCCATATTTTAGCCTCATCAATACATAGTCTCTATTATCATTATTTCCTGGTTTTAAAATGTGAGAGTTGATCTTGTGTAGTGACTAAGTCACTTGCCTGCTGACCAGGTGACATGTCCAAGATCACTTATCACTTGGGGTTTGTGTCAAAAAATCAATCACTCAACTCTTAGCTGCCAACTCACGCACAAGAAAATCAGTACCAGAGCTTCAGCTTTGGGAAGATTGAGAATGAAGCCATCACTAGTGCTGAGTTCTGGTTAACCACTGGCTATGCAGCTGAGCATGTATGGACTAAGCCATGTGGTATAATGCTGATTTGTTTCACTGTTTGTAATCTTTCTCTTGAATGTATGTCCTATAAGTTTCCATTTTCAAAGCTTTTTCCTTTTTTGGCCTCTGTTTAGCTTTTCCAATTGGTAGTTCTATGATTTAGTGCAAATGAAAACTCTTTGGTGAGACATCAGCTTTAAGGCTAAAGTACAGTTGTGTATCATTCTGATATGGGGAATGTACCTCTCTCATTTTGCACAAACTCTTGACCTCAACTTTAGTTCAAAGGATTTTTAAATCCACTCCTTATTTGTGGTTTTAAATAAAAATTACCTCAGTGGTTCACCTAGCCATCAGGAAGTAGGGTACCAGGGCTCATGCACTGGGAAGGTCGAGGAATGCTACTATCGGAACTGAGCAAGTGTGGTAGGAATGCTAGTTAGGCGGTTTCTGGTAAACCACTGGCTAGGCAGATGAGTGCTTATTGGAAACCATGTTCTATTTTGCTGGTTCCTAACTCATATTAGTTTTTTTTTGTTTTTTGTGTGTTTTTTTTTACTTTACCTCAAAGGAATGCCTTTACATTTGAAGTCAAGAAATGTTGCAGAGAGTGCCAGAAGTTTGCTTGAAATATTCCAAACCAATAACTGCCTTAGGGCTCTTCAACTCTTGATTTATTTATGTTTCTTCATCTGCAGCGTTCATTCTCAAACTCCCGCTGGATGTCTCATAGCAGGACAATGGCCCTACTAAATTTTCAGCAGAATGTAGTCTAGAGAATGGAATTACGTTGTGTTGTCATTTTATTTGCATCAGTGGTCTGACACATCCATCTTTGACAGCATTTTTGAGTGATTTAACTGAACTTTTCAAGCCTTTTTATTATTAATGTATACCATACTCATAAAAAGACCATGATTTTGTGTTCATAGCCATCTCCCATAGTCTTTTATTTTCGCCAAGTCACACACATATACACTCCCACACCTCCCCCTGGCAGTGGGTTTTAACTAGACCTGTACACCAGTCAAACAACATAATGTCAACACAGCTGACAATAAAACAGATACTTGCAACACAGTATGAAATTACTATTTCATGTAAACTAGATACAAGAACAAAACTTCTGAATTAATAGTAAACATTGGATAAATTCCGAAAGTGAACTGGCTTATCTGTCATGCATATGATTAGAGCAAGCATATTTCTAGTTGCAATTTACAGACAACTATGAATGCTTTTAAATACGGTAAGTAGCATTGCTGCCTTTAAAATTGAAATGCTACATAATGATTTTGACAAACCATTGACAGCGAAAAAGAAGTAAAGTCATGAAATTTTAAAGAGTGTTAGCTCCTAGACAACACTATTATAGGAAAGCTGAGATATTTTGGCTATATAAGGACACATAAGTGCATGGAAAAATTAGCAATGGGAGTTATGGTTGCTGGTAATGGGGCGGCCCACCCAAGATGATGATGGATAAGAGATATCTCAGATTGCTTAAACATGCCCCCTTGTCTGCAGCATGTCATCTCACCCAGAATTGTGAGCAGTTCAGATCTATCCACAAAGAAGACTGGAAAGAATATGTTATCTGAATAATGATCCTATAATCACAGAATTTCCGTTCAGATAACTAGCAGTACAATATACTCTTATTGCAAATAAAAATCAAAGGGATTATATTAGAGTGAATACAGAATAAAATGAAGAAGTCGTTATCCTATCGTATCATTTCACACCATTTTTTTAAATTCAAGAATCCCATTTTTCTGAGTGTCTAGGTTTCTGGTTTTCTTTTTCATGTTCAATATTTTTCTCAGATATATAGCAGTTCTAAAATTTGAGTTTAAAAATGTTTAGTTTTATATTTGATTTACGGTAATATTCTTTGATTTTTATGTTTTCCGCTGTAATACAGTTTCATATTTCCTTTTATATCTTGACATCATTGCCTGCTCCACCATATCTGTTGCTGGACACTATTATTAATAATTTATATTGCTTGTAATTGAAGTTATGTATTAGCAGTTAGATATTATAGTTATATATTGTGCATTTTGAAATTATTATCTGTTCCTCCTCACTTTCTGTGAATAATTCAGAGTAATTTGTAATTCTTGTAGATGACATTCTTTATAAATAGTTCAGTGTTTGATTGTATGTGTATTTTGAGTTAATTTCACTCTTTCTTTCCTTCCTTCTTCTAGACAGCGGAGGAGTTTATCCCACTGACCTCTGATCAGGATGGATCCAACCTAGAGACTAGCTTAGCATCACTAGTCACTGGGGCTTCTGGCACTGCTACTCCTGTTGTTGAAGAGGGCGCAACCATCAGCAGGTCATTACGTACAGTCAGTACTGAGCCAGTTTTATCCAGGGACTTATCAACGAGCTCGCAGGACAGTAACTCCACCACTCTGTCATTAGTTCACGATGAAGTAAGGCCAAGAAACATTCATAAATATCTGTTCATGTCTACCAATGTCACATGCAATCAATGATGATAGAAATCAGGGGTGGACAACCCATGACATTTCATTATTATAAATATTGCATTTCACATTGGGTACTAGTAATAAAAAAAAAGAAAGAATAGTCATACATGAAATGTATTAACTATTAATAAATTTTAACTTTTAGCACTCTGAAAACAAAACAAAAAATCCCCCCTCCCCCCCCCTGCCACTGGATTATTTTTTGGAAATTTGTGATATTGTTGGTGCCCTTTTCTGAAAACGCAATAACTTTTATGTTGTTAGAGTTATTTAAATAAAATTTGCACATATACATAAAGAATTGAATTCGGCATATTATGGTGTAATTTATGTATGTGTGTGTGATACCAGACGTGTGAGAAAGTGGTAAAGACAATTTAAAAAAAATACAAATTATAACAAAGAAAGCGAAAAACATTATTAAAATATAACTTAACTTTGTTGTGGAATTGTTTGGCAACACTGCACTGTAAATCACACACAACACTGTAGTATTTATGTTCTCTCATTGCTAAATTATCAGATAATGTTGGGGTAACTGATTAAAACATGTAGATTTGCAGTAAAATCGTTCTTGGATGTTAGACATAGTCATCATTGGTGCCACTTCAACAGATTCGTTATCAAACCTCTACTAGTTCCAAACTGATGTGGCATTCTGTATATTCACTGCTGTGAAAACTAAATAACCCAAGAATTCATGATCCAAACCCCAATCCATTATTATTTAATTCAAAATATGATGAAACAAAGGTCTATAAACCAATTCACCTTCATTGGATCATACCATTGTGCGATGTGGTCAGATACATTGGATTACTACGGGTTCTATTGGATTGCATCTTCAAAATGGACAAGGGCGGATGTAGAAATGTGCTGGATTCAATTGTGCATGTCCTCTATTATGTGAATTCTTAACCAATCAGGTTGTGCACATACTATACATACCCCTTGACAACAGGTGTTCATAGTTGCCACTCGTATTTTTGAAAAGGTTACAGTTGGTGCTCATAGTTGCCACTCGCTTGCTAAATGTTAAGGAATCCAAAATAACATTAAATTATTCAGGGAAATAGAATTTCTCTCTCAAACCCGTACCACCAATTATTACATTGATAATTTTTTTAGTTTAAAAATCTTGCATCTCAAAATAAAAGAATTTAGAGATTTACGGGAGTCAAATGAGTGCCAAAGTTAAAATTAGAAGGATTTGCTCATGTCTACCAACATGCATGCAATCAATAATGCTATATATTATTTAGTAGCTCAGTTAAATAACTAAGCAAAATAATTAGTTCTCCATTGGATTCCAGATGTTTCCTAAGTCAAAGGAAATGAAATAGCTGGAAGTCACAAAACTGAAAGTCACTGTCAACAACAACAGATTTTGGGGATTCAGTAATACAGCTAATATACTACAATGGATAATCACACACAGAGAATACAGAACAAAGCTCTTAAACTCACAGAAAACTGTGTTATCGGCACATGGAATGTGCGCACGCTATACGCATGCGGAAAGGTCAGCGAACGTACACACGAATTAAACAAGTATACATGGGACATAATGGGCATGGCAGAGGTAAGGTGGACGGGATTTGGTGAAACAACAACGGATGACGGACACAAAATATGGTATAGCGGAGATGAAACAAAACACCAACATGGAGTGGGGTTTATTGTAAACAAAGAGAAAGTTAAATCTATCATTAGTTGCACCCCTATAAACAGCAGACTTATAACAATATGTGTAGCAGCTAAACCCAAAAATATCACGATAATTCAAGTTTATGCCCCAACTGCCGATTATGACGAAGAGGAAATAGACGCATTTTACGAAACACTAGAAGACACAATAAAGGAGATCCCCAAAAAAGATCTATTAATAGTACTAGGCGATTGGAACGCAAAAGTAGGACCTGATGCTTATGATCAATGGGCCGGTACAGTAGGGAAATTTGGAACAGGAGAAACGAATGAACGAGGACTAAGACTATTGGATTTTGCCAATAAATTTAAATTTACTCTTGCAAATACATTATTCCCACACAAGCTTTCCAGAAGAACAACGTGGCATGCTCCAAAAGCAGACATACATAATCAAATTGATTTCATTCTTACACCGAGAAAATTCAAGTCCAGCATAAACAAAGCACAAACAAGAACTTTTCCAGGAGCAGACATCGGTAGTGACCATGATATGGTTCTATTGACGATCAAAATTAAGCTGAAAAAGAATCATACGCAAAACAAATGCACACGATTAAGATTTAATTTAGAAAAATTGAAAGATCCAGAAATAGCAGAGATATTTGAGGCAACAGTGGGAGGAAAATTTGCAGCTTTAAACCTTGTAAATGAAGATGTTAACTCTCTCACAGAAACCATGAAAGGAACTTTATTAGAATCAGCAACAGAAATACTAGGGACAAGAAGAATAACACACAAACCTTGGGTAACAGATGACATCCTAAAATTGTGTGACGAACGGAGAGAAATGAAAAAGATTAAGAAAGAGGCCCCTGAAATGTCAGGGCAATATAGCAAAATAAACAAAAACATCAGAAGGAAAATGAAACAAGCACAAGAAGTGTGGCTAGAGGAAAAATGCGAAACCATCAATGAAGGTATTAAGCACGGAAACAGTAAGGTAGCATACGACACTCTAAGAAAGATAACACAGCCAAATAGACCAACGATATCTACAATACAAGACAAACACGGAAAGATACTCAATGAAACAACAGATATAGTGAAAAGATGGACAGAGTATTGCAGGGAGCTGTATAACTGCAAGTGTAATCCTGACTACACGATATTACAGAATTCTGAACTAAACAACAGAGAAATAGGAAATGCAGAAATTCTAGTAGATGAAATAAAAGAGGCCATACGAACATTGAAAGGAGGGAAGTCACCTGGTATAGACAACATTCCAGCAGAATTGTTGAAATACGGGGGCATTAATGTGGTAAATATTATGACCAAAATATGCTAAAATATATGGAACACAAAACAATGGCCCACTGAGTGGACACAATCACTAATAATACCAATTCCCAAGAAAGGAAATTTGAAAGTGTGTACAAATTACAGAACAATAAGCCTTATAACACACCCCAGTAAAGTGATGCTCAAAATACTACTTAACAGAATAAAACACAAGTCGGAAGAAATAATTGCAGAAGAACAAGCTGGCTTCAGAGCAAACAGAAGCACCGTTGAACAAATATTTAACATCCGAACACTAATCGAAAAACATATTCAACACCAACGTGATTTATACCACAACTTCATTGACTTTACAAAGGCCTTTGATCGTGTTTGGCATGATGGTCTGTGGCACATACTAAGGAAATTTAATTTTGACACCACAATTATAGACATTATTGAAGCTCTGTACGAAAATACAAATAGTGCTGTCTTGTCACACAATACAATTGGAGAGTTCTTCAAAACAACTGTGGGAGTTCGACAGGGATGCATAATGTCCCCAGTACTTTTTAACATATACTTAGAGCACATCATACAAGAGACATTACATGACTACAACATGTCTATATCGATCGGAGGTCGCCCTATTTGCAACTTGCGATTCGCTGATGATATTGATCTTATAGCTGGGTCAGAACAATCATTGCAAGAATTAACATCAAAGTTAGAAAAAGTTACCAGCAAGTACGGAATGGAAATCAATTCAGATAAGAGCAAAATTTTGGTAAACAGCAGAGACACAGAAAACCAGACTAATATCATGATGAATGGACACAAGCTTGAAGAGGTGAATACCTTTAAATACCTCGGATCCAGTATATGCAGCGATGGTAAATGCAAAGCAGAACTAAAAATAAGGCTGGAGATGGCTTTCGCGTCATTGTCAAGGCTAACTGTGATTTGGAAAAGCAACATCAGTGTTGGAGTGAAAATCAAACTGTATAGGTCGCTGGTGCTTTCTGTTGTGTTGTATGGTTGTGAGAGTTGGACACTCACTGCGGACATGGAGAGAAGATTACAGGCTTTCGAGTATAAATGCTACAGAAGAATTCTACGAATTTCCTATAGGGAACATAAGACCAATGTGTACGTAAGAAATAAAGTAGAGATGTGTGCAGGTGTCCAGGAGCCATTGCTTTCAATAGTGAAACGACGAAAACTAGCATGGTTCGGACATGTATGCAGGCACGATTCCTTGTCAAAAACAATACTGCAGGGAACTGTCGAGGGTGGAAGAAGCAGAGGAGGACAAATAAAGACATGGACAGACAACATCAAGGAATGGACAGGGCTAGATATTTCCACACTCATCCGCATCGCTGACGATAGAATTCGCTGGAGGACTCTGTGTGCTGAAGCATCCAATGTGGTACCCCTACGACCCTGAAGGGTTATGGGTTTATTGATTGAATACAGCTAATGATACTTGAGGATTAAGTACCTTTTCCAGATATGAATTTTATCACCAAACACTCCATAAACATGAAATGGAACTCAACTCATCCATGCAGCCAAAAAGACAATGCAATCCATAATCTTTGAATAATGCAGCAAACAATCAATTTTAGATTGAGAACATGTCACAATAGACTCAACACATGTATGGAAGGATTGGAATTGGCAACATGAATATGTGCCCTTGTGGACAATCTGCGGAAAACAAAGAACATATTTTACAGAATTGCCCACTGTACATGAATAAAACTGTGACCATCTGAAAATACTCTGCCGAACAAACTCTCCTGCCCTGTGTAGACCACAGTACAAGTCATTGAAGAAATCTATACCAGAGTATGATGTCGACAGGAGAACGAGGAAGAATTTAATAGCAGCAATATGTCAAGATCATATATTAGACTGTAGGAAGATGAATATACATCTGTTGTAAACACATATATTTTTTTTAGCAATACTAGTATGAAGCTACTATATGGCCATTTTCTTCTATTAGATGGTCATTTCAGAGGTTCAAGTGTTTAAGTAGTGTCAATTGTAGAATGAATCAGTCACTGCTGTTTGGCATCTTTGCTTTAAACATGTGTAATTTGTGTTCTAGTCTGTCCCACAAAAGTGTTACAAAAGTATCTACATCTTTACGCAATTCCAGCCTCCATGCACCACTGTGATGTGCCACATTTTCCCAGTTATTGCGGTCAATAGAAAAGTCTTTCATTGAAGCATCGCATACATCTGTGTATCCCCTGAGTTATGTACTTCACCAACTACCGGTACTTACAAGTACTATATGAAGCTACATAATATATATGTATATAAATTTGATGATGGAATGTTGACACTACTTTCCATTTTTGTACTGAAATTTGCAATAGATTATGATAATTCTTCTCAAATGGACATTCAATCCGGTATTGAATGAAGAAACATGTCATTAGTTTTGTAGAAAATTGTGATTTGAGCTCTTTTTTTTGCAGTCATTATAAAAAAAGCCAATTATTTAATATACATAATTTAATCTTTCATCAAGATATGAGAAAATAGTTCATTGAAAGATGCCCTGACAAGGCATCTTTCAATGAGGAGTGAAATTCATACAAAATGTCTGCGTAGTATTAAGGATCAACATGACCTCTGTTGAGATGCTGGGAGACCTATACCTGGACTGCTTCAACAGAATCAGCATTTTCAGCTTTGTCTAACTTTAAGTTTGAAAGAATCACTGCAAATTCCTCCTTTGGAGTAGAAGGCTGACAAACTCAAGGAATTCAAACCTATAACAACAGTGAGTCAAGTAGCCCTTTGGATTGTAAAAGTAGACTCTGGAATATCTTCTTGAAAAAAATTGGTTGTCATGATTGTCATAACAAACACACATCCTGGAATTGAAAGAAACTGCACTGCCTGGCTCAGGAAGCAGGAGTGTAAAAATATTTATTCCATCAAGGTTCACTGAAAGTAAGAATATTGCATTGGTTCATGTGGAACAAATTAATATCAGCTGTAAAATGCGTCAGAATCTGGCATGCACAGGTTTCTATGAAATGCATCAGTGGGAAAGCACAGATTATGTAATAATTTCTTTTGATGTTTTTGCTGTGATCTGTGTAGGACACAGAATGACTAATTTATTAATGTCAATAGATGTGTGTAATAATAATAATAATAAAGAAAGAATACAATCATGAATTTATCTTTGATAAGAGCAGTTGCTAACAGTTAGAAATAGTTTATGTTGAAGGGTTAATATTAAAGTAATTAGATGTGTTTATAATGTGCTTATGATGTGTAGCAAAAGAGTCACAGAAAATAATGACACAACCATATCATGAGTACACATTTTTTTCTCCCAGCATAAAATAACAATGCATTCTACAGAACCTTGTGCATGTGAAATTCTGACAAATTTTACCCACTGGTATCATTTTGTTCTTTATGCACCCAAGTATTAGTTACCTGTCTGATAATCAGTTGAAACACAAGAGACACTATGTACTAGGACAGAGGTTCTCAATCTTTTCAGATGACAAGCACCGCCAACAAGTAATACTGAGTGTGGAATGTCATAACTTGTAATAGGAAATATATTTTTATGTAAAATATATAGTTATATTTTTGGTCATAAAACCTTCATTGCACCATATATACCCCATTCCCTCTTCCTATCTACATAATTGTGGAAAGTAACACGTTTTGTTTTGTACAACAAAGTTTTAAATGTACAAGGAACTTATGATTGTTAGCTGTTGCAGGCACTTTTTAATTTGTATGGCTTGAGCACCACATTATTACGAGAGTACCTAGGTGCTTGTGAGCACTAGGTTAAGAACACCTGTATTAGAATGTTGGAATGTGTTGAATAACCAGATTGTAGATTAATATCTTGAATTTAATTTTGATAGGCAAACAAGATCTTTGCTCCAGACTGGAGGTTTGAAGTTGATACTCTAACAACAGATCCAAACTCTAAAGCTCCAGTCTTAAACTTAATGGGGAGAGAATGCAGTAAGCTTGCACTGTCAGAGTTCTATCAGATGGATGAGGCAGAGTTCGCAAGTATGGTTTTAGTATCTTCATTTAAGATGTGTTCTCTTGAGATATAACTTCAATTGTTTTAGATATATTTGTATGTTTTCTTGACATATAATATTCCATTGTTTTAAATGTGTTTGTATGTTTTCTTGACATATAATATTCCATTGTTTTAGATGTGTTTGTATGTTTTCTTGACATATTCCATTGTTTTAAATGTGTTTGTATGTTTTCTTGACATATAATATTCCATTGTTTTAGATATATTTGTATGTTTTCTTGACATATAATATTCCATTGTTTTAGATATATTTGTATGTTTTCTTGACATATAATATTCCATTGTTTTAGATGTGTTTGTATGTTTTCTTGACATATAATATTCCATTGTTTTAGATGTGTTTGTATGTTTTCTTGACATATAATATTCCATTGTTTTAGATGTGTTTGTATGTTTTCTTGACATATAATATTCCATTGTTTTAGATGTGTTTGTATGTTTTCTTGACATATAAGCTTCCATTGTTTTAGATATGTTTATGTTTTCTTGACATATAATATTCCATTATTTTAGATGTGTTTGTATGTTTTCTTGACATATAATATTCCATTGTTTTAGATGTGTTTATTTTCTTGACATATAAGCTTCCATTGATTTAGATGTATTTATATGGTCTTTAGATGTATAGCTTATATTGTTTTAGATGTGTTTGTGTGTTCTCTTGAAATATGACTAATTGTTTTAGATCTGTTTCTCTTTCTTGAAATTCAACTTCATTGTTTTAATTGTACTCTCTTGAAATATAACTTCTATTGTTTAGATGCGTTTTTTAAAGATTGGCTACCTTTGTGCTAATTTTGTCACGTTTATTAGACATTGAGACCTTATTTGATTTGTGTGTCCATGTGTGTGAAATGCTGATACTTTCACCTGAAGGTTGGTCAGAATATGTTAAACATGGCTATATTTATTTTCAATACTCCAAGTGTGTTTCCATGAGATAAGACTGGCACTATTTTATATATATATATATATATATATATATATATATATATATATATATATATATATATATATATATATATATATATATATATATATATATATATATATATATATAAGTGGACTTCCGCCATAATGGCAGACAAATGAATGCGTTTTCCTTACGGCGTCAAATTAACGGATATTCCTCCTGAGACATGGTTACCTACAATTTAGATGTTTCAGTGCATTCTCTTAAGACATGCATATTCTCATTTTAGATGTTTTAGTTTGGAACTAGTTTGAAATTAGTGTGTGATTATTTCCCTTGGGTATGCTTATCAATTATTAATCTTGACTCTTGATTAGAAACTTGCTTCACAGCATGTTGGGAATTCCCATAAGTGCTCCGCCCTCTGTTCCAACAACCATCCCAGTGTATGTAGACTCAGAGTTCCGGTCAGGTGTTGATTGCATGACCGTCGGGCCCTTCAAAAAAAATTATTTTTCCTTCCCTCCCCTTCTAGATACTTCCAGTTCTGTCATTCTCTGTATGTGTACATTCTCAGCCTCATTGACATCATCTTCATCTTGAAATGAATTTATGACTGCCTTGATCAAGTCTGCCAAATCTCTTCTCAGCATTATGCCGCCTATAGCCGCATTGCCTGCCAATAAGTTGGCTCTCCTGTTTCCTGTAACACTAGCATGACCAGGGCAGTAATATTCCATGTAATGCTCTGAACAATTAAGTTATTCAATATGGGCCACCTTTCTTTTCTCAGCATGTACTACTTCTATTTTACGCAGCCTGCTTTGAGAATTTGCATTACCGAGTGTGTTGATGTATCAGTTATTAACCGATTAAGAAAATGAACGGGTGTCAGGTCTCATGTTACAATGCATGAACTTGTCCAGCTACACTTGAAACCACAAGACATAATTAGATATACAAATGGCTCAGTCAACAGAAATACAAATAAAAGCAGTTAGAGTTGTGTTGCTACTCCATTGTCATTGAGCAATGGGATGGAGATAGAGGGAGTTACAGCAGCACTTGTCATTTATTAATTTAAATATAAATAGATTTAGGGTTAGGGCTAGGATTAGTTGTGTAAAACAATTAGTCCTAACCCATAATCCTAACCCTAAAAAATGAATATTAAAATTATTTTTTGATTAATTATTGATATAATATTTACATTAATTATGCATAGAATACATAGGTAGGCACTATTTGCAAACAAGAACCTTTAGTTTTTTTCATAAGTCATGGCTTCTTCATTTTATATGTTTCTGTGCACTATAAAAACACATTCTTAGTACTTGGACCTTCATAGCTTAGCCTGTAAGAAAGATCATGGTTCTTTTGCTGTGACTACAAGTAGCATGGCTATGGAGATTATGAGTGACCAAGGCATTGAACTGGATGAGTAAACAGAGTACAACTCATGTCTGCAATCTCAGTGACTATATGAGCATGATCAGAAAAATACTAATGGATTGTATTTCTGAGTAGCAACATGAGGCAGTGGAGAAGTCGAATCTGAAATGCGTGACCTTCATTGTCATACCTGGTAATGTGGGTAATCCTTGTGAATTAAGGCTTCCCAACTAGATATATAAATGTAATCATAGCTTTATATGACAACTCAAGATGCTGTGTTAAAACAAATGAGAGTAGGACTGAATGGTTTTACGTAGAAACAGGAGTAAAACAAGGCTGCGTGATGTCACCAGTACTTTTTAGCTTGGCAGTAGACTCGGTTATGAAAACTTACACTAAAAATGAACATTTTGGTATAAAATGGACAGGCGATAGAACTCTTAGTGATATTGATTTTCAGATGACTTGACGTTATTAAGTTCAACCCCTGATAATGCACAAGATATGCTGAATTGACTGTGTCACTTTTCAGAACAAATTGGCCTTCATGTCAACACTTCCAAGACTTAATTTAATTAATTTTACTAACTGTAACCTTAAAATCACCCTTAACAGAGAAGCAATTCAGATATTTGATAACTTTTCTTATTTAGGCAGCAAAATGACACAAGATTGAGATACAACAAAAGAGATCTCTACCAGAATTGCATTGGCATCAAATGTATTCCACCACCTAACAAACATTTGGTAATCAACAACAATAAATATACCAAACTATGACTGTTCAACTCCAATGTGATATCCATGTTGATATATGGTTGTGAAAGTTGGAAAATGACAAAGACACTGGAGAAGAAATTGAAATAATTTGAAAATCAGTGTCTTAGAAGACTCTTTAATATTGGTTGGGAAGAATTCAAGTCAAACATGCATGACTAGGTCCCAACTCCGCTGGACTGGCCACATCGTCCGTATGCCAGACAAGCGCCTTCTAAAGATATTATTCTATGGGGAGCTGTGCGAAGGTAAACGTTCAAGTGGAGGGTAAAAAAGACGCTTCAATGATCACATAAAAAGCTCTCTCAAGCACTGCAGCATCGATCCTAGCTCCTGGGAATCTGCAGCACTTGATCGCTCAGCCTGGCACACCCAGATCACTGCTGGCATCACGAAATTTGAAAAAGAAAGAATACTGGACATTCCACAAGCGCAAGAAGTGGAAGAAAAAAAATGTAAATTCTCTTACCCCTAACCTTCAGCACTCCTGCATGCACTGCAATAGAAATTTCCGTCCACGAATTGGACTCATCAGGCATCTACGAACTCACAAACCAAATAAGTTAATTACCACTTTTAATTATTATTATCATTTTTTATTTTTTTCCCATCGCATTTAATGTTTTTCATGCCAAGCTCATCTTCGCTTGCGAAGGAGGAACATCATCATCAAGAGATGTTACCAAACAGCAATATGTTTCTACAATAATAATAATAATAATGAAACAATAGACTTATATCTGACATGTACTTAAAATTTATGAAAACAGACTGCCTCTGCAGGTATTAAAATGGGCAGCAGATGGCAAAAGAAAAAGAGGAAGACCAAAAGAGACTTCACATACAACTATCAAAGAAGGTATGACTCTGGGTCTCAACAACATACAAGAATTCCACACAGTAGCATCACATTGCTCAAACTGGATAGCTCTGGCTTCTGCCCTATGCACAGTGTTCAGCGCCGAAAGAACATAGATAGAGATAGATATTGGTATTCAAGGGAACAATAGAGCTGATCAGCCACTACTGTGTGGGGCAGTAGAACAGATTATGCTGATATTTTGAATACCTTACGAGAAACAACAAATGAAATTAATAAGAGGGTCGTGATTCCTTTTTCATGTCCAGAATAAAGGAGCTGGGCTTGAAATAAGACATTGCCAGAAATTAGCACTACTGTAGATATAAAGATCTTGCAAAGAATCAGTACTGAGATATAAAGATCTTGTATAGGACTAGTACTAACAAATTTATGTTAAACGATGTGGAGGGCAAAATATAAACTCATAGTATAATGTACTAAGGAGCGTAACAGGCAATTCACAATACTATAGGGTGACAAGTTCATTTTCTAGCTTTTATTTCAATAATCTATGAGTCAGCTAACAGGTTTATAGTTAATTGACTCTGTGAATATGTTTCTAGTGATTTGACTGGAGTGTGCGAAATCTTGGAAGCAATCCATGTCAATTTATATTACAAATCACTAACCTAGTAACTAACATTTATGTGTCTAATTTATATTGATATTTATTTAATCTAATACTTAAATTGTATTTATTCTTTAATATTGTTTTTGAAGGACATAGGAGAGTCTCCTACCCCCACATTCATCAGCCTCTGCGGTCTTTATCCAGCAAGTCCCTCAGCAAATCTGGCAAAGCCCACAGAGCTAGAAAAAAAGCTAGAAAGAAAAAGAAAAAAGAGAAAATACGAAGCTTTCCTTCTCAAAGTGCGATTAAGAGTCCCACCATCGTGGAAGAAGAGGAGGAGGAGGACCATTATATGGAGTATAGTGATGTAAGTTTTTATGTGTATTAGAGGCTAAGGCAGCTATATAATCGTCATCATATTATCATCATGTGTCGTATCAAGAGGGAGTAGTCCATTATCAACTGATTTAAATATGTAATGTTGTCTAGCACAGATGTTATTGCTGCATTCCTTATATAAACAAGTAGTAACATACAATTTTTTCTTTAGATAATAAATGAAGTAGTGGAGGGGGGAAAGAAATAAGTATCGGGATGACAGTATAGTTTCATAAACAAGATCAAAAAGATAAGATGGCGAATAAAAATAGTAAGGAAAAACACATTCAGAATCAGTAAGAAAATATTTATTTTTATAGCAATCCCACCACAAGGAAACCACAGGTAGATTTACTGAAGTTATCACCAGGAGCTCTTCATACCAATCACCATACAACAGTACATTCCTAGTAGATGATATTCATATTTAGTGAGGCTTTCCTTTTGTGGAAGCTCCCACATAATTTCATTTATACAATTAAGTTTTTAAAGAATATGAGTAGGGGATTTATTCTGAAAGCATTGCTCACTGCTGAGAGTCGCAGCCTTCTGGGTATGAAATAAAGCTCTGGAAGAATCCACTTCATTGCACAAAAGTGTAAGAGAACTTTATTCATCATAATTCCTGGAGATTGAAGCAAAGATACAATCACAAATAAATTCTAAGAACTAGTTGGGTGTTTGCACACACATTAAACCTATTCACTAGGTTTAATCACTATATCATTTTGTAGCATTAACTATTTCACAAATCTGCTGCTTAATGAAGTGTTTTTTAAAGCTGCAGATCACCAGATGTTATTACCAATCGAAAAAATGTAAAATAAGTTCACAACTTGTCTCTCAAAATTTTTAAAATACCAATGTCAGAACACACAATTAAAGGTGTGGGTTTAATTCTTAGTATCCTAATTGTCTATTAAGTAGATGATTGATGTCACCATTCTATACGGATCTATTTATCTAATAAGTGCGATGGATGGATCTTCATGTGGAGTTTGTCAAATTATTTCATCCAAAATAATGCACTCTATGTCTTTCCTTGTAATCGTCTCCTTCTATGATTACACATCTTGTATTTGTGGTGCAAATAAGGTGGATAGTTTCATTACAAGATTGATTGGTGAAAAGGGAAAGCATTGTTGAAGGATAATGTCTCTTCATGTGTCGTGTATTAAATTATTTTCACCTATAAATAAAGACTATAACATCCTCTGAGAATCTTTAATAACTCTTTAATAACTGTATTAAGTATCTTGCTGAAATAAAAGTACAAGAGAGCTGCCAATAAATTATGTCAACAATTTGTTGCCAGTTTTAGGACTCACTTCCCCGTTTTTAACAGCTGGCACGAATTTAGAAGAATTCTAAATTTATTTGTAACTACCCCATATGAAACAATATGTATATTATTCCATTGTCCTTGAAATGTGGAAACAGTAGACATGAGTTATTGAGCATTTACAAAAGTTCAAATTCTGATTATTGGGTTAGAAAATGTTGTAAATCATCAAACAAAAGACAGTGTTGATGAGGGACATTGGACTCTTACGGTTTCTAGCTGTAGTAATAGAAGAACTAGTGGTAGAGATGTAATATGTAAATGTATTGTACAGGTTGCAAAAATAATTGGTCATACCTGCTTGCACATAAGTGTCTTACACGATATGTTAGCAAACAATGAATGATACTTCTAATGATGTATCAAAAATAAATATTTGTCTGGAGACAACCACAATTCTTTTTAAAATGTTCAACATGTGAACATTCAAACTATCTTCTTCTTCTTCAGCGTTCATTCTCAAACTCCTGCTGAATTCTCTTGTAGCAGGACCATTGTCCTACTCGATTTCCAGCAGGATGTAGTCCAGAGAATAGAAATGCGTTGTGTCGCCGTTATATTTGCGCCAATGACCCGACACATCCGTCTTCAGCGGAAAACTATCTAAAATATTATTATTTGTGCTTATAAACAATTGAAACTTACCAAATATATACACAATTGGATATAGGCCTATTTAGGAAAAGAACTAATTAGAAGCTAGTGACTCTCTGAAGCTGTTAGTATTATGTTTAAATATATTCCCCTCCAATGTTTGACACTTTTATTTTTTGTTGTAATTTTGCTTGCAATGCTTATGTATTTCTTTTGTCAATTCATGCATTTATTAATTGGTACCATGTGTTCCGGTGTAGGCGATCATGTCTCTCCATAGTTCTCTGTTTGTTATACATTTAAATATAGTTTCTGATGATTCTGCATCATGCTAGAATCTACTTGTTCAAGCCACCCAACATTTTCTCATGTTGTCTTATTCTGTCTTGCTTACCCTTGATCTTTCCAGTTGTTACGATGTTCTCCATCCCCCCTCTTCTCATGGAATGACCCACGAACTGTGATTGCCGTCTTCTAATACAGTTAATAAGTTCTCTATTTGAGTTGACCAGTTGTAGAATTATAGCATTACTCTTTTTAGCTGTCCATGATATTTTCAACATTCTTCTATAAAACCACATCTCTGTGGCCTCCAAATGTTTTCTTGCAATATTGTCAATTGTCTATGCTTCACTGCCATATAACAGTATGGGCTCTATGTAACATTTTAGTAAGGTTATTTCTTATTTCTTTTGATAATAATTTATTACACAAGATGTTCCTCATCTTCTGGGATGTGCTGCTTTTGCCTGTGCTGTTCGACTTTTTATCTCAGTGACACATCTACCATCTGAAGTAATAATTGTGTCAATATAAAAACATAAACACATTTTCTAATAATTTCATCAAATTTCACACATTGTCATAAATAATACATTGCATCCTTAAAACTAAATGAAATATTGTGAATACACTAAATACTCATATTATTATTGCTCAGAATACATAAAGAAATGAATTTTGTATCCTTACACTAAGAGTTAAATGCTTAATTTTTAGGTCCTTAAATCTTAATTAAATAAAACAGCTGCAAAATAAATCATGTTAAAATATGAATGCTCGTATCATCTCTCTTCACTCTGAGTGGTTACTTATAGGCACTGATAGTATTTCTCCAGAAAAGTAAGATTCCAGACATGCATTAAATGACCAAAATTCATTTTGTCTGCAGGATTCTACAAGTAGTTCAAGCAGCGATGAATACTTTGATGATGAATATGATATGGCTTCTGGGGACCAACCAACTTTAGAAGCCAATGGAGGTTTGACCATTTCACGTTCAGTAATTCCTGTGATGTCCATCATGCCACCCACACCGGAATCATCGCCTGAAAAAACAACATTTTATGAAATGTCACCAACATTGGAGAAAGAACTTTCTCCTGATACGTCACATTTGTTGGAAAAAATATTGCTAGATGAGGAAGTTCCACATGAAGAAAAACAGCAAGACTTTGATGATTCAGTCAGCTCCGGGGTGAGTAAAATATGTGTAATACTATGACTAGTTCTTGATTAGGAACTAGCTTGAAGACATTCCTATATGTGCTCTGCTTGTCAGTCCACAAATATAAGAATATATAAACTTAGTCTCCCAGTCAATTCTTGGTTATAGGTGTTTCAGATCATTCAGGAGTTGGCACACTTTCTTATCTATCTGATGGTCACATTTCTTGAATAAGAAGTATACTACTTCTTTGCCCCAAAAATATCATTTGTCTGCATCTTGAGTGACTCTATGAGTATGATTAAGAAGGTACAAGTGGGTCTCGTTCGCGAACAGTGGATTGAGGCCTTGAGAAATGCGAGCTTGAAAGCGGTTACATTTATTTTCATGCCGGGACATGTGGGCGTTCAAGGCAATGAAAGAGCGGATCAACTGGCATCGTGTGCGATTGTGGCAAAGGGCGATGGGGCAATGGATCGCGCTGACGTTTTGAACTCCTTAAGAGATATAACACGCGAGAGTGAGACGAATGTGGATGATGATTCCTTTTCAATGGCTAGGATTAAAGATCAGGGATTGAGATGCGGTGTTGCTAGAGGTGAACATTTTGGAGGGCGCAGAAGAATGATGGTCAACCAGCATAGGACCGGTACTGTCAGCAGAAGTGTGATGGCGGATACACTCAAGGAGAGATCGGAGCAACTATGGATGTGTCCAGTTTGCAGTGATGATGATCCGACGACTAACTAACTAACTAACTAATTCAAAACGTCTGTATTAGTAATTATTGCTGAAATTTAGCACCAAAGTACCTATTTTTTTCCCATTTGAACAGCATGATTATTCAGAACATCTTTTCACATATAAAGAAAGACTATAATCCTCTGAGAATCTTTACTAACTCAATGTATTTTACTACAATAAAAATACCAGATGGATGTCCGTAAATTAGATCCATAATTTTTTGCCAATTTTAGAACCCACTCCTCTTGTCAATAGCTGTAAAGAATTTAGAGGACCTCTTCCCCCTCCTGTAACCTTTAGCACCATGACCTATATTACACAACTCTCTAACCCCCTCTCCCCACCCCCCTTCCATCCAGTGTTATTTTCTTTTACAATTTGCGTTATTTTAGGTGGGTGTTTTGGAAACACAGTTACTGTTCTCCTGTAGAGAGAGATTATAAAATAATTTTTAAAAATGTAAATAAAGAATTGAATACTGTGTATATTGATGTTTTTTGCATTTGTGTATATATATGTTAGAAGAGGCATGAACAAATGTGTGAAGCTTACAAATTTAAAAATACATTGGGGAAAACAATTTCTCTATGCACATTTACTTGACCACTGTGTGGCAACACTGACACCCACCATTTTTTCTTATATCTTGACCTATTGTATTTCTGTTGTTTCATAATCAAACTCACATAATATTACCTGTTCAAACAAATTAAACACATTAAAAGAAATAAAATACATTGTCACTCACCTTAGATCCATTTTGTTAGGTCTAGTGTCGGCAGTTCACGAAATCTATATTCGGTTTATGAGTTGTCTGGTGTCATTTCATTCATAATGTAACTAATGTGTCTCTACTGTCACTCATATGTACTTTGAAAATAAACTAATTCCCAACAATTTCCTTATCAGAATAACAATTCATAATGATTTTACAGACTGACTTCAACCAGAACCAAATTTGCGGTGATTGTGCCCGTTGGAACAGATGACTAGATTTAAGATTACTTCTCTTACATTTTCCTCTCTTCTAAACCAAATCCAGGAAAAGAAAGTCGAATGTTATTGCTATCTAAGGATTCGCTGATTCAGGTCACGTGAGCCTAACATTTTGTGATGCTGTACCAATGAATCAGTGCATAGCAGCTAGCGACTACTAGCTGCCTGCAGGGTTCTATTGAAAGTTATATGCAGCCATAAATAGTTGCCTGCAGACCTCTATGGAAAGTCATACGCAATGACTAATAGTTGCTTGCAGGGCTCTATGAAAAGTTATATGCAGCGACTAATAGTTGCCTGCATGGCTCTATGAAAAGTTATATGTAGTAGCTAATAGTTGCCTGCAGGGCTCTATGAAAAGTTATATGCAGCGGCTAATAGTTGCCTGCATGGCTCTATGGGAAATTATATGCAGCGGCTAATAGTTGCCTGCATGGCTCTATGGAAAGTTATCTGTGGCGACTAGTAGTTGCCTGCATTGCTCTATGGAAAGTTATATGCAGCGACTAATAGTTGTCTGCAGGGCTCCATGGAATGTTATACACAATGACTAATAGTTGCCTGCAAAGTGCTGAAGGTTAATTATGACCAAAAAAATTTGTAACACCCCCAACATTTTTTAGCAGAAAAAGTATGGAAAAAAACTGATTTGTTTCACATTTTAGAAACAAGTTCTAAATCCTATTTTTTATTTTTTGGAGATCATTGTGGATTATTGCTTGAAAATACAGAATTATGTGCTATGATTGATAATCTTGGCAGGCAGCATGTTGATTTGCTGAGAGTGATGGAGTACATATGGGAAACCAAGTACATTGAAGTCAATCCTTGTAAGAAAAGAATAAGGAGAAAGATAACTTCATAGTTGTATAAAAAAAATGTCTTGTGATGTAAACTTTTGTTAATCTCCCATCCCGTACCAAAGTTTTTAGATGTTCCAACCCCACAAATATTAAAATTTGTTTATGTAATTTATGGATAACCCCACCCAAGATTGATCAAACAACAGATATTGCTTGCAACAAAATGCAAATTTTTAAAGATCGAAATACCATCACACATAGGTGTCAACTAATATGGATTTCAGGCCAAAAAATTATGCGTGGACAGATCAATAAAATGTTAATTCTATTGTTCTTGAATTTTTCAGGTTGACTTCTATATTGGAACAGATTCCCAGTCACCATTGCTAAATCAGATCACACATGTTGTTCATGGCTCTTCTCAACATCGTGAGCCAGAGTATTCTACAGCTGATCTCTTGGTTGTATCTGATGAGGATGAAGAACATCGCACCGATTCGAACACTTCTTTACTCCATGAAGAACCAGCTGCAACAATAAAGTACACATCATCTGAACTAGAGTCTTCTCCTATTCTGTCTCCCCTGCCAATGGAAGAGGCTATACTATCACATATGGCTATGGAGAGTTACGATGATAGAGGCACTCCTTCTCCATTAGGCTCTGTGCCACAATCTAGGAAGCAGAGTCTTCGTGGGAAGGTCACTTTTGTTTTGGGTAAATATATTACAATGTTTCTTAAGAGTTTGTGTAGCTGGTAAGCTGTAAACTGGTTTCATGATCTAGTGGATTGTTTATATTTCCAGCTATTGACTTTGTCTATAGAATTGCCAAAATCTGCCATTGTCAGAGTTAATTGGTGCTCTTATACTTTAAACTGGCCGAAGTCAGGCAGACACAAATCTATCCTGATGGAAACCAAAAGGCAAATCATAAACATAAGAAAATTATCACAAAATTTTGTTATCAATGGACACTAACAAAAAAAATGAGCGAAAGCGTACTAAGTGGTAAATGAGATTTCTAAGAAAAACAGCAAACCGAACAAAAAGAGATCATGTGAGGAATACAGAGATTGTAAGAACTGTTGGAACACCACCTGTGGTTAAATATATTGAAAAACATAGACTGAAATGGATCAGTCACTTAATGAGAGTGAATCCTTTTTTGGTGAGCAAGAGCATGCACCATGAAAGCAGAAACAGCAAGATACAGAGGAAGATCAAGAAGAAGGTGGATTGAAGGAGTTACCAACATTTTGAGATATCACAAGATTACTGCATATCAAGCAACCCAATGTGCCATAGCCTGAAAACCAACCGTTATTCAATCCTGTGACGCTTTACAGCAAAAGCAGGAAAAAGACAATAGATAGAATGAGGCTAACTGCTCTTTTTTAACTACTTGATATTCACATCAGACAAGTCTCCTATTGAATTCTACCGCTTGCTCTTCTTTGGTTCCATATAACTTTGGTTACTAGGTTGAGCCTTTGGATCAGAATACTTTGTATATGATTTTGTCAGACTATAATGTTTTGTGTATGACTTTGTCTAGCCAAAATATTTTGTTTGATTGTGTCAGGCCAGAATATTTTACTTTGTCAGACCAAATTATTGTGCATATGATGTGTTGGAATATTTTACGTATGATTTTATCAGACCAGAATATTTGGCATGCCATTTTGTCAGGCCATAATTTTTTACATATGATTTGTCAGGCCAGTATATTTACATATATTTTGCTATAATATTTTATATATAATTTTATCTGGCCAGAATATTGTTTGGATCTTCTAGAAATTATTTTGTACTGAGTATTATTCCAATGATAAAATAAATATGTCCTGTTATCTGACATTAATCAGGGGATGATTCAGCTTACCCTAGTTGCAACAACTCACAGACTGAGTTAGCATATCCAGGCCACAGTGATGAGGATCAAGACAAAGAGGGGCACAGTAGTGACAAAGAAAATGATTGGAAAGGAAGGAAGAGGAGGGATTCTGGAAGAACAAAGGAAGATAACGACGAAAACTTGCAGGAGTCAAATCCCAATTTATTAAGAGTTCCAAGGTAAGACAAAATGATTTGGTTTTTGTGTTTATATATATATATATATATATATATATATATATATATATATATATGACATATGGTTATTGTTTGTTGTTATATAGAGGTGAAAACAAGATATATGTCTTTGTTGCTGGCATGTATATGTGAATTATCACAGCTAAATTGATTTGACTATTCCCAGCTAAACCTCTGTTTCTTGTGCAGTGGCAAAATCATGTAGATAGTATAATGTCTTTGTAAACCTCAGTATAAAATATCTTTGCATTTTCAATTATAGTCACATTAAATCGTACAATACAAAAGCGTTGTTCAAAACATATCCAATAATGATTGTAGGAGTAGCAAATTTGTCAAGCAGTCTCTCTTCCTCCCATCTTCTCCCCATATTTCATAATTCTCTTTATGATATAAAAATGTAGTATTTATAATACATAAAAATGTAAGTGTTATTATAAATGCATGATGGGAAATTATCATGGCAGATTATTGTCCATGACTACAAATATGGCTTATGTTGACATCTGGTGTCTATGGAGACAGTAACCTTGGGAAATATGTCGACATTGGGTTGCTACAGGATAAATAAACAGAATAGTCAAAAATTATAGGCAACAGAGATTTGGTTATATAGCAGAATGCAGAAAGTAGCATGGAAAGCTAGAATGACTAATGAGGAGGTGCTGAAACAGTCAGATGTGAGACTTGGGTTACTTAATATTAGAAAGAGGCAATCTTTATTTGCTGGACAAGTTATGAGACAGAAAGTTCTTGAAAACACAGTTACAACAGACAAGATAGAATGAGGACAACAACAAGAGAAAATATTAGATAGTCTGACATCATGACATGGTAAAGAGTCAGCAACGATCCTGATAAAAGATATTGGAAATAGAGAGTTGTGGAGATCCATGATCACCTACACCGTCAGCATGGCATGCACATATCAGTTCATCTCTGGCAACGATGACAATATCTTGAGACTTGAAGCATATCTCTTGTGTGAGAAGATATAAAATGTATATAAAATTTACTATACTAAAATTTAATAATAATTTTACTATATATATGGTATATAAAATCTTATGTTATTTTTATAGTTAAAGATGTTTGATCTGTGAATGTCATCTTCTTGCAGTCTTGAAGGAAGTCAGTCAACACGATTAAGCAAACGGCGACATCACCATCACCATCAACATTTTCGTACAGAAGACTTGATAATGAGACGACAAAAGGGTAGTGAGGTCAAACTGGATGAATCATTACAGAGATCCCCCACAGAGACTGAGGAAGCATCTGTGTTGTATAAGGCTGACCTGGATGAGATGACTAGTAAGTTAGATGACATAATTAAACCTGGTTATACTGTAGTGCAGGGGTCCTTAACCGTTTGACCATATCAGAAATTGCCACTCTACTCCCATCTTTCCAATAAAATGCATAAACAATTGATTGAAAGCTTATTTTGTCTACATTGTGGTAACATTGTGGTAACATTGTGGTAACATAAGTAAATGTATATTGGTATTGAATATGTAACAGTTGAACTAGCCATTCAATTGACATATTTTCTTATAGTGGAGCCTTATACATTTTAATAGTGATAAAAATATAGTGAATGTTTAAGCTTGAATGAAATTAGTTTAAAATTTACACTTGAGTGAAAGTAGTTTAAAATTTACACTTGAATGAAAGTAGTTTACAATTTACACTTGAATGAAAGTAGTTTACAATTTACACTTGAATGAAAGTAGTTTACAATTTACACTTGAATGAAAGTAGTTTACAATTTACACTTGAATGAAAGTAGTTTAAAATTTACACTTGAATGAAAGTAGTTTAAAATTTACACTTGAATGAAAGTAGTTTAAAATTTACACTTGAATGAAAGTAGTTTAAAATTTACACTTGAATGAAAGTAGTTTAAAATTTACACTTGAATGAAAGTAGTTTAAAATTTACACTTGAATGAAAGTAGTTTAAAATTTACACTTGAATGATAGTAGTTTAAAATTTACACTTGAATGAAAGTAGTTTACAATTTACACTTGAATGAAAGTAGTTTAAAATTTACACTTGAATGATAGTAGTTTAAAATTTACACTTGAATGAAAGTAGTTTAAAATTTACACTTGAATGAAAGTAGTTTAAAATTTACACTTGAATGAAAGTAGTTTACAATTTACACTTGCGTGAAAGTAGTTTAAAATTTACACTTGCATGAAAGTAGTTTAAAATTTACACTTGAATGAAAGTAGTTTACAATTTACACTTGCATGAAAGTAGTTTAAAATTTACACTTGAATGAAAGTAGTTTAAAATTTACACTTGAATGAAAGTAGTTTAAAATTTACACTTGAATGATAGTAGTTTAAAATTTACACTTGAATGAAAGTAGTTTAAAATTTACACTTGAATGAAAGTAGTTTAAAATTTACACTTGAATGAAAGTAGTTTAAAATTTACACTTGAATGAAAGTAGTTTAAAATTTACACTTGAATGAAAGTAGTTTAAAATTTACACTTGAATGATAGTAGTTTAAAATTTACACTTGAATGAAAGTAGTTTAAAATTTACACTTGAATGATAGTAGTTTAAAATTTACACTTGAATGAAAGTAGTTTAAAATTTACACTTGAATGAAAGTAGTTTAAAATTTACACTTGAATGAAAGTAGTTTAAAATTTACACTTGCATGAAAGTAGTTTAAAATTTACATTTGAATGAAAGTAGTTTAAACTTTACACTTGAATGAAAGTAGTTTAAAATTTACACTTGAATGAAAGTAGTTTAAAATTTACACTTGAATGAAAGTAGTTTAAAATTTACACTTGAATGAAAGTAGTTTAAAATTTACACTTGAATGAAAGTAGTTTAAAATTTACACTTGAATGAAAGTAGTTTAAAATTTACACTTGAATGAAAGTAGTTTAAAATTTACACTTGAATGAAAGTAGTTTAAAATTTACACTTGAATGAAAGTAGTTTAAAATTTACACTTGAATGAAAGTAGTTTAAAATTTACACTTGAATGATAGTAGTTTAAAATTTACACTTGAATGAAAGTAGTTTAAAATTTACACTTGAATGAAAGTAGTTTAAAATTTACACTTGAATGAAAGTAGTTTAAAATTTACACTTGCATGAAAGTAGTTTAAAATTTACACTTGAATGATAGTAGTTTAAAATTTACACTTGAATGAAAGTAGTTTAAAATTTACACTTGAATGAAAGTAGTTTAAAATTTACACTTGAATGAAAGTAGTTTAAAATTTACACTTGAATGAAAGTAGTTTAAAATTTACACTTGAATGAAAGTAGTTTAAAATTTACACTTGCATGAAAGTAGTTTAAAATTTACACTTGAATGAATTAGTAGTTTAAAATTTATATTTGAATGAAAGTAGTTTACAATTTACACTTGCGTGAATGTAGTTTAAAATTTACACTTGAATGAAAGTAGTTTACAATTTACACTTGAATGAAAGTAGTTTAAAATTTACACTTGAATGAAAGTAGTTTAAAATTTACACTTGAATGAAAGTAGTTTAAAATTTACACTTGAATGAAAGTAGTTTAAAATTTACACTTGAATGAAAGTAGTTTAAAATTTACACTTGAATGAAAGTAGTTTAAAATTTACACTTGAATGAAAGTAGTTTAAAATTTACACTTGAATGAAAGTAGTTTAAAATTTACACTTGAATGAAAGTAGAAAATTCTCTCCTGCATGTTTTAGGAGTTTTGCTGGAATATTATAACCCCTGGTGGTTTATTTTCTTTCCGTGCTTCTAGGGCAGTTAACACTTCCTCCTTCAATAAACTGCATTTCGAAATTCTTTGTTGTTATTAAATAAAATGCCTTTGTCTGGGGCAATTTCATTTTTATATAAATTTCTGCAATATTCTGTCCGCCTTTTCATTATGTCTTCCTTTTCATTGAACAACATTTGGTTGTTATTTTCAATAATAATTGTTTTTGGTCATTGTCATGTTAACCTTTTCACGGTGGCAAATGCTGTTTTGTTGTTAGAAATCCAATTCTCATGGGCTTGTTTAATCTTTTTTCTGATATCTTATTTTAATTTGCTATACTCCACGCTGTGACATGATTTTGTACCTTCTTGAGTTCTCTCCAAGCATCACATAGCTTCATTATATCATTGGTTGCCAAAATATTACGTGCTATATTTTTTTTTTTACCTAGAACTGTTGTTGTTGTATCTAGTAGTGCATTGTTCATGTTGTCTCTTAATATGTTGACATCCTCCCCAAAAAGATTGAGAGCTGCGAAATGTCCACCCACAATTATCTTTAAGAGATCAGCAATTTCGGTTTTTTTATAACTTTTCCAAATCAAATCTCAGACAAGAGCCTTTATTACATTGGTAATTATTTTTGATACTGAGTTATTAGTACCATATCGTTGTCACTGCCAATATCAGCTCTCGTGAAGCTCCTGGTCTTAGCCTGATCGATACTAGATTTTAATCTTCTAGTCACAAGTATGAAATCTATTTGATTATGTATCTCTGACACTGGTGCATGGCATGTTGTTCGTCTGTATACTTTATGAGGAAATAATGTATTAGCAAGAGTTAATATCTCTAGCAAAATCCAAGAATCGTAGACAACAGCATTTTTTCTCATGTGCCGAATTAACCCACTGTATCAGCCCATTAGTCCAGCCCTATATATAACCCTATATAACCCTTAGTGTCCAGCCCTATCTTAGTATTCCAATGACCCTGTACTATAAGAATATCCTTTTTTTGCTATTGTATTTATTACATTCTCTAGCTGTGCATAAAATTGACAATTGATTCACTATGTTTTTATGAACTATAAAACCAACTCCTTGCTGGTCTATATTCATCATTCCTGCTAAACCATATCCTATTCCTGTCATCCTTAGTTGAAAGTTAGCTGAAGTTTCATCTATCCCCATCATCTAATTCCATCTAGACCTAGGACATCCCAACAATCTATCAAGTTCATGCGTTAGCTCTTTAATATTCCAATAATATTTACTGTTTCAACATCTCCATGCTTCAGAAATATGAGAGTTATTGAATAATTCATTGTTCCACAGGTCACAGATTTGAGGACCAGAGGGGTATCAGGAGACACAAAATTGCCCGCAAGAAGGGATCCATGCGTTCTATTGTACATGTTGGCAAAACTCACCATGAGAGGAAACCAAAAGTTACCAAGACTTTTGACCATAGTCCTCATGAGGTCAGTGTCAGTTGTTATTAATCTACAATGTGCTCGATACTGTTATTCTTCATTTATAGTTGATATAGGCACTAGTATCAGGCTTAGTTTTTATTAAGTACATTGATTTGGACAAGACCTCTCTAAAATAATATTTTCTGTGGATTACTCGGACATCTTTGTTTAAGGATGAAATCGCATGAGACTTGAGGAATGTGCTATTAAGTATGCTAATGTTTACTTGAAATCTGGCATGTGTATGCTACAGAAGAGTCACAGAGCAAAGGCAAAGACGAAAACATCAAAAATAATCATCAGAGAACTCCTCCTTACTTATGATGTTGCATTTTGGCACACAGTGAGTCCACTTTGCAGTTCCAAAATGACAAAATGGCAAAGACCTATAAACTGTTCTCTATGACAGTAGGCATCACTAAAACTGTGGTAACAAGGATCTACAGTACCAACAATCACCTTAAACAATACTCATATAAGGCAAGTTGACAACTTTTGTTACTAGGATACACAATTACATCCACACTTTCCCTAGACAATGAAATAAATGCACTAAAGTGGATAACATTTTTGACGGACTGTTAAAACGAGCTTGGAAACACCATTAGCTAAAATTGAAAACAAAGATACAGATTTATCAAACATGCGTGCTGAGTACACTATACTACGGATCCGAAACATGAACTACCTACACAAAACATGAAAGGAGACTTAGGCCAGAGAGGACACGGTAGACCAATGCTGAGGTATAAATACATCTGTAAATACTCAATGAAAGTGTACTTCATACACCCCAAAATCTGGAAAACATTGGTGAAACTCTGGATGTCTGAAGATATAACACAAGATTATTCAGAAATAATATGTTTGAAGATATGGAAAGACACATATAGCAATCTTCTGTTGATGTGATATGATTGCTTGAAAAGTTCCCATTGAGAAAATGTCCAATCGAGTGTTTCTTATTTTTGCAAGATGCAAAAGACCATACATAAACAGAAGAGTGAATGCCATCTGCTGCAAGAGATTGACAACATATGGGTCAGCACAAAGTGCACCAATGTAATTTCAGTTAGTTAACCAAGTAACCCACTAAACAGAAATGTGTGCAACAACCAACCAATAAACTAAGCAAGCAAGCAACCACGCAACACACCAACCAAGCAACTAGACAACTAAGTAACCATCCAATCTGGCAAGCCAACAAATCAACAAACTAATGAGCATGATCAACTGTTAAATATGGATGTAAATCATGTTTGACCAGAGAATCCTGTGAATCATTAGCATGTATACAATACATACATGCCATGCCATTTATTGGTTATGAATCAACATCAATGCAGTCTGAGCAGGACCCATAAGTGCTCAGTCTCCCATAGCTGATGTGAAAGAATATCCATGATGAGTGTTAATGTGCATGCGGTTGCGCCTGTGAGTTTCAGCAATGGCTCACTAGACAAATCAACTATGCAACAGAAAATCTTAGTAGATGACATGCCTTTATATTGAGGTTATCTTCTTATAGAAGCTTCATGGCACGTCATCTATACAATCCCATAATCGTAACCTTTGATAACAGTTACAATGTTGTTCCGACAGGTCGACTCTATGCTTGAACTAGTTACGGTCACCATGTGGGTGGGCGGAAGAACAACAAAATTTGTCACAAGCGCCTGAGTTGTGCCTTGATGCCAATGTCTGTTTCGTTAGCATTAGAAGCACCATCGAGTCGGATGGCTGCTGGAACAGAGGGCGGAACACTTATGGGAATGCCGCACATGCTGTGAGGCCAGTTTCTAATCAAGAATCAAGAGAATCAAGATTGTTAATATAACTTGCTAATTGAATAAGCTTCTCATTCTGCCCTGTACTTGCTCAATTCAAATAATACCATATTTTACACCCAATTTCGATAATCACTTCTTAGATGTGGCGTTGATTGTAGTATTTATCTTCAGCAGATGTCAGTAAAGCAGCTTCAGCATGTCCCTTTATCCATTATAAACTCCATATCTAAATTGGATTTATTGGTTGTAAGCTTTCCAAGTCTGTAGATAAGATCCTACAAAAGCAAGGAAATTAACAATTATGATAATGCATTATTGTCACTGAATACTAATATAATTAATTAATAGTAAAACTAATGTCAATGAGAAATAACAAAAACAAAGGATTTTACACACCTATAGTTTCTGCAGTTATCAAGAATTTTACATGCTGACAGTTTCTGCAGTTATCAAAGATTTTGTATGTTGATAGTGTCTGTGGTGTGAATTTTAAAATATTTTTTTTTTACATTATGAAGTTGTCTTCTCCTTATTATCAAACTTCTGCAGATTAACATAATAGAACATATTCTAGAGAGTGGATTGCATTGTGTCATGGCTTACAGCTTGGCTGTGATATTGGTTGTAAGCTTTCCAAGTCTGTAGATAAGATCCTACAAAAGCAAGGAAATTAACAATTATGATAATGCATTATTGTCACTGAATACTAATATAATTAATTAATGGTAAAACTAATGTCAATGAGAAATAACAAAAACAAAGGAGCAAGGATTGTATTAGTTACCATTGGTTGCCATATCGAAGTCTAATGTGTTGGGTCATTGAGGTGAATAAATTGGCGACAATGCATTTCTGTTCCCTGGACTACATCCTGCTGAAAATCTAGGAGGTACCATTGTTCTGCTACAAAGAGATCAGAAGGTATTTGAGAATGAAGCAAAAGGAATACATATTAAAATACTTGAATGCATATTCAGATATATTCATGAATATATACCTATGTAAAATATAATGGATATTTATTCAGGTATTTGTTGAGCTTGATGAACTACATTTTGGAGGGGATGACATGATGGAGTGGAGAGAGAAGGCCAGGTGGATCAAATTTGAGGAGGATGTGGAAGAGGGAGCTGAGAGATGGGGAAAACCACACGTGGCCTCCCTCTCATTTCATTCTTTGCTTGAACTGAGGAGAGGCTTGGAGCGAGGTAAGTAGACCACTTATCTTGCTGTGCTTGCCCGTGTCAGTAATTGATAGATATAATAGCTATGTAAATACTTATTTCTCTCTCTCTCTCCCTCCCTTTCTCTCTCTCACTCTCTCTCTCTCCTGTCTCTTCGGACTGAAGTATATATGTTCGGACTGAAGTATGTATGACTGAAGTACGTAAACTTATAATTGCACAGTTTTCTTTTTGTTGTTGGTATTAGCAAGAGGGTAAAACTCAGTAATGAAAGTTTTGTGATTCTGGAAAAATATGTTAGTATCACTTTTATGTTTTGAGTTGAGTAACTGAGGGGACATCCAAAAACTACTTTAAAGTTTGTTGTCTCAAGGGCAACATGGATTGTGTTCTGGGGTTATGTGTAGGTATGGAGGATGTTGGGACAAGGTCACAAGTTTCAATACTGTCAGATATAACTTTAGTCAGTGGCATACCAAGTGTTATCATCAGAGGAGTAGCATGATTACTCAATGTTGTCCCCATTTTGATTGGATCAGTTTTACTGCAGTGCCACATATTAGTTGTTGTAGAAAGTTTTACACGCTGATAGTTTCTGCAGTTATCAAAGATTTTACACACTGATAGTTTCTGCAGTTATCAAAGATTTTACATGCTGATAGTTTCTGCAGTTATCAAAAATTTTACATGCTGATAGTTTCTGCAGTTATCAAAGATTTTATACGCTGATAGTTTCTGCAGTTATCAAAGATTTTACACGCTGATAGTTTCTGCTGCTATCAAAGATTTTACATGATGATAGTTTCTGCAATTATCCAAAGATTTTACACGCTGATAGTTTCTGAAGTTTTCAAAGATTTTACACACTCATAGTTTCTTCAGTTATCAAAGATTTTACACACCTATAGTCTCGGCAGTTATCAAGGATTTTACATGCTGACAGTTTCTGCAGTTATCAAAGATTTTGTATGTTGATAGTGTCTGTGGTGTGAATGCTTAAAATATTTCATTTTACATTATGAAGTTGTCTTCTCCTTATTATCAAACTTCTGCAGATTAACAGAACATATTCTAGAGAGTGGATTGCATTGTGTCATGGCTTACAGCTTGGCTGTGATATCTGCACTTTATGGCCTGACACATCTGACTTCAACAAGACATCATGAAGTAACATTTATAAGTATCCTGGTGTGAACTCTTACCCAACTAAGATGTACATTTTTTATATCGTAGGGACACTTTTACTGGATCTTGAAGCTACTGATCTTGCATCAATTGTTGATAAAGTTGTAGAAAACATGGTCATCAAGGACCTAGTAGATGAGGAAGCCAGAGGAAAACTGCTTCGCACACTTCTTCTTAAACACAAGTAAGATTTGCATATTTTCTTGTTACTGCTATTATTTTTTATTTTGGTAATTGCACATTTTTATTTTCTTCAAAATAAACTGTAATTTGTTTATTTTAAATTTGATATATAATAGCTACACTACGAACCTGTTTGATTTTGGGAAACTTTGCGAAATTATGATAAAAAATGAGAATTATCAAACAAATCGGCGTGTTGAACAAGACTCATACCTAATTTGTCCAGTTGTCAATGTCAATAGCAGTTGTTTTTCAAAATGTTTGTTCTCAAACTCCAGCTGGATCTCTGGTAGCAGGATAATGTCTACTAGATTTCCAGAAGTATGTAGTCCCGAAATGTAGATGAATTGTGACTTTGCTTCATTTGTGTCAATGCCCTGACATATCTGAGCTTCTGCAGTTCAACAGTAGTAAAAGATGAAGTATTGTTGTTGCTGAAGTTAGTAAGAATACTTTGTCTTGCTTTCCTGTTGGCATTTCCAACTGAACAGATTATGTTATAATCTTGTGTGCTGATGACAAATTTTTAAAATATTGTTAGCCATCTGCTCATTTTTGAGTATTTCCCTGTTCAATTTTCTAATACGTGTATATTTATTGTGTTTACTATGTTATTTGAGTTAGTAATTTGTGGTTGTGTGTGTTTATTTCTTGGATAGGTTAATGTCAATGTTGCAGTTTTACAAAATACAATGATATTGATTGCTCACTCAATATCATTTTTCAATAAACCATAACAGTTAGGAACAAATTGATCTATAATATTGAATATTATTATTTTAAAATTTCTCTTTAATGAATTGAATATTACTATTTTAAAAGATGTTTTTAATGAATTGAAGATGTTGAAAGTTTTCTGTAATAAATTTAACAGTATTTATAAATCACTAGGTTTTGAGTGGTTCAAAACATTGATCAAGTTTTATGCAATGAATTGGAATACTTGTAATATTATTTGTGATAAACTATATTTTTTTTTTATCAGCAAATTTTTGAGATTTTAAAATTTCTTAATTATTTAAAACCCATTGTTGCTGCTTTTATTTTAATGTTTAGTTACCTATCATGTCAGGGATTTAGCATAGATACCATCCCTTAAGCTATACTAAACTCTATGAATTGCTAATTGAATCATCTTTCAAGTGTAATGAATTCTTTGAGTTATATTCCACTTAATCAGTCGTCTTGGTTGTAAAGAAATTTTATTTCAAATGAATACTGTTTAAATCCATGTAAATATCATCATGTGCGCATTAAACCAAAATAAAAAACATGAAAAATGAAAAAGAAATTTCATCCAGTATCAGGGCTCAATTTACAGGTTCCTTACATTTTGTTTGAAATATGGAAATTTACTATTTTTATCTTTCTCATTGATGATAAGGCTTTTACTAAGATAAAAAAATCATAAATATCAGTTTTATTGCTTTATGCTTTTAATATTTTTTCTTCTGCATTTTGGATAACACTATTTAGATATGTGTATATGTGTGTGTATATATATATAAAATAGATTAGAGAATAATATTTGACATGTACTGAAGGAGTAAAGAGGTGATAGATATAACCAATTTAGATAGAAAAGTCCTAACTGTAGAAATAACATTTAATAAATCAGCATAATAATTTGTTGAATTTGTCTCTAATATTCTTGTTATTTGAAAGCCTACAGACTTGTTTTCTACAGAATGGTACACATCAGTCTAGATTGTTAATCATTTTCTGCAGTGTTATTGTCATTAAGCTCCAATGAGTTGGGAAAACTCAGCGCTGCATTCACAACAACAACAAGCAGTGTTATGATGACGATAAAAGCTGTGACAGAGATATTGTCATGGCTGGTGTGATTTGATTATTCTCATGCATGCATTGATTGTGAATCGATGAACATGCTCCACAAAGTATACTGGAGTGTACTAGGGATACACCCATCTCTGCAATGAGAGTTCTACTTCATCTCCCCAGTATTAGAGTTCGACATCAGGTACATACCTTAAAGTAATAGAAAACAACCACCACCCGTTACACCAATATCTAGATGAGTCAAAGGGAAAATGAATCAAGCGTGGCAGATTATGGATGGCGGAGACTGAAGACACACAGCGAAGATAATGTGAATTTGAAGAAATAGGAATTGGCAGTGAAAAGGTGGAGGTAGACATTGAGAAGAAATCACTGACTAAAGTAATAATAAAACTAGATAAAGCATGTCGAATATAGATGGGTGTCAGTGTCCAGGTTACAGTGCATGAACTCGCCAAGCAGTGTGTCTTCTCACACACCCGCCTCATCCGCTTGTAATGACCTTCCAATCCATTGCGAGGTGCGGCCTGCATTTTTTATGTTACTCTTCTTCATTGCATATTACCCAAAGCAGTGGGTAGATAATGACTATTTTGGATGATGAGCTTCGCAGTGGGATCTTGGATACAGAACTCAGTTCTCTCTGTATGAACTGTGTTGGGCAACGGAGACAACATTTTTTTCCCCATTCCCAGGAATGCATGTTCAAGTTGGCTGAAGTTCAAAATACCTGAATCATGACTCATACTTTTGATTGGGGTCAATTATGGAGAGACGTGGGCTTCTTTATGTTTTTGAGCATTATGTTTCCACCATTCAGTCTTGTGATGGACAATTGTTGCTTCATTGCCACTGTATCGTTTCACGTACACAGCGCATCCCTCTAGTTTGTGTTACCGTTTCCAGATTCAATGTGTACTCATAGGATCATCATATCTTTGCGGGACTTACCCATATCAGGACATTGACATTGGCCCCCCCTCCATTATTTCTGCATTCTTGGCTGACATAGATAGAATACACAGATGCCCTACACTGCTGTGTGCCAACAGTGCTGCAAAGTGTTTTTCTGTAGAGATCTCAGAGATATTGCTTGTCTTAGCAGGCAATTCTCATTCCATCTATAGCCTCCACATCCACAGACACAAGCCTAAAAGTGTTGGTCAGAAAGGCAGCAAGAGCAGCTGTCTTTCTGTTTCAAGGGTGCACCATGCTAAGGTACTTTTAGGATCTTGGTTATCTGCTAGCCCCTGGTCAGCCGAGAGTAATGCTGTACCCTTTGCACAGCTTGTGTTTTAGATATTGATAACAGCTGCTACAGAAGTTGATATTAATATGTTGTTTGTCTGTTGAAGTCAACAAAGAACCATTTGAGCTCAACTGGGACGAAGATGATGAGTTTGTCAGACTGTGACAATCTTATAAGTGTGTGAAATTTCCTTGAGAGTTTGTGAGAGAGACATTGAGTGGCTCTTGCCTTTATTCTTATGTGTGTGTTTTTGCAGCAGCAGCACCACTCATGATTCTGCGATGACAGTTATCTCATCTTGTGCCAGATTCTCCCATGAATTTATGTCTCTGTTGAAGTGAGCCAGGAATATCTTAAGTGTGTCTTTAAAACACTTATTAATATCTTAAGTGTGTCTTTAAAACACTTATTAATATCTTAAGTGTGTCTTAAAAATAATCCATAATATCATAAGTGTGTCTTTAAAACACTTATAAATCTTAAGTGTGTCTTTAAAACCCTTCTGTCGTCTAGCCTTGTGGAAACAGTCAGAGGTTTCCACATAGTATTTTTTGTTAGCAGATGGAGATCTCCTCTCATGCAAACTAAGTGACCTACCCAGCTTGTCTGTGCAACCATCAGCATTGTGTATGCTATTATTTGTGCTTATAATGTCATAAAATGGTAAGTATGTCCCATTGGAAGACTTGGGAACCTGTGTACAAGGTCCACTTTAATGTAACAGGAAATCCAACTTCTGATTCCTGTTACTCTGAACTTTTGCGACCACTCCAAAAATATGTGTCCTCCTCCTTTTTTCTGTTAGTTGGCCATCATCAGGTAGTCTTGTTCTACTCAGTGGTATGATGTATTTGGCCAATTCTTTGGTAACATGCACTGATATTCTTTCTGGTATTTTTGTTGAGATGTCTGTGATTGTACAGACATTCTACATTCCCACTAATAAAGGTATGATAATCCTTTTTGTGTGTTTTTATCACAGTTTTTGTCATCTGCCTGGGAAGCTGGCCACGTCAGGTAAGACGAGGAGGCTATTATTAGGTCCCTTTTTTAAGCATCTTTCTCATGATATGGGGTCAACAGAACTATCCTGAATAATGCTGCTCAGTCACTTAGCGGACTGCAATTCAATTCAAATTCAATTTCTACCTTTAGAGTTAACCAGGAAGTGACCATATCGCCTGATTCAATTTTGTGTAGGATTGTGACTGCAGTTTGAGTATTCCAAACTTTCTGATCCATCACTGTCCTATTGCCACTGGACGTGAGTGTTGGTAATGAAAAATGATGAATTGTAATAGTTGAGTTAGTAGTAACTTTGTTTTCTAACATTGTTTTTGTCCATTGTCTATTGCCTTGTTCCAGGTGGATGGTGACATTACTGGTCCACATTTGCCATTAAGCAAAAGGGGTGGGAACTTTAGTTTTCATTCCAAAGCCAAATGTGTCGCCAGTTGTACCATATCCATGATTATAAAAAAATGTCTTTGATGTTATCTATCCATTTATTTCTTGGTCTTCCACTTGTTCTATAACTTGTGTTTTATTTTGTGCTGGTAGGGAGTTGGCTGTTTTCCATTCTCATAAGATATCCAAACCATTGTATTTTCTTTTTCTCAATATATTCAATGCATAATATATCTGTTCAATTTCCGATGCCAATTCTTAACCTTTCTAATCTGGTAGAGCCAATAGCCTTTTCTCAAGAATTTCATTTCACGTGTTATTATCTGTCTCTTGTGTGAAGATGTCGGTGTCCAAGTCTAGCTTTGGTAACAGAGTATGAGTAAAGAAACACTCTTTCTCATTTGTCTTTTTACTTTGATTTTTATAATCGAATGTTTAAGTATTGATGACTGCTGATAAGTTGTTGTGTTTGCCTTTTGCGTGATTCTATCTCTCTATCCAGACTTCCATTCTCAATGGAAATACTGCCTAGATATTTGAACTCCCAAACGTGTTTAAACTTGGTATTATCTATGTGTAAGTTTAATAGGTAGTATTTTTCAGATTTTCATAGCTTCTGTTATTTATATATTAACTTTTATATTGAACTTGTTCTAAGCATTTGTAAAGGAATTGATATGTTGTATACAAACTTAGGTCTTCATTTTCATAAATAAGGCTCATGTCACTTGCGAAATGGGATGTGCTCAGCAAGCTATTTAATTGTTCTTATCTTCTTGCTCTTCAAATTAATTTAGTTCCCTTTGAGCCAAAGGTGGCACATATGGCAGCAGTAATTTCTTTCCATGTTGAGTGCATTGTTGCCCACCTTTAGTTCTCGTGCATTGCTTAGATTCAATATTAATCTTTCTTTGTTGATTTTTCTGAGTTATAGTTTCTTTTGGGCAAACTACTTTTCTTTTTTCCTCTGCCACATGAAGGTTTGTGTGGAAGTCTGTTTTCATCCATGTACATGGCTGATGTAGTTCTATCATCTCATCTTATAAAACTCTGTACACATTCTAGGTTGGTTTCTTCCCTCAGTGAATTGTTTGTTTTAAAATCTGTCCATCATCTGTTCAATATTAATTTGGTTTAATTTAATTTAATTGTGTACTATGAGACTAATAATATAGTAGACATGAAAGTAACATTGTGTGCCATTAACAAATAAACACTGATACTGATGTTATGTGTGTGCCATTAACAAATAAACACTGATACTGATGTTATGTGATGTCTAAATCAGATGATCTTGTCAAGATGGAATGATTGCTGATTTTATTTATTTTATGACTTCACATTCATTAATAAAACAGGCATGTGAATGAGCGGTCAGCCTTCCTGCGCCGCACTCCGTCCTACTCTAACTTGGCAAGTTTGGATCGTTCTGGAAGAAGGTTCATTGCATATTTATTTTTGTTTATATTTCTGTTGACATCTTAAATTTATATGATTGGTAATATATTCATTATATTATATTCATTGCATTATTATACAATATAACCAACCAAAAAAAATCAACTTTACATGCTTAATGTCTTTTGTTATACATATTATTTTGCAAAGCTATAATTATTAATTTTGTTTTCCAATCAAAGAGAAGACTGCTTGTAGCTTCATATAATAAGCATGATTGGCTGCATGTTTAATTCTCAAAATATGTAACTTGATGTACTCATATTTAAACCATATCATTGTAACTATTCTTGTCATATCTGAAATTTCTGTAGTGCATGTCTGAAATAAGTAGACATTTCTTTGTTTCTGCATACAATAATGATTAGACTTCTGTTGTTTTCTTTTCTCTTTACTATCATTAATTTGGAATTTATTAACATCATAGCAGATCTGTCAATTTGTATATATTTTCTGTATTTTGTGCAGACTAGGCCCATACTCAGGTTACATTGATTTCACTCTAATGAACCTTTATTATTTACCTTAGTAAAATACTCCTTACATCAGTGGTTGGCAATCTGTTTGGGTCAGTGTGCCAAATTGTTTTTTTTTTTGTGTGCTTTGGTGTAGACCAATGATCTTTTTTAAAAAATATAATCCTTTGCATGCACATGTTGCTAGAGGAAGCGATATAACTTGCCAGAGACCACAGGGATTTCAGGAGATTTATAAGGAAGACTATGTTCTGGAAAGAATATGTCACACGACAAGTCCTTTGAAGTTTATTTTCAGGTTACTTGAAGTTAATATTCAAAGTTAATAAAACGTGAACGTAAAAAAGATGACAAAGTAGTTGTCACTAAGCACCAAATACTTTCTCTACACTGTAAACGCAATACCCCCTTCATGCAGAAGGCTTCTCAATAGGCATTGCATAAAGCTGAAGTCTCCTGGGTATGAAAAAAAGAGAAACTACCCTACTGCTTATAGGAAATAAGTGCAAGTTGCTCACAATTCCCGGGGATAGCAAACAAACAAACAAACAACACCGTAAGACTTGCAGAGTTTGAAGTCTCTAGTGTCAGTCATCAAATGAGAGTTGGCGGCAAGCATCACTGTATTCAGCTAGTGATATTAGTGATTTAATTTCATAATTTCTTCCTTATCATTGCATTTTAATGTTTGGCTTAGATAGCTTTTGATAGAATATTTCCTGATCTCAGGGGTCCATGCATATTGTAATTTTAAATCAGTTTGATGAGCTAGAAAATAATGACTGTGGCCCATGGTTATATTTTGTCTGTCTGTGCTTCACACATAATTTTAGGTAAAAATACAAAAAAATTATGGGTTGTTTGGTAACTACAAAATTATGTGGACATTGGCATGTATGGTATAGTTTTGTAAACTCTGTTTTAATAATAGCTACTGCATGGATAATGCTGTTTCAATAGTTCATTTTCCCCTTGCTTGCAGCTTTAATTTGCAATTGCATCTCAAACTTCAAGCTTAACTGTCAGCCTGACATTTGTTCTATTAAATTAATGTATAGGCCTAGTAGGTGAGATTATAATGAAAACCATATACTATTTTATGCACTAAAATTAAACTGTACTAAAGAGTACTAAAATAATATAATATTTTATGTACTAAAAGTAAGTATGGAAAAAGAAGTCAGACAAGGATAGAATGTGTCCTATCACAATATCTCTTCAACATTTATGCAGAGAACATAATGAGGAATGTAAGAAACAACCAACATAGTAATAACTTTGACCCACTCATCATTGGAGGTCACAAAATACCAGACCTAAGATATGCTGATGATACAACATTATTGGCACACAGTCAAGCAGGTCTCCAACACATCATAAACTCCATTAAAGAAAATAGTGAAAAACAAAGCCTATTCCTGAATGGAAACATAACTAGATTATGACAAACAACAAAACCGCTAGCAAGTTCTCAATCAGTATCAACAACAGTGAATTATAAAGAGTCACCAGCTTTAAATGACTTGGTTCTCTTATTAACAGTAACGGGGATTGCTATGAAGACGTCAGAAGGGGGTTGACTATCACGTCAAAGAAGCTGATACAAATGAAAAACTTGAAAAAATGGCTGAGCTGCTGCACAACAACAAAACTAACATTCCTAAGATTTTGCATATTCCCAGTGGCAATATATGGATGGGTATGAATCCTGGACAATCACCAACAAAGTGAAAAATAAAGTTGCAACATGTGAAAGAAAATGTTACAGAAAAATCTTCAGAATACCATGTACCAAAAAGATCACCAATGTAGCCATTCTGAGAGTAATGAATGTAAAAGAAAACTGGCTAAGCATCATGGTTCTTTCCATAAATTATAATATTTTGACCATATCAAACATCATGACAGCCTAGAGAAGACCATAATGGAGGGGATGATGGCAGGGAGATAAACAAGAAACAGACCAAGAGGAAGATGGGACGCAAGACATCAAAAACCACCTGAACATGACAGTAACAAAAGCAGAAAGACTGGCTCAAGATCATCAGAAGTTATGAAAAGCTGTGATGACTTCTACATCCTGTTCAGGATATTTGACCTGATGATGATGACTAAAAGTAAACTGTACTAAAGAGTACTCTTTTGACTCTTTCACCACCATAGTTTAATACCACTTGATTATACAAATACTCTAGACTATGCCAATATAAAAATACTAGACTATGCAGTATTATAGTTTCAGACTATATCAGTGTTAGAATCTCTTGACTAAACAAGTTTTGCAAGTTTTCTAACTACTTGACTGTGCAAGCCTCTAACATCTTGATTATGAGAGCTCTCTAACCACTTGACTATGAGTCCTCTAACCACGTGACTATGATAGCTCTCTAACCACTTAACTATGAGAGTTCGCTAACATCTTGATTATGAGAACAAGATGAACAAGATTCTCACTCTCTAACCTCTGGTAGCTGATCCAGCGGTCCATGGGTTCATACCCTTTGACCCAATGCCATTGTGTGATATATGCATGTGTTTGTGAGCTGTTGTTCTGTTCCATATAATGTGTCCCATTTATCTGGCCCTCTAGACTATGCAAGTTTTCTAATCACTTGACTGAGAGTTAAATAACAACTTGATCATGAGACTTGGTTAACCACTTGACAATGAGAGTTTTCTAACCACTTCTATGAGAGCTCTCTAATGACTTGACTATGACTGCTCAACCTGACTGTGCCAGTTCACCAACAATTTGTCTTTAGAAGTGTTGCAATAATAGTCTAAAATGGAATAGAAGATTATTCATTTTCCAGTTCCTTTATTTTAAGTAATACTGTTGCACTAGATATCAGTAAAAGTATACAGCAAAAAGGAAGTATCATAGACTAAAAAATACATAGAGGATTGACTTCATTGTATGTGACTTTCTCAATATGTACTCCATACACCACAGAGCAGCACATCATCTTGTTAGAGTACAGCTCTTAGAAGCTCATAGTGTAGCTTCGTTATAATCCTCTGAGATATTTGACAAAATTTACTAGCATACAAGATGTTACAGCCTGGAATAAAACACACACAACTTCGCGAACGCAAGGCAAATATCATAACCACTATACCACAAAGATCCTTTTCAAATATTAAAAATGTAGAAACTTAGTTTCAGATAATTCATTTTAATGTTGAATGATCTTGTTGTTTTACTATGAAACCCAAAAAAAATCATACTTCAAATGTTTTATGTTATCTTAATAGGAAGGATCAGTGCCATTATATGCCTTCAGCAAGGAAAAAAAAAAGAGGAAAATGGATAGTCTAAAAAACAGGGGGGTTAATTTGTATATTTTCCTGCCCAATTCCTTCATTTTAATGAGATTTTTGGTGGTTAAAATTTGGTTGGATATTTTAACACAGACAATACCCCTCCCCCAATCTACAGGTTGAGAAGGATGTTGCTTGTAGTTTCTTCATGAATCTCTAATATTTTCTGTATGATTGATATATATGCATATATATATATTTATTTATATAGTAATTTGATATATAGTATCATATCTGTGAATTGTTTTCTTGACCTATACCCACATAATTTAATTTCAACAGACACCAGCAGCATGATAAGGGACTTTTGAACTCCATATCTCAAAGCAGCATAGGATCTAACATTGGACTGAACAAGTCTGCCAGCCAGACATCTGTGTCAGAGAAAAAACACAAAGACAGCAAGGCTGCAGCCAAACTGGAAATGGTGAAAGTGGACGTAGACAACAATATGGTAAGACATTAGCTTTGCTTGATATATATTCTCACTCTAGTCATGAGTTATCAAAGATGGTTATAGTATATGGATGTGTAGGTTGATTTATCAGTATCACCTCCGGTGGCACCATCTTATACATTCACCATGTCCATCTCATTCTTCTATTAAAAAAATATGTATTCATATTTATAGTTTTGATGTGATTTTGTTTTCCCTTTGCCATTGTCCTCATATGTTTTTGATTTTTTTTTTGTCTTCTATAATTTTTGTTATAATTCTATCATTCATTAATTCTTCTTAATTTTTTTATTCAATAAAAATGTTTTTTTTATATGTAGACAGTAAATATATTATGATATTAACGAGTTTTATTACTTTCTCTATAACATTTAAATAATGTTTTCTATATTACCCCATGTATTCTTCTTCTTCTTCTTTCGTTCACTAAAACATGTCTATATCTGTAATTGTCTCCTTAATTCTTCTTCTTCTTTCGTTCACTTGAAACATGTCTATATCTGTAATTCTGTCTCCTTAATAAAACTCACTGTCTTTTGTGGTTCATACAGTGTCCCATAGAGTTTTGATTCCAGTGTTGTTTCCTCTGGCCAATATGTCTGCCTCAGCGTTTCATGCTCAGAACACTCTTGAAGTATATGTTTGGCACTCTGTGCTCCCTGTCCACATGTACACATGGCCGTGTTGCCAATCTTGAACTTTGACCCCATGTATGAAAAGCAAATGTCATTTATCACTCATGTTTTGTGTGGTCTTAACTTTGCTTTTGTCTCACTATTAGCAACTGTGCATTTGATATTTGATTATTTTCACTATAAAAAAATACATTGGATAGCTAATATAGAGGTTCTCAGATGCTGGAATAAAGAGACAAATTAAAAAAAAAAAATTAAATGTAGACAGTCAAGATTAATGGTTGTGTAATAACAAGAGCAGTGCTTGAACAGTTAGTAACTACTGGAAATATCAAGAGGAGAAAAGAAATGGATACAAAATCAGTAATTGCTGGATGAGTTGTGACAAGTGATAGGATGTCACCAGCTGAGTTATTAACAAGACAAGAGAGAGTGTTGGGGAGAAACATGACTGTCTTTGCCACACTGCATGGCACTTGATTGATACCATATATAGTCCATCTCATGTGTATAAACTATTCCAGATTATAAAAATCTGTGATATATAGAAATTGAAATTGGTAAAATTAGTAAGATCATAAGATCTCTTGTTCACTAGAAGCGACATCAGGTGATTATGTCCATAATTACTCAATCTCATTGTCATACACAGTCACTTCCAGCGGACAGGAGGCCTAGTGATGAATATTTTTTGCCTGTTTGCTGGGGAGTAAAGAGTAGTCGCATGCAAGTCATAGGAGGTGACTAAGGAGGTTTTAGGAGTGGGTTAATTTTCTAATTCCATTGAGGGTCAAAGTGACACAGAGCCTGTACTGAATTCAGATGTGTCAGGCAGAAAGGCGCAATTATTGCAGTCAAGTTGTAAACCATGACAACATATTGTCTTCAGACTACATTCAGCTAGACTTCAGGAGTTTGAGAATGAATGCAGAGGAATAAGACAAAGATAGCTGTTTTATCATTGCTCCAATATTTATTTCATATTACTTATCTAAACATCATAACACTTTCTAAATCACTTTTTGCATCAGATAAATGAATGCTAGAATTATCATAAAAGTGCTCTTCCAAATTTTTGTAAATTTCCGATTTACAGTTCCGAGTCTAGCTTTGCCATATCTGTAGGTGAAAGTAAGATCGCTTTACAAGAAATGTCCAGCTGTGTCTACACACAAAAGTAGAAATAATGCTTACATGCATGTACAATTACAAAAAATCTCAATTATTATGTGATTTTTAGACAGATTGAACTAGAAAATCAGAGCATTTGAACACTTTGAGGTGCTTTCAGGGATTAAGTATATAAATGCATAGGCCATCACTGCATGAGATGTCCGCAAAACGGAGGTAACGTTTCCATCATTTCCGTAAGGATACTTCACAGCCAAGGGGTTAATATTATACAAGATACTGTTTTGTTTTTATTTTGTTGTATATTTGTGATGTCAATGTGTTATTTCAAACAGAATATCATTTTATATTGATAGTGAGCTTGCTTACTATATGTCCAGAGAAATAAAAATCCTAATTGTTATTTCTCGCTTGACATAACTGCTGCTCCAGTTGACCCAGCAGTAAATTAGGTATCTGATTGATGAGTTAGAGAAGGTAAACACAGCAAGGAAGGGAACTTGCCACCCCCATCTAACCCCATAATTGCAGTAGCTTAGTATATAAAGAGTTATCTTAATCCCCGATGGCAGGTTGCTGCCATCTGATAGACCGTTACGTTTTATCATTTTATAAAATGTATACAATTTTTCTCTTATTGTTTAATCATCTCATGCATCTTTATTTCTTTGACATTTTGTATTAAAGTTATTTGTGATTGCTAGTTTGTTTATAGTACACATTATGCATGTATTATTAGACAAAAGTGTAAGAGCTATTTTTTGTCCATTATAAACTTGATAATTGGTTGTAGTTGTGTTGTAAATGCATACCTGCCAACTTCCAGAAGAATGAATCAGTATTTCAGCCCAAAAAAGTCACTAAATTCTGTATTTTGGTCTCAAATTCTGCATATATTCTGCATTTTATGGTAAAGGATTGTTCATATATGGTATAAAAAAACGCCTTAGAGGGATCCACCCTTTTATCATTTACACAAAAGAATACAATTCTTGTATTTTTGTGTATAAGTAAATGTAATTTCTTTCTGTTTTATTTTTGTGTGGTATTCAGCAATTAAACTATTTTTTTATACTTATTATATGTACACATACAAATAAGTGTGTATTCTTCTGTTTACTTAAGTTTCTTGGGAATAATGTGTAATATTATTGAGAAATTTTTCTGAAGAAATTAAACAATGAGTATTATATATATATATATATATATATTAAAAAACAAGGATCAAAAGGCACAGAGAATTGACTTAATTCTAATTGGGTTCCCTATAGGATCTCTTAAAAAATGCACATGAAAACAGGATGTCACAGCCTAGGTTTAAACTTGTGACCTCTTGAGCACAAGCAGATAGCTTAACCACTGTACCAGGAAGGTCCCTAAAATATATAAATCTATATGCATTATTACAGTATTATGTGCAGCCATATCCCAACCAAATTCACATGACAGCATTAATAGGCTACACAGCAAATATCTATCTATCTATTGTCTTTTGTGGAAGAGTTGAAGTATTCTGTCTTTGGTCATCTTTGTTGCACTTGAAATGATTAGACAGTGATTTCCGGTCAAAATGGTGGATAACAGCACAAGTGTTTTGTGTGTCGCCTATAGTTGCACTTGAACAATGGATATATTCGTTGTTTTCATTTAGGAGATTGTGTGGTGATGTGCTGTTATTCTCTGACCAGGAGGTCCACTCATTAAGATCTTCGCTGGTGCTAACGGAGTGCGTGCATCTGAGCTGAAGTCTTCGTGAGTGTATTCGCGTCACACTGTTTGAAAAATGGCGGCCAATATCAAGCGGCCTAAACGAGGTGGCTCAAAAAGGAAAAGTCACCAGGCGGGTGCTAGACGAACGAGATCAAAAACAGATAGGCTCGGAATTAAAAACATGCGTGTTCTGTTTTGGAATGTGGCCAGTGTACACAAGCGCAGACCAGAGATAGAAAAGATGTGTTATGAGGCTGACGTCATTGTATTGCAAGAAACACAGCTAGGTGGAAGTGGTAATATCAGGATAGCCGGATTTTAGTGTTTCTATAACAGGCGACATCTTGGACAGGCAATCTTAGTACACGAGGGTTTTAGTGTATGCGAGGTTGATATGTCCAATTGGGATAGTGATAATATCCAGTTACAGGCAGTGAGGGTCCAGAGTGTCCAGCACCCATTCATGGTTGTAAATGTGTATGCCTGCAACACGAGCATTGATCTTCAGGGTTGGAAAATCCTAGGGGAGATAATGGAACAGGAAAAGCAGATCCTCTTCTGTGGTGACTTCAATGCGAAAGGTACATCATGGGGCAATAGTGCTTCTAACAAACAGGGAAGAGAACTTGAGGAGGCCCTGACAGATACAGACCTGGTGTGACTTAACGATGGCCGTATAACAAGGATGGCAAGCAGGGATGGTGATGATGATAGCGCTATCGATCTGGCATTGGTGTCATCAGCTTCTGTGGCTATCTGCAAATGGGACGTGTTGGGGCATCATGGCAGTGACCACCTCCCATGTGTTGTTCTCTTAAAAAATGGCAAAAGTAAGCAGATAAGGCCAACGGTAAGATGCTTTAAGTATGATCGCAGAGGAGTGGATGTTGTGAGCAGAATTCGACAAAGACAAACATAAGGCTCAAGTCGTGAAAAATCAGGTGTGGGATAGGCCCCCCTGGTGGAACGAAGAGGTTCAAAGGGCATGGAGCGAGAAACGGAAAGCAGTAGCACTATGGCAAAGGGCAAGGAAATGTGTTGCGGCTCAGCCCATGGAGGTCGCACAATGGAAACGGAAGAAAGATATCTCAGTCGAAACATTCAAAGATATTGCAAAGTCAGCAAAGGCGTCAAAATGGGATGAATTTTGCCAGAAGATTACACGTGAAAAGTCACTAAAATTGTTCTGGCGGTTACACAAGTCCATGAATGGTTTGACAAGACGCGTGGCTATTGCCGATTTCCAGAACGACGATACCGTCTGGCAGAAGACGGACGAGACAAAAGGTGCGGCGTTGCTGGCACACTACACCGCACAAATTGGTCAGAGAAATGTGGAGGCATATCAAGAAATCAGGAAAACGATCACAGACATGTGTAAGAACTTGAGCATGGAAAACCATGTGCTAATCACAGTTGAAGAAATCAGGAAGGCACTGAAAAATACAAAAAACACAGCACCAGGGCCAGATGGCATTAGATACGATGACATTAGTCGAAGAACGGATGAGGAGTTGGGAGAGTTGGCGGACATGTTCAATAATAGCCTTCTAAAGGGCACAGTGAAAGAAGACTGGTTGCACAGCTATTTAGTTCTACTACCCAAACCTGGGAAGGACCACACCAGGATACAAGGCTACAGAATAATAACAATGCAGAATACGATTGGCAAGCTTTTGGAAAAAATTGTGGCACGGAAGGTATCCTGTTATCTTGAAAGAAATAAGTGTTTACCAACAAGGTTAGGAGGATATCGCCCAGGAAAGAAGACATGGCAGAAGGCAGCCATATTTGCGCAGGATGTTTTTTGAGGGGTTCGATTCGCGCATGGAGACATGTGCGGTCACAATAGACCTTGAGGATGCATACAATAGGGTGTCCTTGGATATCTTGATGCACCAGCTGTTAAATCTTGCAGTTAATCCTTTTGTCGTGCGTTGGGTTGGTGCCACCCTGATGCACAAGGTTGTAGTTCTTAAGTGTGGCAACTGGATATCTGCACCAACGGTTATTAGCCCTGGTCTGTCACAGGGATCGCCTCTATCTCCTGTACTTTTCAATGTATACACAGTACATATCGCTGGCAATCAAATCACAGGTGTTGGCAGAACGATGTCATATGCCGATGATATCCTGGTGTATAGACAGGGCAGAAATCGACAAGAGTGCATCGTTGAACTACAGAAGGAGCTGGACAGACTGACAAATTGGTGTCGAGATACAGGAGCAGTGGTTAATCCATCTAAGGCATTCGCGACGTGGTTTTCCTTGAACAATCACAAGGTAAAGACACCCATGCCACAAGTTTCGTTGTCCGGGAAAAGTTTAGGAAGAACTAGCACAATGAGATATCTGGGTGTGTTTTTTGACAGAAGCCTGAGTTTCAGAGAACATGTTGACCATATTATCATAAAGGCAGGCAAAGGCTTAGCAGCAATGAAAGTTATGGCTGCTGCACAGTGTGAGCAGAGATTGTTATTGCTTTTGTACCAGGGTGTGGTTGTGGCTGTGGTGGAATATGCACTGGCAATTCTGACTCTTAGCCAAACTCAGATAGAAAGACTGGATAGAGTCCAGAATGCAGCAATGCGTATTATTCTGGGATGCACAAGAGAAACATCGACAAGAGCTATGCGATATCTACTTGACTGCCTAACAGCTGAGCATAGATCACAGTATTGCCGTGCACGGGCGTACCTTCAAATACATGCAGATAAGGAACACCCGTTGGATTTCGAAATACAGAAAGTTAAAGGCAGCAGACTCAAGAGAGGAAGGTCATGGATGGCACGTGCTGAGGATGTAATAAAAAGCATGTGCAGATTACAGGATGTGGCAGCAGGTGCGGAATGGATAGGTCTACCCACAGATTTCGAAACATGTTTGAGAGTAGTAATATCACTTAGCAGGGAATGCAGAGAATGGTGTTCCACAGCTGTGGAGAAAGAAGTGCAAGCTTTAATCAGTGAGAATACCAAAGAGGGGGATGTGAAAATATACACTGATGGATCTGTAATTAGGCATGTTCGCAGTGCTTGGGCCTTTACAGCTCAGTGCGCAGGTAAAACGATCAAGGAGGAAAATGGTGCCTTTGCGGTCACTACGAGTAGTATGACCATGGAGACTATGGCAGTGACCAAGGCATTTGAGTGGCTACGCACACAGAAAGTAGCGCAGGTCTGCATCTTGAGTGACTCTATGAGTATGATTAAGAAGGTACAAGCGGGTCTCATTCGCGAACAGTGGATTGAGGCCTTGAGAAAGGCGTGCTTGAAAGAAGTTACATTTATTTTCGTGCCGGGACATGTGGGCGTTCGAGGCAATGAAAGAGCAGATCAACTGGCATCGTGTGCGATTGTGGCACAGGGCGATTGGGCAATGGATCACGCTGACGTTTTGAACTCCGTAAGATATATAACACGCGAGAGTGAGACTAATGTGGATGATGATTCCTTTTCAATGGCTAGGATTAAAGATCAGGGATTGAAATGCGGTGTTGCTAGAGGTGAACATTTTGTAGGGTGCAGAAGAATGATGGTCAACCAGCATAGGACCGGTACTGTCAGCAGAAGTGTGATGGCGGATACACTCAAGGAGAGATCGGAGCAACTATGGATGTGTCCAGTTTGCAGTGATGATGATCCGACGACTAACTAACTAACTAGACAGTGATTTCAAACAATCTCTCTGATTGAATCTTCCCAACTTGTTCTTGGTATTCCTTTTGCTTTGTAGCTGTTCTTTCTGCTGTTGCATGTCTGTATTGCTGGTTGTAATAGATCCATTTGCACAAGGTGTCAGTACCAGTGGATCTGCTGTCTTTCTGTATATTGTTTTCATGATGTGGTCTTTACTATCTTTCTGATGTCTTCATTTCTCATTCACTCTTCTGGTGATGTTTGTAGCCTTTCTCAGGCATTTCATCTCACATATTGTAATCTTTCTGAAGAATGTTTTTGTCAGGGACACTGATAACATAACGTTGAGATAAAGATGGTGTTTATTATCTGTCATTTGGTCCATTTAGCAAAGATCACACTATAATATTTAGGCTGTGAACAACACATGTACAACTTAATGCAACAGGCAACAGTAGGAAACAGTAAAATACCACCATATTGAATACCCTGCACTTCAAGGACTGCGGAAACAACTGTCACAACCATACCCCTCCATCAGTAACACCCTCTATTCAGACACATCACAGCTGAAGTAGACATGTACCTACAACCACCTAGCACAGGGAAGAAGGAGTGAAAGTTTGCAACCTCAGGCATTGGATAATCATAATCAAATATACATTGTTACCTAAAAATGTGGTAACCTTATTGAACGCAAAATGAGGTAAACAGGTTACTAAAACACTTACCTAGCCTATTAATAAAAATATATTTAAAAAAGTATATATAAAAAACATACAATAAAACTAAACAGGACAATTCTCCACGTATCGGCTCAAATTGAACCTTTTTCAAGAGACAAACAACAGAAAACGACAAAATAAAAAACAAAATAGATGTCTATATTTCATCAAGCCCCGTCTCCATAGCGCAGGGATGGCAACGCATCTAGTAAAAGTGAAAATGAGTGCATTCATTATAAACAAACCGAAAGTGGGAAATTAGAGACACTATAGATGAGTGCAAGAATAATAAAAGAAAAAGATAAGAAAAATACCCCTTTTGTCACTTTATCAGACAGGCAGGTTTTAAGAACATAGTCACAACAGGCAAGACTGAAGGGAACAGAGACAGATGGGGACATGAGAAAATATTCATGTGACAACCTAGCAAGGCTTGGAAACAACGATCCTGATAACAATACTGTGAACAGAGAACCATGGTCACCTACGCCAACAAGAATGGCATATGACAATGATAGATGAGTAATGATGAGGTTGTGTGATGGTGGGGTGAGTGGGTTTGGGGAAGGAAGGATACAAGAAGAATCAACATTTGAAAACGCAAAAATAGTTTTATTGTATGTTTTTTAATATATACTTTTTTAAATATATTTTTATTAATAGGCTAGGTAAGTGTTTTAGTAACCTGTTTACCTCATTTTGCGTTACTATTTGTTCATTAGGTTACTGCGGCACCATCCACTTTGTCGGACACCCTCTGACCATTTGGTTATTTATAGTAACGTTATTGATATGTTTTAAAAAAAAATTTCTGCCTAGTTTGAACGTGTGTTATCCCATTTCTTGAAAAACATATAGAATGTACTTTGAAAATGGTGTTTATATTTTATACAGGTCTTTCTGTTTCAAATAAAGGAGGTAGGATTCAGTTGCAAGTCATGCATTTTGATGCTATTTGTACTATGTTGCAAATTGCAATACTCCTGTCTCTTGCAACTTTGATTTGCATCAGATTACATTAAATATTCCACCACTTCTTTTTAAATCATTTTCTTTCTAAAATTTGTTATATTGGGGAAATGTAAATTTATCATTGACCATGCCACGACAGTAAAAATAATGAATGTTGCAGTTCAGATAATACTGCCATTATAATATCCAAGTACTTTAAAGAGTGCTGAATGAGAATAATCCAGAGGTAAGATTATAATGTTGAAGAAGAAAGGACAGAGAAGCAACTGTCTCACACAAGAAGACCATCAGAGTTCACATTTATGCTAAGATAGAGTTGATGAGTTTCTGGGAACAATGGAGTGACATTATCAGACAATTTTCACACTAGTCTCCAGACTGACTGCCCTAGTAATGATACAGGGTACTGTAGCACCTAGTGTTTCAGGAGTGGTACAACTGTTGAAGTCTGGCAGTTTTTGGTAGCTTTCTAGTACATGACACAAAGGTTGAAATCTGGTAGTTTTTAGTAGCGTTCTAGCACATAACATAATATGTGGATCCTAGCATTTGTCAGCTTGTTAGAGCACTAGCTTATAGACAGAAAGTAAAGAGATTGATAACCAGTGTAAACACACTCCAGTTATCGATATACTAGGAATTGCCCTTTTGCCTAAAAATTTTCAATTATCACCTTGAATTCACTTATTTGTAGTTTCTGTCTATTGATGTAAGTTTTTAATAAAAGTATGATTGCTGCCACTTGTCTCATGTCTATGCCTCTCATTTTCATAGTCCTTCATCTCACTGACTGTGACCTTCTTCATTCATTGCACCTTAGACATAGTCTCTCCCAGCTTTAGCTGGGGCCTTAAAGGGGAGCAAAGTGTAGCAATACTGTGACATGCAAATGTCATAAGTGGAGACTAATGAGGTTTGGGATGGAGTTGTCTGTCCTGTATTATAGAATGTAACAGTGTCCTAAAAACCATTCTGAAGTCAGATGTGTCTGGTGGAAATGTCACAGTCACGCTTTAAACCATGACACAATGCATCCGGTTCTCTAAACTACATCTCGCTAATCAGCAAGAGTTTAAGAACAAACACAAAGCAGACATCATCTATGTCTGTGACTAGCAGTTTCTTGGCATGGCTATTAATTACTGTGTGATTTTCTATAAAATATCCGGCACTATACCGAAATAATGGCCTACATATTTAGCGAAATCAGGAAAGAAGGATTCACAAGAATACTAAAAATGGGAAAATAAAATTCTATTCTTCATATGTTTTATTGATTATTTCCCTGGTGTTAATTACTAAATACAAACATTACATAGTGTTTATTATTTATCCACAAGCTCAACCTGCTTTTTAACAGTGCAGTTCCAGCTAATCCTTATAGCAGCGCAGTAGGTTAAGATCATAGTATGCCCCATGTATATATCTTTCCACCTGGAAACACTCATTGCAATGGTAATAACAAATTTATTGATCAAACCACAGTTATGGCAGTCATTTTGTAACTAGGAATACAGAGGTAGAGTTATGTCACAAATTACTAAAAATTTCAGATCTACACAGGTTTTTTAAAAAGTGGAAATTGTAGACCCTTTTTTTTGTAATAGTACCAAATATCCAATACTTTTCATCTTAGACTGTATTGTACTGAGTATGATTATCGTTATCTTCTTCCAATATGAACAGATCATACAGATCTATATGGAATGAACTATCATAGTATATAACTGTTGAGATGTGGTAACTGGCATGAGGCATTCATTAATGATGAATCTTGTGCGAACTTAGACAAATCATAAATTTGCTAAAATAGTCAAGATGGCTATGTTGTCATCTATTGCCGCATTGCCTGCCAATAAGTCGGCTCTCTCGTTTCCTCTGACCCCAGCATGACCAGGATAGTATATCCATGTAATGCTCTGGACAATTGAGTTGTTCAATATCTCACCATTCTTTTCTTAGCATGATCTTTTCTATCTTGCACAGCATGCTTTGAGAGTCTGTGAGTATTACAGAGTGTGTTGATGTATCAGTTATCAACCACTATGTACCAGATAGACTCGTTCTAAAGCTCATTTGATTACAAGTCGACCACCCAATTTTCGTTGGAGAAAAAAAAACACACAAAAAACAATGCTCACCTGGTCATAAGCCGAACACCCCCCACCTCCTCCATTTTGGAATTGAAAAACCAGAAAAAGTGAAAATACACCATTCCTATTTTAATGCACGGACTTAAGCATAAATCGTGACGAATCATAAATCTCACACACCAACAAGCCGATGTAACAAAAGTATGACTAGCCTGTATTTTTCATTCTTTTGTCATTTGCATAGCACGAAAACGAATTCTAGATCTTGTCATAATGTAACCATTGTGACAACATTCGACAACCCAATCTTTAAGATCTTTTTCCAATTCAGGAAATAATGCACAAAATAATGCACACCTTGTTGAACATCGTTTTTTGGTGTTTGGCATTTCTTTGATCAACATTTTATTGTTCCTTCACCCGCATACTTATTTTTCATCAATACAAAAATGACGAGCTGCTGCGCAATTATTGTTTCCTTCAGCATAACTGACTACTTTCAGTTTAAATAAAGAATCATTAGCAGATCTCTTTCTTTTACATTGCACTATTTTACTATTCATTTTCAAGATTATGGTATAATTTTCAAGGTGAACAGTCCAGTTTCTTGTGTGTCACTTCTCTGTGATGTTTCATGCAGAGGTACAATTTTATGGCACATACCGATTGATATTCCTATATTGTCAACAACATAACTTATAACCAGACATCTGTCAAGGCATATAATTTCTCATTCATTCTCCATGATCTCATCGGTATGTATGATGGATGATCTGTCGTGATGGAGGTCACCATCGAATACAATGCATGTGCCTATGAGACTGGCATATCACTCATATATTGTAGATCTATGTAGACAGGGCTCTCTGTAAGTTTATTGCAACCAGTTTTTCCAAGCTAAAAGCAGAAATAAATGCACACATATTGTTGAAGATTAACATGCATTTTTAAAATTCAACGAGAAAAACTGGGAATATGTGTTACTTTCAGTTATATAATAAGTGCTTGCATGAAGTTACATATTCCCAGTTTTGTACATAGATTGGCACATGGTTCATGCATTTAGTAAATAGTACTGCTCTACAGTTTTTTTTAAAATGATGTTTTCTGAGAAATAAAATTATTCTGGGAATTATTGAACATCTCTGGTGCACATACCTACCATGCAATATGTCATGAATCTGAAATACAGGCTAACAAAAAGGAGGAAAAGATATTAGCAGCTTTTAAAATGTAGTAGTATGGCATGATGCAAAGAGTGAGCTGGCCAGAAATGAGATGAAATAAGTAAATGTTTAAAAGAAGCAAGTGACAAACAGGCAACTGCTAAGAGAAGTAGTATTGTTTCTCGGACAAGATATTAGATGTCTACTAGTAGGATATCTACTATTGAGAGTAATCAATGGCAAGACTGATAGATTAAGTATAAGAGCATGTGCAAGAAAGAAATCTACTTTCACGTTTATTTATTATGACAAAGTAGAAATCTTAATTAGTATTCAATTCTTCTGCATGAACAATAGTTTTCAAGAAAGTTCTTAAATACTTGTAACAAGATAGATATGTTCTGAATGTTAGTTACTATGATGAGAAAGAAAAGTTTCTGAATTCTCAACTCTTTGTATCTTTCTTTTCTTTTCGCTTTGTACACCTTTATTCCTTGCAGCGTTAGGGGTAGAAGAGTTCTCTGGAGATGTCTTTTTTATGTGCTTCATATATGTTGTTTTTGTTGATTCTTTTATTTCTGTAATCCATTGCTTGCAAGGTCTGCCCCTGGCATTGTTTCCATTGTGTCTGTATATTAATACTTTTTGAGGGACACTGTCTACTGGTAGTCTGGAAGCATGCGGAAAACACGTAATCTGTTGTCTTCTGATGTATTCCAGAACTGGCATTGTGTTTGTTAGTCTGACGTTTTCATTTCTGTATACTATATGCTCTTTGTATATGTGAACTAAATTAACATTTTTACTCTTTTAAAGCAACACAATTAAGAGTGGTTACATTTAGTGTTTGCAATATTTTATTTATTTGTAAATTTCATTTTTAACCCACAGTGATGTACTATGCATCAAAATGTTCAGAATTGAATGCCATTTTAAGAATATGTGTCTATTGTTTTGTTTGTAAAGCAGAAATGGATAGTATATTAGATGAAAGTTTATGACAAAACACAACAGCATCAAAATTATAAACACAATAATTAAAAAAAAATATATGTCAGAAATATGACAAGCATCTGAAGATGGCTGTTTTGTAAAGTGTATAATTTTTTGCAACTATTTGGAAAGTTTCAAACGTTTCTATGCACAAATAAAAGTTCTGTGATGATTTAAATGTTTGTTGAGATGCATTTATTTCTATGATAATTTTTAATTTAGACAATTTAACTAATGATATTATTTACAACAGAACTAATGTTACAGAAATTGCTGACAAGTAGTCAAAAGGAAAGACTTTAGAATTGTTGTGATTGGACGAAATACTGCAGTATTGTTGCAATCTTTTTTTATGAAGACTTTCTTAGTGTCTACAAATACCAATTAGATAGATGAACCTCTGTATGACAATGATCAACCATCTTTTAAATTGTCGAGAAGAATACTAAAAGTTTAATATTCATGCAGTAGAGAATTAGTTAGTAATTTATTATGAATAGATGTACAATGGGCAGTTGAACTATTAAGAAAGCAATAGCAAACTATTCAACATAAATATTGTATAGAAATAATTTTTCATCCCCAAGTAAATGATGATTGATAGTATTCACACTTGTAAGTGAGAATGGAAGTAGAAGCGGTGACAGCAGCTCTCACTTGGCTGGCGACGCAACCACCAACAGACTCAGTGATTATATCGGACTCTCAAAGTATGCTACGCAAGATAGAAAAGTGTATGATCAGAACTGAATTAGTCGCTCTTCTCAACAATGCGCAGAACATTACAGGGATCCCCCATCGAGACCGTGCAGAGGTGATGGGGCTTAGTTCAGCCATCAGGGGCTGGAAACTAAGACTGGTCGGGCAGTCCCACTCAAGCAGGACCATAGTCCTGCCCAAGTAAGCAGAGTGCTGAAGACGGCATCCAGCCAAAAGGCGCACAGATAATCAGGATGCCACGCACAAAACACAATGGTAAGTGAACAAAAGAAGAAGAATTACAAGGATCTACTGTCCAGGTCAAGCTGGGGTCAGGAAATAAAAGAGCAGATGTGTTGGCTGGTAAAGCCTTGGGGAATGGCACCGAGATGAGAAGAGACAGGATTGAATTGATTAGAGCAGTCATGGATACCCTACGAGGAGGAAGTCGAATGAGACAATGTACATATTCAGAGAATGGTAGAAATGGGAGGGACTAGAGGTGAACAGAGAAAATGCTCCCACTCCGAAAATATCAGAATGCATAATCAGCAACTGAGTGGGACATTGAGCGTATACACTTTTTTTTATGGCTGACGGAACGGCAAGAAGAGCATATATGGGAATGCCCCCAGTGCTGTAACACGCTTGTTCCTAATCAAGAATCCACACTTGTCATTAAGTGTAGGGTGGGAGCTTCAGTTGTTGTTCTAATGCCAGATTTGTTGCCTTGGATGCAGTAAGTCCATATTTGTTCAAAGTTATCTTGATGTTTTCTATCCGTTTTTTTTGGTTTACCTGTGGCTTTATACCCAGAAAATAAGTGCAGTAAAAATAAATGCTGTGGTTGATTATTATTTTCTGAGTATAATATGAAAACTTTAAAAAAAACCTTTATATAACTCTTTTTAAAAAATAAAAAAATGTATGGTTACTATGTTGAAATCTTTATTTGATTCCTTGAAAGGTAAATATAGTATGAGTTATGAACCAAAGTCATAATAAATGATTTTCTAATAAGTGCTCAGCTTCCTAATCAGTGATCAGAAACCACCCGTCTAGTGTTGCCTACCAAACATTTTCAATAACCATTGCGCCATTCCTCAACCTTCCCAGAGCATGAGCACTGATATTCTACTTCTGGTGGCTGGTTGAACCATGGTAGTAATTTTTCTTTAAAAAAATAAAAGAATAAAGAGTGAATTTGAAACACAGGTTTGCTTGTCATTGGATGAATAAATTTACATTAAATATGATCAGCTCTCATGTACCGTAGTTGTGTTAGAAATTTGCCTTAATTACTCAATTACTATAGGTAGAAATAAATCTTGTCTTAATATTTAAATACTGAATTAAGAAAGAAAGTAATCTTCCTTAATGTCGATTACTATTTGCAGGAACAAAATATCATTAATGTTTAGTTGCTCTGTAAGTGCCAATACAGGCTTTTAAAATAAATGCTACAGACGATTATTATGTATCCATTATACAGAACATAAAACCAACATATACATGAGAAGCAAAATAAATACTCTTGCAGGCCAGCAGGAACATCTCATGGCACTGATGAAGCATCATAAACATGTGTTGTTTGGCCACATGATGAGGCACAATTCTCTTTCCAAAAATACCTTGCAGGGAATAATTGAGGGTTGAAGAAGAAAAGATCAAAGGAAAGTATGGATAGATAATATTAAAGACTGGACAGGATTAGCTCTTAGTGGGCCAGGAACAATAGGGATATATAGGGAAAAATGACAAATAGGTTGCCACTTGGTCCACTACGAGTTAAGATTCTCTGCACTCCGATAAAGAACTGATAACAAAGAGGCATGGCAAAGTTTTTGTGTTGATGTTTCCAGAGTGACATCCCTACGACCCTGAAAGGTTATAGGTTTGTTGATGATGATTCTGTATCTTCTTTAATGGTTACTTACTATTGTAAGAATTTATCTTACTATTTCAGACAGACAAACAGACAGGTGGCATCCATATTGGACTTAGTCCTGTTGAGCAGAAGAGACACGTGCAAGACATTATGAAACGTATTCCAAAAGGTTTGTTCATTATTATTGCGATTTCCCTGACGTCAACACCACCTTCTCCCAGCATTATCGTCAGAATCATCTATACCAGCACCATTGTCTCCTGAGCTACAATTACCAATACAGTAATCTTGATTTTATTTGGTGATAATGGTGGCCATTTTATCTAGCAGAAAATAATTTCAGGCAGGTATGCTATTATATAGGCCTAGTCATGTTTCATGTTATCATGTGGTATAATGTGGGGAAGTGTAGGGCCCTCATGTGGGGAGGTGTAGAGCCTTCATAAGAGAAGTGTAAGGTCTTTATGTGGGGAAGGCTGGGGCATTAATGTGGATAGTGTAGGGACTTCATGTGGGAAAGTGTAAGACTTTTATGTGTAAGGTGTAGGCATTTATGTGGGAAGTGTAGGGACTGTATGTGGGGAAGTGAAGGGCTTTCATATAGATAAGTGTAGGATTTCATGTGGGGAAAGTATGCTTTCATGTGGAGAAAGTGTTGGGCTTTTATATGGGGAAAATGTAGGGCTTTGGTGTAGGAAAAGTGCAGGGACTTCATGTGGGTAAGTGTAGGACTTTTATGTGGGAAAGTGTAGGGACTATGTAGGGAGTGAGGGCTTTCATGTGGGAAAGTGTAGGGCTTTCATGAAAAGTGTAGGGACTTCATGTGGGGAAGTATAAGACATTCATAGGGATAGTTTAAGAACTTCATGTGGGGAAAATGTAGGGCTTTCATGTGGGAAAGTGTAGAGGCTTTAATGATTGGAAATGTAGGATCTCTATGTGGGATAGTGTAAGACATTCATGGGGATAGTTTAGAGTCTTTATGTTGGGCAGTTTAGAGTCTTAATGTGGAAATGTGTAAGGCTTTCATATGGGGGAAGTGTAGGGCGTTCATAAGAAAGTTGGGAAGTGTATGGGATTCATGGAAAAATTATAGGGTCATCTTCTTCTGCGTTCATTCTCAAACTCATGCAGATTAGCAGGATGTAGTCCAGAGAACGGAATGCATTCTTGTGGGGGAAGTGTAGAGCTTTCACGGGAAAAATAGAGAGTCTTTTTGTGGGGAAGTGTAGTGTCTTCATTGGGAAAGTGTAGGGCTTTCATAAGGGACTGTGGGGAAGTGTAAGGCCTTTATAAGGGAATGTGGTGAAGTGTATTTCATTAATGGGGAAAATATATGCGGAAACAAGTCAAATTGATGAAGTTATTGACAGTTTGCACTTTGCGAAAAAAATCTGGTTAAACATAGGTAATAGATCTCCATGTTGATGTATTATTTAGGATTGAATTTGTCAATTAAAATTGTGCTGATATACTGCCAATATGTTAATATGTTACAAATTTATTTGTCTACTAGTACATATTTTGAAGTATTCTTGTTTTTATTTTATTTATTTCTGCTATTTTGCTTAGATTCTCATAATTTTTTTATAATATAAGTTATGTTATGTCCCTTTTCTTCTTTTAGAGATGACTATTTAGCTTGTTCATGTGTTTAGGTAGTAGTAGAATGAGCCGGTTATTGCTGCATGTGTGTTCAAGTCTATTCTCAGAAATGTTTCAAAAGCTTCTGCTCTTTTGTGCAATTCTGACTTCCATGAACATCCATCCTCTGCCTATTTTCCAAGCTGTTCTTCTCAATGGAAAGTCTTTCATCGAAGCCTTGCTTACATTTCAGAGTGGCTTGTCCCTAATTATTTTCCCTTTGGAAAGTTTGCCAAACAATATCTGATTTGCAGTACTGTTGTTGTTCGTTCTTCACACATAACCCAGCCATCTTAGTTTTATTAATATTATAACTGGAGGATAAAATATGTTTTTTAAATTTATAGAATTATTGGATATATCTTTCTCAACCTTTAGGACGCCGCAGGCGTGTGGATACTCCAATGGGTATATGCTACTAGGGGCCTGGCGGCGTACCGATATGCAAGTTTCTATGCCCCTGTTCATCAGTACGGAGTTATATGAAGTTAGGTTCATGTGATAGATGATTCACACCAACGAAGCTAAAAGTACATCACTTCCCCCACGTTCATCCTTTGGAAGGGTACATTGTAAAATGAAGTTATGCTTAGTATTTGACTGCTGGTTCGCTAGAATGAATTTTGTTGAATTTAGATGCCATATTTATGCAATGGATTCTGTTCCATGATGATTATTTCTTGCAAATTATAGCTGTTTTCAAAGGCAATGATATTAACATGTTACTTTTGGGGAATAGAGCCAGACATTTTGTCACTTTCATATCGACCTAGCACATTTAATTAATTAGGATTGTGTCCGATTGAAATATCTCTAGGCCTAATATTGAACGGACCAGATAGGCATGGTAGGTAAATTACATTTCTATGTTTTATTATTTGTTTTTTGTTTTCCTAGTGTTTTATTTGTTGGAATATTGTGAGAATTTTAGTTTATTTATGAAATACAATATTTATCAGGGGTGCCACAGATCGGCATAGAAAATCATTACATTGTATATCTTCCTAGACCTAGTCACAGACATCATTTGTGACATATGGGCCTACATGTTTAATTTGTTTGTTCAGTTCATATTAAGGTAGTTTTGTTATGAAACAACATATATACAACAGGCATAGGTATGTAGGAGGATTTTATCAGTGTTGCCATACAAGATATTTGCAAATTTGTAGAATATATTGGATATATCTCAACTTTTAGGATCTATGATATTAAAAATATATTATGGAGCACTCAAGACAGGAATTTGAAAAGCTGGTGGACAGAAAAAGCGCGTCCTAGACATGCTCAAGTCATCACTGAAACATCTTAAAATTGACAGGCTTTTGGGAGAGCCTTGCTCAGGATAGAACAGCATGGAGTTACAGCCTTAGAACAGGAGCACTAGCAGCGGAAGAGACCAGGCAAGATACGGCAAGACAGAAGCGGGCACATAGAAAAAAAAAAAATTTTCAACGTCCCATAGACACTCTCTACAGTTATCATTTCTGTAGTAGATTGTTTTGTGCTCACATTGGACTTGTTAATCATTTCAAAACACACTTATTAACTTTATTATTTTTTATTACTTATTGTTATTATTATTATGGTTGAATTTTTGGTCATAGTCGATTACGACGGACGAACATCATATGTGCATCAAGAATTTATTTTTTTAATTTTTAATGCGTATTTCACCCAATTTTCAACTTCACAACTCTCGCACATTTCATATCACACATATATTTTTTTAAAACTACAATTATATGTATTATTCATTTCTTTATTTATATGTAAAAAATTATTTAAAATTTAATGTTAAAATTTTTTAATTGCGTTTTCCAAACACTCACCAACATTAATGAAAATTGTCAAAAAAAAAGAAGTCATGCCCAGAGGGAAAATTGTTTAATTGTAATTCGGTTAATTGATTTTAGGTTTGTGTTTTCAATGTACAGAAATATGACAACATTCATGCGCAGACAGTTTATACTGTCCATTTAATTTTAACAATTTCTGCCTTCAGTTTATAACCACCTAGCAATATCCTTACTGTTTGTAGATGCAGAAGCAAGTACTGTATTGGTTGGTCAAGTGGACTTTCTCAAAGCTCCCACAATGGCTTTTGTTAGATTAGCAGAAGGACAATTTCTAGAAAATCTGACAGAGGTGCCTTTGCCTGTAAGGTAATGTCATGATTTGCTAGTGTTTATCTGTAAATATAACAGAGCAAAACATCTTTTAACGTTATATTGTAATACTGAACACGTAAAGTCCAGTATTGTCCAGGTCATGCCGGGGTCATGGGAAACGAAAGAGCCGATGTGTTTGCTGGTAAAGCCTTGGTGAATGGCACAGAGATAAGAAAACACAGGATTGAATTGATTAGAGCAGTCATGGATACCCTACGAGAAGACGAGGAGGAAATCGAACGAGACAATGTACATTTTCAGAGAATTGTAGAAATGGGAATGACTAGAGGCGATGAGAGAAAGTCCTCCCTCTCTGAAAAGATCAGAAGAACGTGTAATCAACAACCAACTGACTGTATTTATAAAATAAAGTATAATTTAGCGTAAAAGATGTTCATCAAAATATACTACAGGCTTTCTCTATGTTAGTGGCCACTTTACTGCAGCACATTTTCAGATATAAATTGTGCAATACCTGAGTGATAATATTGTGTCATGGATGATTATATTCAATATTGCTGATGACACATGTCTGAATTGCTGAAAGGGAATAAACCATTCATCTGCAGAATGTCTCAAGATTCCAAGAAAGTCATGGAAATCTCCTACAGAGTAGAAAACCATTCAGCTTATAGCATTGCACGTTAGTCATGATATCAAACATTTGGTGTAATTTGTCTTAGTGGTGTACTTTGATAAACTATTTTTTGTTCATCTGATGTTGGTCAGACTGAATTAGTCATCTGGGTTGTATAAAAGTTCTGGAAAATCTCCACATTAAAAGTTATACCAGGAGAAATACTGCTACGTAATTAGAATTGAAAGGTCACTTCATGGTATACTATAATCAATATAAGGTAACTGCGTGAAATGTAAGTACATCATGGTATACTGAACTAGCATGATAAAACCTTACACTATCGTAGCATTTTCAACCAACCATCCAACCGACCAACCCACCTACCATTTTCAAGTTTAATCCTGTTAATTAAAGAGGTTATTAAAATTATTTTTATATGTATGTGATGAAAAGAAAAGAAATTAATCAAGAATTAACATGTAAAATATTAACATTCAGAGAATTAATTAATTCAATGTGATATTTAAGTTTGTGCATAGCTACAAATGTTATTTCTCTTATATTTAGGTTCCTATTCATCTTACTGGGTCCAGAGAAAGGTGGCATGGATTACCATGAAGTAGGCAGATCACTATCTACTCTCATGTCAAATCAGGTTGGTAATTTAGTAGTGAAAAACAAAAATCACTACAGCCAAAAAATGCTGGGTTGATGGTTATGTCCTGAAAAGGATGTGTTACCAATTAAAAAAAAATGTAGCTATCAGAATCACATTTCTCTAAGTAAACAGACAGATAAGTTAAGTACTAAGCATATTAAATTCTTATGTCGTTGTCACCAGTACACGTTTCGAGATAAGCTTTCTTGCTGTGCTCAAAGTCTTTGATGATGGCTTTCTATGAATATGTTCAATGGGATTCCCTAATGTATACACAGAAGAGATTTCCATATCACATAGTTACTGTAATTCCTGATTGTTGTTTCTTGTGATTGTAGTAATTTCACATTGTCTGATGCTTGTTTGCCTCTTGAAGTTTCCTTGTCACTTGTGTCTTTCTCAGAGCTGCTTTTTTTCAACTCTTTCTTCTAGAATAATTTTCATTCTCAAATGTTGTACATTGTTGCATTACTCTTTCAACGTGTGATAGTATAAAGTGGTTTAAATTCAATTATATCAATTAAAGATAATACTTGTTGTCATAGTGCAACAATTTGTATGATGATAAAACAAAAATGGATAAACAGCTATTTTTATACCAATTCTGTGTTACCAATGTCAAACATGGCTTTCGACAAAGCTACTAGTGAAAAGATCACAACATGTGAAATGAGATATTTGAGGAAAGCTATAAATGTCACTAAAAGAGACAGACAGAGAAATGAAGTTATCAGGAAAGAAATAAAAACCATCTCATGTCAATACTGCATCAAGAGACAGCAAAGCAGGTGGTTTAGCCACCTCATGAGAATGGAACCTTATAACCAGACATTTGGGTATATAACAGCAGAAGATCATGTTACAAGGCACAAGGAAGATGAAGAATTAGATCCGTGAAGACAATGATGAAACTTTAAAGAGACACGGGCCGACCAATGCCAATGTGACCCAAATAGCCAAGGACAGACAACTCCAACTTCTCCCCCATGACACTTGACAACACATGTGGAATTGACAATAAATAGAAAAATTGACTTATTTTTAATTTATTTTCTTCATTGTGTCTGAGCAGCAATTTCACGAAGTGGCTTACAAAGCTGAATCACGAGATGACCTGCTCAGAGCCATCAATAATTTTTTAGATGATTCCATTGTGCTTCCCCCTGGAGACTGGGATCACCGCACTCTGCTTCCCATCACACACATGGCCCGCAAACGTGCGCTTCTACGAAAGCAGAAAAAGCAACAGTTTGAGGAAGAAGGTAATTCATTATAATTACTATCTTGTACTTTTACTTTACTGGATGTTTGCAGAAGTTAATTCAATTTATATTCTGGTTAGTCTATTTACACCAGTTTGGGCTTTTGTGTTTTATATGTCTTATTGTTTTCTTCATTATTCTTCTGCTGCCATGAAACCATAGAATTAGTAGAATGAATTTTATGATTTATTTGAAAGCATCTTGTTATAAAATCTTTTAAATATTGGCTTGGAAGAATCCAAGTCAAACAAACTAATAAGAGAAGACACCAAACAGGAATATGTTTCTACATCAAGAAGATGAGAATGATGGACTTATATCAGAGAAGTACTTTGAATGAATAAAAACAGATGCCACTACAAGTATTAAAATGAGTACCAGATAACAAAAGAAAACGAGGAGACCATGAGAAACTCTTTGCAGAACAACCATCATAAAACATATGACTATGGGTATCAATAACAATATGCAAGAATTACACACAGTAGCATAACACAGCTTAAACTGGTTTCTGCTCTATGCACAGTATTTGAAGGAACATAGATAGATCTTCTTATCTAGTATTTCTTTGATTTCAGAGTTAATTAATATTTAGCAGTGAAGGGATAGTTAACAAAAAACTTGTTACCTCAGACATAGCAGCTTAAGAACTTGGCATACTTTTTACATCAGACAAATATATAGTCAAAAAAAATAACAGATAACAATTTTACAATTTAATTTTAAGTTAAGTACAATACTTTTAACAAAAATTAATTTAATAAAATGAACAGTTTTAATGCAATATAATAAACAGAAAATTGAAGATACTTTAAAATCAATGAAATCAAAGATGGAAGTTAACACAATTCAATTTTAAGTTACTTTGAAGGTGACAGTTCTGAAGAATGAAGTCCCAATTGAAAGTTAACAAAGCCTATGATTAAAGTTACTTAAGTTATCACAGTAAAAAAATTAAAGTTTAATTAAAAAAAACAATCTAAGATGAAAGTTATGAAATGTTGATGAATTTTGAGATGAAACATCTATTATCACTGAAGACGGACGTGTTGGGCCATTGGTGCAAATAAAACGGCGACAGAGTGCATTTCAATTCTCTGGATAAAACCCTGCTGAAAATCTAGTAGGACAATGGTCCTGCTACAAGACAGAACCAGCGGGAGTTTGAGAATGAATGCTGAAGAAGAAGAAACAGCTATTGACTAAGTTCATTTATGAAGATCCTAATATAGAAATCAACAATCGAACATGTTGAACTAACTAGACAGAGCTACAAACAAGGGTGTGCAGAACTTAATGTTATGATAACAGCAATATTTAGTTGATAGATATTTTACAGGTATTCAACAACACCAGTTGACAGATATTTGATTGATCTGTGTCTTTCATTGGTAACACAAAGTACTGGTATATGCAAAAGTGACGAATGAAAAAAAATTAATCATTCATATCAGCCAAGATGAAAAGCACAGTGAACAGTCCCCATGTTTTAAGTAGACACTGGTCTGGAACATGTATACAATGAAGATATTCATATATTTTTCTGCTGCATTGTGAATACTTTTTTTTAGTTAAAATTATATATATATATCTGTGGGTGGGTAGGTAATGTATGTATATGCTTAACTGTTATGTTATGAGCACATATGAGTATGTTTGATGCTGTGATGTCTCTTCATAAATCAATAACCAATAAATAATGGTAGTAACTGATTATATCTTTTAATAAATCTATTGATATACTTTTTGAACACAAAGATGATGTTGAATACTCTACATTTGTTCTGTTGTGTCTTCAAAAGTATTACTTGAATGTTGTTTTTATTGTAAACTCTTGTCTATTATATATCTATAGTGAAGTCTCTGATTCAACTTTTCCATCTCAGGAAGATAACTTAAAGTTTTGTTAGAAGTTTTTATTCCTGACCGTACACATTATCAGGTATTGTTTCTCTCTTTCCCCCCAAATCTGTCTTGATGTTTGGGTGTCTGGAAGTTGTACTATGATCAACTTTTTTCATCCTGGCTTATGTTCGCTCTAAACCTTAGTCCCTCAGAGACAGTCTAATATTATCCACCTATCTGGCTCTTGGTATTCCCGGATGTCTGGATTCCTGGCTATTTGATTCCTATCTCTATCATAGTATTAAAATATTTTGTCATGTGACATATTCTTTCCGGAATGTAGTCTTCCTTATGAATCTCCTAAAATCCCTGTGGTCTCTGAGAAGTTGTTCCACTTCCTCTAGCAATATGTGTATGCATTCCTGAATGTCTCTTGTCCAGCACCTTGGTCGAATTTTGCCTCTACTGCCTTCTATTTCCCCCTCAAACAACACATTTTCCATGCCATCTGGGTACTGCACACGGCTGAAAAAATCAAATTTCCTTCTTACTATGGTGTTTAAAAGCCAGCCTTCTTGGACATTGATGTTGTTTAGAATATCTTGGTTGGTCTTCCTTGCTGTCTGGTGGTATTCCCAGGACTCTTCTATAACACTTAATTTTGAAAACCTCTATTCTCTTGGTTGTAGTTGTATTTATTGCCCATGCATTAAAACCTTTACCAGTGTTAATTGAAACTGTTCTTTTTGGGTTTGTACTGGATGAGATTTTATGCTTTTGACATAACATCTTATAGAAAATCATATTTTTTCCATTTACTGCAACCAATACCTTCAGGGTTATCATTTCCAAGACTTGAATCTGACTGTCATAAAACTGTTTCTAAATATATATGTATTACTATTTCTTGTATTTATTCATTCAGCATGATTCAACCATGTGAGACTGTGTATTATCATTTTTTTTACATTTTTCAGGTTTTCTTTTCTATCTTCTATAAGTATGTCTTTTTGTTTGTTGACACTTGATATAAATGTATTTGTTATTACATGACAGATCATTGTATTTCTTGAGTAAGTCTTATGTTTCTTATGAGGTTGTACCCCTCAGATGTTGCTGTATGCTAGAAAAATAGTGCTTTTCTTCAAATTAATGTCGGTACAGTAGAGTGTACCAGAAAATAGTATTTATTTGTCTAGTTAATGTTGGTACAGCAAATTGTACCAGAATATAGGGTAGCACAGGGCAAGACGGCACACTTTTAACGTTTTAGGTATTCGAGAAACTAGACTCAACTATGAGAGACGAAACTATTATCAGTGTATAGCTTATCCATCCATCTTACATTAGTGAGGGTATTGATAACATACAGCTGCGTGTAGACAATAGAATGATATTTTTTGCTAATAAGTACAAATTACTCATCGTGCCCCATTTTATGGGACAAGATCATGCTGGGACAAAGGTGATACAAGCCATTATAAAATTGAGAGAGATTGCCAATGCAATAGATCAAGCAAAACGGCAGTGTGTAAATGTGTGTTAAAAATAGATAGAATGAATAGATAAACCTAGTTTTGTAACTTTAATCTGAAAAAAAAAAAAAGTTTGAATGAAAAATAGTTTCTAAGTTCCATTTTAAAGTTAATAATGTCTATGTAAAGTTGGATGATAGTTATATCCATATATATTAGTCTTTCCCAGCTTTAGATTGACATTGGGTTCTTCATGACATTAACATTTTTTCCATACATTTTGAATTGTCACCTTGCCCTAATAAACGTGCACCATCTTACCTCAAATCAAGTTTTAGCAACTATCATAAATTCCAATGAAAAAAAAGTAGCCTGACAAGATATAATGTGCTTAAGAACTTAATAACACAACATATATTTTAGTTTAAACATTTTAAAACAAAAAATCACAATATTAATAATAGCAGCAGGCAGAGTGAGAGAGGTTGCAAAAAAAAAAAAGATTTAAAAAAAAAATAGACAGAACATAGTAAAAAATATGATTTGCATTGTTGAAAATTGACTTGTCCTTGACCTATCAAACTTCATTGTGTTACAGATTGAAATGTTGCCACCTGATCTAGTCACACGTGCTACCTGAAAAACCCATATATTAAAAAAATACAACTGTGCCGCCTTACCCTGTGCACCGTCTTGTCCCCGGCTACCCTAGTGCTTACATGACCATTTAATGTTGGTACAGCAAATTGTACCAGGAAATAATGCATATGTGGTCAGTAATTTGGTATAGCAAATTGTACCAGGAAATAATGCTTTTCTGACCATAAATGTTGGTACAGCAGATTGTACCAGAATATAATGCTTGTAGGACCATTTAATGTTGGTACAGCAAATTGTACCAGAAAATAATGCTTATCTGACCATTTAATATTGGTACAGCAAATTGTACCAGAAAATAATGCTTATCTGACCATTTAATTTTGGTACAGCAAATTGTACCAGAAAATAATGCTTATCTGACCATTTAATTTTGGTACAGCAAATTGTACCAGAAAATAATGCTTATCTGACCATTTAATTTTGGTACAGCAAATTGAATCTGACCATTTAATTTTGGTACAGCAAATTGTACCAGAAAATAATGCTTATCTGAAAATTTAGCACTGATACTGAAAAATATGTACTGGTAACTAGTGCAAACCAGTTGAGCAAATGTTTCTACAACAAATGTACTGGAAAAGATAGTATTTATCTGACCAGTTCAGTTGATACAGAAAATATTACTAACATTTTTTGCTTATTGTTTGTGTTTGTTTATTCTGATCCCCAGGAATTTAATAAGTTGCTAGTTATTAATGTTCATGTGAATTGGGAGAATGATTTTCGAGCTTAAATACCAATATCTGAAATGATTAAATTATTTATTAAATTAACATATTTGCTGTGCCTGGAGGCAAAGTCCCCTATTCTGAAAGGGTCTTTGTCACACGACATATTTCACACTTTATGTAGGTCCCTGAACACTGAGCCCTTTTTGTCAGTATGTTCTACAAGGACTATCATCTTATCTGCTTGGATTCATGTTGCTTGCTTGTTACTTTACATATCATGTGACAGATCTCCAACACATCTATAAATCACTACCAGTGTATCGACTCTCACTGAGGAGGGGGTCTATAATTCATTTGCATCTCTCAGATACCGAACCTTTTATTTATAGAAGACAACATTTGTATTCTGAAAAGGAGAACACATCTCAGTAGATGTCTCATTAGTCTGCTGGGATCTGCTGCATGAATTAATCTCATAATCCATGATGTCTCATTGGTCTGCTGGGATCTGCTGTATGAATTAATCTCATAATCCATGATGTCTCATTGGTCTGCTGGGATCTGCTGCATTAATTAATCTCATAATCCATGATGTCTCATTGGTCTGCTGGGATCTGCTGCATGAATTAATCTCATAATCCATGATGTCTCATTGGTCTGCTGGGATCTGCTGCATGAATTAATCTCATAATCCATGATGTCTATTGGTCTGCTGGGATCTGCTGCATGAATTAATCTCATAATCCATGATGTCTCATTAGTCTGCTGGGAAATGTTTATCTGCTATGTGAATCAATTTCATAATCCCAGTGAAAGCATAAATAGTTCACTTTTAATTCACTTTATACCTAATTCTGAATAAGTTAGCTTAAAGATAACATATCTCAGGAGGCAGGGACACATCTCATGTGTCTACCCTGTGTTGTTGCTCAACTACTTAGTGAATAAATCTCATATTTTTAATATTCTTAGTCAAAACTTCATCATTTCACCTCTTCTTTACAGTCATTTTCCTGGTCTCCACTGTCTCTTCTTGTATATAAGGCAATTCCTGTGTATCAACTGTGAGAGAAAGCCCAGGACACCATTTTCACTGATATACTCTTTCTTTGGGAGATTAGTTTTGAATAAGAAAGTACACAGTGGATAATGTACTCAGCGATTTATTTTCTGGGAGATTATTTTTGAATAATGAAAATAAAGAAAATAATTCTTATCTGAAAAGTGAATGTTGGTTGAAAAAATATACTAGAAAATAATGCTAATTTAAAAAGTGAATGTTGGTATATCAAATTGTACATAGAAAATAATATTTATCTCACGAAGAAGTAATTTTTCTCAAATGATATCAGTCACTGTTTGAAGACAACCTCCACCTCTTATCCCGTATCTTGAACATTATGATAGTGACATAGTAGTGTTAATTTACTTAGTGTTAATTTACAATACAAATACTACAAAACACTGAGCCCTCCAAGCTTATATCATATGAAATGTCTTTGACAAGATCTCTGGTCTCTTTGTTTAATATAACTTAGAAGCTTGAAGGAGTTATGGAAAACATCAAAAGACAGCAGACAGAATTTGAACACGGTCAGTCCTCTGTGGTGCGATTAAGTGCCAGCTGAATGGACCTGGTTCAGATTATAACTTCTGTCTTCTGATTGTCTCATGTTTGAGTTTTGAAAGTGTGATACCAACTACTAATGTCATCAGTGACGATGATAAGTTTATATTGCTAACCAATTTTCTGTTAAGTTATTGACACTTAATTAAGATCCCTGATATTTATATTAGAAAAGTGCAATTTATTATACATTTAAGCCATTGATTTTCTAGCATATGGATGTAATACCTTGCCAGATTGGTTGCTAAACTTAGAGCTAGTCACAATAATTTAATAAAGACATTCATTATAGACACCACCATCACACACACACCACCCCACCCCCCCTCATGTCAAGCACAATATATACATGTTTTTCTCTTTTATTTCCTACAGAATATATTCATGGATCATTAACTATGCCATTAGTAAATTTTAGGAAAATAATCTCCGTACTTGAGGGAGAAGGAGAAGACACACAGTATACACACAAAAATATGTGAACTAACAGGAATTAGAAAGCAGTTATCAGATAGTGGTTTGAAAGCAAAGGACGGTAAAATAATAATGGACAAAGAGAAAATAAACAGATGGTCAGAGTATATACAAGAATTATGTGATGACAGCAGCAGAACAGAAACAAACACATGACCAATGTAAGGGACCATCAATATTAAAAGCAGAAGTAGAGGATGCAATGTAGCGTATGAAAAATAATCCCAGGGGCCAGATAATATCACCACTTAAGAAATTAAAGTTGTTGGTGAATTAGATATAGAAGTGATAACAACATTTCTGAATGACATCTACAACACTGCATATATACATGAAGATCTCTGGAAATATATCTTCTTTTATCTACCAAAGCAACCTGTGCCATAGATTATGGAGAACATTGCATAATTAGTTTATGAAATTATGATACAAATTGTAATCAAAAGAATAAGAAATAAAATCAAACCAGAAATTGGAGATGAGCAATGTGGATTTGTAGAAGGCAGTGGCAGAAACAACACCATATAGATCTTGAGAACATTAATAGAAAGAATAATGGAAGTAAACAGAGATCTGTATTTGTGCTGTATTGATTATAATAAAAATAACGATCAAGCAAATTCAATATTTTGGATATACATTAAAATACAAGACATCTTGTTGAAGACCTTACTTGAGGGTAAAGTCATAGGAAGGCGAGCAAAAGGTGGGCAGAGATATAAGTGGGAGAGTAACATCACAAGATGGACAGGTTATGGTCTAGCAGATTGCAGCACCAAAACAAGAGACAGGGTATGTTTGAGGTCTATTACAACCAACCTTCATTGCGGAGATGACACTGGATGGTTTAATGATTATACTGACATTTGATAAGGTGAAACAGGAAGAAATAATTAGAATATTAGAGAATTTAAACATTGTTGGTAAAGATCTGAGCATAATATGGAATATATATTGGCAACAAAGAGCAGCAATAAGAATCAATAACCTAATGGGAGCTTTTTAACACATCAAACAGAGCTACTTACCTGCATTAGAAAGAGACAGTCCACATTTTTGGATCCGTCATGAGAAGAGGAAAGATAGATCACATTGTAATAACTGGCAAGTTGAGGAGCAAGAGGGGTAGGGGAAGACCAATAGAGAATATGCTTGGCAACCTAGCATTGTGGCATGGGAGGACATTGGTATGAGAATTTATTGACAGCACACAAAATAGAAGGCTGTGGAAAGACATGATAACCAACACCAAATGGCTTGGACCATATGAGTGTCTGTACAGAATGTGGGTATATAATTTGTGATCAAAATACAAAATTTATGAGTGATTTACAAAATGAGAATGGAAACAAGAGACAGATGAAGACTAACAATTATGTAAATTAAAGCATTTACCAACGTTCTGAGACATCACAATATTACAGAATACTACGCGACCAAATGAGCATAGCCAGATAAACCGATCGTTGTTTCTTCTACAGCGTTCATTCTCAAACTCCCACTGGATATCTCTTGTAACTGGACAATCGTCCTACTAGATTTCCAGCAGGATGTAGTCCAGAGAATGAAAATGTGTTGTGTCGCCATTGTATTTGCGCCATTGGCCCGACACATCCATCTTTGGCAAGATCGTTGTTTAATCCTGCGACTCCTAACAGCTAAAAAGAGAGAAAAGGCAAGAGATAGATGGATAATTTAGGACTGAAATACAAAATGAGCTTTCTTAAAGTTGACAGGCAATAAACTACTATAAACAAAGCAGCCGCAACATCAGCAAATTTTTTTTATATACAAAACATAAAGAGTAAATCATTTCCACCAAAACAATCTTTAACTGTGCTTTTGTCAGAAAGGCTATGGGCTATGAAAAGCTATAGTTGAAGAGATCATTTCATCATCATCAGAAGGTCTTCATCAAGAAAAGTTCACAAGATACATAAGATGCAAAATATTTAATTTCACCAAATAAAATGTTTAGTAAAGAGTTTGATAGAGGTAAATGCAAATAAAGTAAATAGGTTACTATATCAATATAAAATAATAAAATATAGAAAATAACAATAAATAAAAGGAACAAACACAACAGTCAAATTGTCAACCATAATTTGTATGGTTACTGCGGCACTTCCTTTTTGTCGGTCATCCTCTGATATTTTGGTTATTTATAAAGAGTTTGATACTTTTGTATAAATATTCAAAAGAAAATGAGTATCAACACTTCTAGCTCCAGATACATTTATGCTAATTAATTAAAATATTACATTTATTGTTCTTTGTTTTGTTTTACTAACTTTAATCTTGTGAAATACTCAAATATCTTCAATGTACTTATATGTTTATATTCTGTAACCAATCCCCTGTTCAATGATACACTACACATGCATTATTTATCAATATTAAGTGATACAATAAAAAACAAGACTAGAACGACTAAACTCAAGAAAGAGTTAACGCTCGGGAAGTGTCACACTTATTGTAAATATTCTCTCAGCAGTCATGTTCAGTATTCTAACTACCACCCTTCTCTGTCACAGATTTTCTAGTCAGTAACCTGAAAGAATTTTATGCATAGAGTTTACATGTGTTTGTCTTCATCGTGATATAATAAACAGTTCATTCGCCAATACCGTCTGTGTTAGGCAGAATTTTGCTAGATAGACCAGTGTTCAATGTTACTTAAGGCAGTACAAATTAGAGTAGTCTTACAATTGACACCTACCAATTAGCTTACAGTTGAAAAAGCTTAACATTGACACCTACAAATGAACTTGAAAATGACATGTACAAATAAATTATATGAGATGTACTAATCATCTTACAATTGACACCTACTAATGAGCTTGCTAATGCAATGTACCAATAAGATTACAATTGACACCTAATAATGAGATTACAGTTGACACATACCAATGAAATGAGTATATTACAATTAACACCTATTAATGAGCTTACACTTGACACCTGCAAATGTGGATACAATTGACACCTGCAAACAAGTTTAAAATTGACACCTACAAATGGGATTCATAGATTGCAATTGACACATACTAATGAGATTACAAGTGACACATACCAATGAGATGAATATATTATAATTAACACCTACCAGTGAGATTATAATTGACATCTACCAGTAAGATTACAATAGACACATACTAATGAAATTATAATTGACACCTACTAATGAGATTACAATTGACATGTATTAATGAGATTACAATTACCATCTACCAATGAGATGAGTAGATTACATTTGACACTTACCAATGGTATTAGTAAATTACAATTGATATCTGCCAATGAGCTTGCATTTGACAGCTACCAATGAGATTTCAATTCACAGCTACCAATGAGATTTCAATTCACAGCTACCAATGAGATTTCAATTCACAGCTACCAATGAGATTTCAATTCACAGCTACCAATGAGATTTCAATTCACAGCTACCAATGAGTTTACAATTGACATTAACAATGTTATTTATTTGTTTTGTTGAAGTCATAGCTATGATTAAATAACCATAAACTTTAAAATCGTATATGCTAGTGTGCCCCTAACATTTTTTTGATTAAATAAAACCACAGCATCTAAAAAACATTATTATTCCATACATTTCTGAAAAAGGTATAATCTGAACATGTAAGATGAGTAGATTACACTTGACACATAGCAATGGTATTAGTAAATTACAATTCACATCTGCCATTGAGCTTCCAAAAAAAAGGCACTTACTATATTGGTAAGGAGATTATGAATGCACTCAGTTTTTCTAACCCTCTCAAATCATCAAGTTGCGCCCCCTGTGTGGTAAACGCTCTATGTTGGGAATCACTGACATACAAATGTTATAGATTTTATCTTTCTGTATTTTGATTTCTTGTTGTGATCTGTATGTTGCCCAATGTATGACAGAGAATGAAATGGGTGTAAAGAATAGTAACACTGCAAGCTGCCATGCATGTCATAAGAAGCATGTAAATAGTTGGGCATGGGATTGACTATCCCAGCACAATTGATATCCATTGTGATGAAATCTGCTGAAGATCTATACCAGAACTGCTGGGAGAGAGTCAACCATCATGCTTCCAGATTGCAAGTCATGGCAAAGTACAATCTTTACTTTTAAATAAAAAGAAAGAAAAGACTGTCCAGCTTGTGGCATGGCACCATACAACCATATTAAGTAAAACAGTCATACAAGATATGCAAAAGATCTAGAAAACCTCTCTATTTATAATTATTACCAGAGAAACACCAATCTAAAGCTGAAAGTAAAACTTTACTGCCTGACATAGGAAACACCAATCTAAAGCTGAAAGTAAAACTTTACTGCATGACATAGGAAACACCAATCTAAAGCTGAAAGTAAAATTTTATTGCCTGACATAGGAAACAACAATCTAAAGCTGAAAGTAAAATTTTATTGCCTGACATAGGAAACACCAATCTAAAGCTGAAAGTAAAACTTAACTGCATGACATAGGAAACACCAATCTAAAGCTGAAAGTAAAATTTTACTTCATGACATAGGAAACACCAATCTAAAGCTGAAAGTAAAACTTTACTGCATGACATAGGAAACATCAATCTAAAGCTGAAAGTAAAACTTTATTGCCCGACATAGGAAACACCAATCTAAAGCTGAAAGTAAAATTTTATGGCCTGACATAGGAAACACCAATCTAAAGCTGAAAGTAAAACTTTACTGCATGACATAGGAAACACCAATCTAAAGCAGAAAGTAAAACTACCGGTACTACTTGTCATAGGGAACAAAAGTGACAAACTCATAATTCAAACCTCAGGGTTCAGTCATCATCATCTATATGTTTCTAAAGAGCTTTCACATACTTGTCTAGCATTTCTTTGACCATTATAATCATGTACACATTCAGCAAATCAAATATAAACAATACAATCAGATTTGAATGTGCTATGTATGTGGCTAACAAATTGTTTACTATCTGAAATTTTAAATACCCTCTCATATTTTCCATACTAATAGAGATGCCAAAACATCCATTGCCAGAAAATCAATGGTGTATCTGTATTGCCTATTGCCTTTACTGACTGTATTTCTGTTTTAATTCTGAAACTGGTTGTCTCAAATCTAAATTCTGAAACTACCAGTTCAGAGAAAACAACGGCAGAGGAGAAAAAGTGGTATGCTATCTAAACAAATAGCAGTGTCTCAGTTGCCTTTATTGTTGTGATTGATTAGTTTTGAATCTAGCTTAACTTTCTTGAAATTGGAGTAGTTTTACTTTTAGAAGATGGTAGCAAGCAGGTTTTTGTTGTTTAATTATTGTGATAATTTTGTTCACTGGCCTCTTTATAAAGCAACCCCTAAAGCATGCCATTTTTTAAAAATTTCATTAAGTTGCAGATCTATTTTTTTGCAGACCATTTTTTTTATATACTTCCTAGAGTGGTATTTTAAAATGTGATTTAATTGGTAAAATAGAATGTGAAAATTTAACATGCACATTGTAGAAATTATTTCTTTAAGCAATATATATATATATATATATAGTGTATGTTCGCTGTATATGTTATTATAACTTTATTTTATTAGTTCTTTTGTTGTCATGGTGTATATTAGTTTCCTATGATTGTACACCAAAGTGTTGAAGAAAGAGGGACAGTGATGTGCCACTGAAAGCTACTGTCTGACTTGTTTGATTCAGAAACTTGGATTGATGACACATTTACACAATTAAATATGATATAGGCTACATAGGACTGGTCACATATATGGTATGGAGTCATGGGTACTATCAGTGTGTATATCCTTTGACATGTGATAAAGAGACTGAGTTCAAATGTGTCTGGAGTAATGTGATGTCAGTTCATAAACAATAATAACAAAAACCTATCTATTCAAATACACACCACCCAGGTATCAATTGCAACGAAACACGAGACATGGAAATTTATAACATCCGCCCTATGTGCCGTCTTTGGCCCCTAGAGGAATAACTAACTAAGTAACCCATGTATTGATTGGGTCTGAAATGGGAGTAAAGAATAGTGACAGTTTTACTTGCCATGCATGTTGTAAGAGTTGATTAAGGGGATTTGGCAGGTGGTGTTGACTGTATCATCACATAAAAAGTCAAAGTTATCCAGGGGCCATGCTGAAGTCGGATGTCGAGCCAAAAGTGCAGATATCGCAGCCAAACTGTAAACCTTGACACAACGTATTGTATTCTCTGGACTACATCCTTTTAATCTTCAGAAATCTGGGAATTAAACACACTTGTAGATATTTTACTTACTTTTTTCACTGGTATCATTCATGGGATCATCATTTGACAGTTTAGCTCCCAGTACACACAGATTGAAACAATGTTTTTACCTGCTACTTTATGGCGTTAAATAAAGTCACTTCAGATGGCGTCTAGTAAAAATGATCTGTTGTTTACCATCAGCATGTCAATAATATAATGTTAGATAAGCCGCATGTGTTGTATAGTTTTGTAGTAGATAAATAATATTGTAAGCAAATTGGATCCGTTTTCTATATAACGTGAAGTTCACTGATCACAAACAAGATCTTGCTCCATTCTCATCAAAACGTCTTTGTTTCAGATCTTATCCCGCCTTTTAATATATAAAAAATTTATCGTAGGTAGCTTACAAATATTTGTAACCTGTGATCTGTTAGCTTTGTCACCATTGATGTCTATGATTCATTGATTATAAGCTGATGTCATTGAACTCTAGACAAACCCATAGGTACTCAAGTCTGAGCAGATATCAAAGAATATATACACTGATGATTTCTGTGCCTCGCTTGTTGAGCACATTCCTCATTCTGCTTCTCAGATGCCAATTCCTGATCATGCCACACTGAATACCAAATTCTCCCAATCATATGTTATATGGATCATCTATATTGGTGTGTCTGAACCATATAAAAAAAACACTATTTATGTTTGTATTGACAAGCCTCAGTTTTTTTTACCAAATGTTATATGTTTTTACCACCCATGTTGTCTTATTCTTAAGAAATGTTAAAACGACTCTGATCTTAGTTATTCTTGATTGGATATCTTGCACTGCGTCTCATTTAAAAAAATTAAATCCTAGCAAGGCACGTGAAAAGGTCCTCTTCCTCAACCGGCACTCCTTCAATCTCTGTATTTATTACATGTTATTATTTCTCGCTATGTGTATAAAATAAATTGAGCATCAAAATCATCATCACGTGACATTCTTTCCAGAATATTGCATGTTTTTGCAATTGATATGCTGAACACGTCTCTTTCTTGTGCCAATCTACATGTCTGCTCCAATATCTTCATGCAATCTTTGATGTCATCTAATTTCATCCATCTCCTTCTAGGTCTACCTCTTCTTCTACTTCCTGGAATTCTGCCCTCTTAATATGCATCTTTACATCCCATTGTGTATTTTTATATGTCCGAAATATTTCAGTTTTCTATGTGAAATTGTATTCTCAGCCATCCTTCCTCTATATTCAGCATATTCAAAACCTCACTATACCTTATCTTTTATGTCCAGGAAATTCGTAATATTTCTCTATAACACTTCAGTTCGAAAACTAATAATTTTTGCAGTTGTTCTATTTATTGTCTAAGTCTCACTGCTGTAAGTTGTAACTGGAAAAATGTATGATTTAAGAAGTATAACTTTTATCTTTTTATAACAGTTTTTCAATATATTGTTCACTTATTTTAATTTCATTTTCAATGTCTCTAATATTTTCCTAATTTCCATAGTAAAATCACCTAAGCTGTTTGTATTTACACCCAGATAGTAAAACTTGTCGACATTTTTCAGTTCCATGTTATGTATTTTAATTCTTGGTGTTACTTTGGTTTTATCTGTTGTCATTATCTTGGTTTTCTGTATGTATAATTGAAGGTTTTGTTCTTTGCTGCATACTTTTGTTTTAATGATCATCCTATCTAGCCCTTCTATGTGTTTAGTTAGAAGTACTGTATCATCTGCGTATCTTATCTCTGGTATTTCATATCCTCCTATATTTAGGGGATGGAATTTTGTGTGTTCTATGTTATTCCTTACTTTCCTCATGATGTTTTCAGCATATCTATTATAGTTTGGTGTCAAGTATAATGATAAGATGAATCCCTGTTTTACCCCGCTATTTAACGAAAACCTGTCTGAGATATCACCATTAACTCTCATAGCCGCTTGTTGATTATCATAGAGTGATTCAATATCTTAGTTGTCCCGTGAAGCCCATTTCTCTCATTATTTCCTATAGTTGCTGACGTTGTACACAATCAAATGCTTTGGAATAGTCAGTAAAACACGTATATAGATCTGTTTCGAATTTTCTACATTTTTTGATAATATTTCTCATATTTAGTAAATGATCTTTTGTGCCTCTGCCTAACTAAAATCCTGCTTGTACTTTGTTCACTTGGTTTCTAATTTTTTCTGCATTCTTTTCATAATTATTCTTAGTAAGATCTTGCTCACTGTGGGCGGGTGGGTGGTTGTGGGTGTGTGTGATATATATATATATATATATATATATATATATATATATATATATATTCCAGGTAGAATTTTAATTAAAATTAATTCAGTTTGTTGTTATACAGTATTTTTGGTCCATGATTAGGATAGAACGTGATGTGGTTGAGTGCAGACTTTATGTTGGTTCTTGTATATTTTGATTAATATTTTACCTCTTTATTATTTATTGTGAAAATTCTTCGAGAATATCATTTATTTTAGTATATAATTGTATTTAGCAAAGATATAGAGTACTAAAATACTATTACAAGAACTTGGTCTAGACCGACGTAATATTTCTATAATAACAAAAATTAGATGTAGGTCCTATGTAATATAAACATTAAAGAATAAACATAATTGAGAAAGTAAAAAATATTAAATAGGGAAATTTGTTATAAACATCTGTACTATAAAAGGATTCCATTGTATTAATATAGGCATGTTCTCTTCATAAGATTGTTTGTAGTTATATTTGCATCTGTTATTTTCATATAAATCACATGGATTGTATTGGAGAACCGCCGAAGACGGATGTGTTGGGCCATTGGCGCAAATAAAACGGCAACACAACGCATTTCCATTCTCTGGACTACATCCAACTGGAAATCTTGTAGGACCATTGTCCTGTTACAAGAGAAATCCAGGGGGAATTTGAGAATGAACGCTGAAGAAGTATTGGAGAAATAAAATGTCACCAAAGCAATCCAACAATCATATTATGAAAGACTATTCAGGAGGACTATTTAATGGTACGTGTGTAAATTAGAAAATTAGAACTGCATGCAGAAGGTCTGACAGTCTCATTGGTTGCCCAACAGACCAATCATGAAGCATTAGCAAACAAGATGAGATGTCTATATAATGAGACTTTTCTTTTGTGGAAGTCCACAGAATATACAATTTTATTAGTTATTCTCTCTGAGTAGGAGACTTCCTTCTTAAAGCATTGCTTACCACTGAGGGTTGGAGTCTTCTGGTTATGAGATACACTCTTGGAGAAACTTCTCAATTAATTAATGCAGGGCTCTTCAATTATATTTACTCGGGGGCCAAAATGTAGAAAATAGGGATCATCACGGGCAGAGGTTCGTTTTTTTATAAATTGATTTCACTGTTTTAGCAATGATCCGCGGGCCACTTACTAGGCCTCTGCAGGCCGGATTTGGCCCGCGGGCTGCCAATTGAATATCCCCGACATAATGGATACAAAAATTCTACCGCTTGTAATTCCTGAGTATCAGAATACAGAAAATTTTATTTAAGTAAGCCCTATGCAATTAGTGGCAAGTGTTCGGTCCGTTTCACTAGCCAAAGTGATATCAACAGAGTACTTACACTATATTTATTTAAAATGTATCATACGAATCAGAAGGTCCTAGTACCCATTTCCTGTTAGGTGACTGAAGTATTTACTGTACACAGAATTGAACACCATATGATTGCATGCACTCGGCTCAGTACCTCTGTGCTCTGAAAACTTACAGAATATTCATAATGTGTCACATTCAGTGTACTGCTCTCTGCAAAGACAAATTAAGCGCCTTAAGTAAACTTTTGTAAAGTTGTGCTAGCCACATTGGTATATAAATGGATATATCTTTTCTTGCTAAATTTTACTTATTAGTGAATTATCTTTCTTGTTAAATTGTATTTATAAATTTATTGTCTTTTCTTGCAAATTTTTTCTTATTAGTTGGTTGTCTTTTGTTGTTAAATTGTCTTTTTTAATGTATTGTCTTTTCTTGCTATAGTTTACTTTTTAATGGATTATCATTTCTTGTTTTATTGTATTTATTATTGGATTATCTTTTCTGTCTTATCTTACTTATAAGATCAGATTTTATAAAGATTTCTGATCAAATTTGCTTAATCCAACTTTAGAAATATGTAATGTCAGTGTTTTAAAAACTCTTAAAAATTAATTAAACTTTGAAAATCATATAATTTTCTGAAACTATTTCATTCATGACATTATTTCTCTTAAACTTCTATACTTCAGTAGCAGCAGGAACCATTTTACTAGACTTTTGTGAAATTTGTTGTAGGGCCTATAATTTTTATTGAGTAAGCTTTTATATTAAATATATTTATTAAAAAAAATTAAATTCTACAAATCATGTCTAGAAAATGGATATGGGTTGGACATATTCTAACGAAGGTTGATAGCTGTATTGCAAGACATGCACTGATATGGAGTCCATGGACAAAAACAAGATGGGGGAGAGCCTAGAACATGTTATAGAACAGTGATGATGAAAGTTCAGAAAGTTGTTCAAAAGTGTCAAAATTGATGCATCCATGATGTACTGACCACCAGTATGTATTGCAGACGTGTCAAGTCCGAGCCTTGTGTGCACCCTTCTGATTTTATGAAGAGAAAAATCTACAGGCAAAGTTGACTAGAGAAAATTCATCACTGGCCTGTGTTCTTACCAGAGTCTGAGGATTGATCGATATTTCTTCTGTGCTATGTGCCAATTCAAATTTATTTCATTGTATAAGTAAAATAAAATGGGAACTAGTTGCTTAACGATTATTTTTTTTTTTATACTGATTTCATATGTGTCATCTGGTATGATTTTTCTGTATTGATACAGATGTGGCCGTTTTTGGGCCATACAATGGGCCATACCACCCCAAAAGGTATTTTGTTTTAAAAAAAAGGTCATTTGTTGTTAAATTTCAGTAATTATTAATAATGTGGACGTTTAAAAAAATAAAAATACATAAATTGTCAGAAATATGAATTTGTAAATGAATAAATTGACAGCTATGTGCTCCTCTTAGGTGTTATTGTGTATCTGAAGTACTGCTTATTCTATTGGTTATTCTACTTTTATTCAGATGTTGCATCTATGTTGTGAAGTATGACTTGTTATTCATCTTCTATATGTTCATCCCACAGCTTTGCTGGAGAAGACAGAAAAGAATGACGTTCCAACAGATCCACTACAACGAACAGGATGTCTCTTTGGAGGAGTGATGAATGATATTCGTCGACGGTACCCCCATTACCTTAGTGACATCAAAGATGCTGCTAATCTCCAGAGCATTAAAACTTTGTTTTTCATCTTTTTCACCTGTCTCTCACCATGCATTGCTTTTGGAGGGTTGTTAAGTACGTTTTATATATATCATTTATGATCCTGTCATTACTTTCAGCTTTCGAAAGAATATTTTTGTATTTCAGCATAAGGTGTCCCTAAAATTGTGTACTTTTACCTATAATTTTACCTAAGTGGGAAAAACACCACACAGAAATCCAACATGGATGCAACATAGCCTACCAAATCTTAGGACATATGTCTCCTATTTAAAAAACAAACATGTGAACATGAACATCAAAGCTGCTCTATGTAAAACGAGCATCATACCATCACTATGTTACCAATGTCAAACGTGGACACTACAACAAAAGACAACAAAAACATGTTACAACAGAAATCACTTGTCTACGTAGAATTATCAGAGTAACAATAAGAGACAGAATCAGAAATTAAAACATCAGAAGACTAATAAACATAATGCCAATCATGGATTACAACAAAAGACAACAGATTAAGTGGTTCTCACGTGCTTCCAGACTACCATCATACATTGCCCCTCAAAAAGCATTACTATACAGACATGATGGATACAAGACCAGGGGCAGACCATACAAAAGATAGATCACAGAAATAAAAGAATCAATGAAAACAAACATATATGAAGTACACCAAAAGACTATCTCCAAAAAACGTTTCTGCCTTAGATGCTGCAAGATGTAAAGGAGGGGTGTCACGCGAAAAAAAATCTAACATTTTGCCAATACACAGAAGTATTTTGTTTATACAGAAATATAAAGAGGGTCGGTTTACTAGCAGCGTTGATAGTGAGCTCCACTCGCAAATCCTACTTGTCGAAAGCTCATTGTTTAAAGATCAATAGCCATACTTAACCTTTAGCAAGCCAGATTAAAAAATATGAAACGTCTCCCTGCCACCGGATTCTTTTTTGAAAATTTGCGTTATTGATGGTGACTGTTTTGAAAATGTGATAATTTTTTGGTTGTTAGAGATATTTAAATAATATTTGCACATATAAATAAAGAATTGAATTGTGCATATATTGGTGTAATTTATGTACGTGTGTGTGTGATACCAGACGTATGAGAAAGTGGTAAAGACGTTTTTCACAAAAAACATATATTTTATAACAAATAAAGAGGGAAAAAATAAGAAAAAAAAATAACTTACCTTACATATCGAATTCCTTGGCAACACTGTCAACTAAATCACGCAAATCTGTTGTATTTATGTTCTTTCACTGCGAAATTATCAAAATATAGCCGGGGGAACTGTATAAAACATGTAGATTTGCAGTAAAATCGTTCTTTGAGCTTAGGCCTAGAGTTATTTTTTCTGCCACTTCAAAATATTCGATATCAAACGTACAAGTCCCCAAACCAGCACGGCATTCTGTATATTCACTGCTGTGAAACTAAATAACCTAATAATCCATGATTCAAGCCACGATTCAATGTTATTTTATTCGAAATACGATGAAATAAAGGTCTGTAAAACCGATCCATCATCATGGCATCGTACCGGTGTACAGATGTGGTCAGATTAATTGCTCTTAAACTTTTACGAATAGCTAGCCATTCTTAAAAACGATCATGTCGGAAGTGGTGGATGTACCGGCTTCGATTGCGCATGTCCGCAGCTATGTGCACGGACTGTGGTACGTGTAAATCTCACGATAATCTCGCTGGGTGGGACGGCCCGCCATCAGCGCGCGCGGCCATTTTGTTTTTCGGCGGCTGGATATGATATCGGCTCGGTGAAGGTTAACCCGTAAGATCCTATACCACTGAAAAGCACTGTAGCATATAAAATACTGTTATTATAAGTCTAACCATATATATGGTTAGACTTTTAATAACAGTCTGAACCAGAAAATTAATGCTTGCTTGCGAGCAATCCCTTTACTGTTATCACAGTTGATCGGATGCTATTGACCAACATATTTATTACCCTGCAGCTGATTTAATTACATGGTGTTGAGGCTAGGGTCAGGGATTTTCGATCTGGACTTTGGTGAAGCGAAACAGCTGAAAATTCTTCTACATATTACAGGCGGGCGCAATAGTTAAATTTTTCAACTAACTATATTAATCTTGGCATTATTGCAAACAAAAAAATCTGCAAAATTAATTTTGGATTGCTGTTCATTGCTGTGCTTATTTCATACTTGTCAACAGTTGAGAATAAAAACGGTTCGAGAACTTGATAAAAACCTTACAGAGTTAGAAAAAAACTTACACAATATTGGCCACGTCTGAAGATTGTCTCCCACAAGGGGGTGCATGGGTGGGGGCTGGAGATGCCTACCGACCCTAGTTACGTAATGAGGTCAGTGTCACTAGTGCCCGTAAGGCTAATATATAATATTTCTATGTGCAGTGAATAAAACGTGATGCTTTATTACCAGCATCATATGAAAGAACAAACACACATTGATGTATTTGTTGTTCTGTCTTTTCCGGCAGCAGGTTTTCTGTACCTCTATCAACTCTATCCCATGAATAATTTCAAACTAGGTATGTGAATTATTAAAGTATTATCATAATAATTATGCATAGCAGCATAAACCTAAAGATTGGATTTAGGCTATACATATTTTATTATTTAATGAACTTTAATGAACCTAAACTACCTGCGAGGAAAACAAAAACTTACAATATAAATGATGTATGCACACAGATACATGTACTTATGCTGTCAGTGCACGCAGACAAAAATAATTCCTAAGTTCGGGATAAAGACAACTTAACCATCGCAGGGAATAATGAAAGTATCTGTAATGTGTTTAACAGCAGTGTTGCCACTAAAATAAATGTTAAAACCTGCAAAAACCACTGTTGTAAAAAAATGTAATAAAAACTGCACAAATCACAGTTGCCACTAAAATAAATAAATTCCGTAAAAATCAGTGTTGCAATTAAAAATAAATAAAAACTGCAGAAAATCCTAAATTGAGTAAAAAACCCAAAACATACAGAAATGCAGAAATTCACATAAAAAAATTGTAAAATTTGTTCTATGGGCACACAGTGTCAAACCTTGCAAAAAACCATACAAAATATGGCTTATTGCATGTATTTGACAACTATGCATATTTAAACAGGTAAGGCAATGCCATTATTTTTTAATGTTAATTCAGTAGGCCAAGTCTCATTACTTTACAGTATCAAATCTGTTAGCATAGTTGACAAAATAAATGTGCAAAATAAACTATTAAATCTCACCATTTACTTAAAATAATGTAGCAATCATCTATAGATGATCTAATTTTAGTTGTTCTAATATGATTGGAATTTTACATATCCCATATCTAGATGGTGTAGGAATATTAATGTTTGTTAGCATGCACGCAAGGAACTTATTCTGTGCATATTGAATTTTGTGTTAGGATCTTGGTTATCTGCTAACCTTGGGTCCACATGAGAGCCTTGCAAGATCCTTTGCATCCCTCTTCTGTCAGTCTAGAAGATTTATGGACCATCCATTTCATGTATACACACCACATATATGTTATAATTTGACAGCTAAGACACACATATTTAGCCCCTCCCTACGAGTGTGGTTTTAATCAAATTGTGTCAGGGAAAGTTGACATCATTCATGCATGCTAAGTTATTACTATCTTTTAAATCAGGTGAAAAAACACAGAGCATGATGGGAGTGAGTGAAACCATGGTAGCAACATCTGTTTTTGGCATGATTTTCAGTCTTCTATCAGGCCAACCTTTACTTATTCTTGGAGCTACAGGACCTGTCCTCGTATTTGAGGAGAGTTTGTACAAGGTCAGTGTTACCACTGTCTATAATGTATGCTAGTACAAGATAAATTATGTTTATGTTAAAGGTTAGATGTCTCACCAAAAGGTTTATGTATGTAATAAGGAAATGAGCTAGGGAGAATCATTGATGGACATAGCATCTGAGTGAATCTACAGAATACAGTGATTTAATGCACATGCTCTAAATAGTTCATTGTGAAGAAAATCCTGACTTGGTTTGATGGCGAGCATATTCTGTAGAGTTCTCACTAAGTGGAACTGAACATTTAAACTAACCACATGATATGAAGGATATTAGTGACTAGTAATAACAAGCAAGATACCATGAAAATCAAATTAGACGGTCACAAACTGGAAGAAGTTTAAAAAAATCCAAATATATATAGTTATAACAATTTGAAAAATAGGATCTAGATAACGACTCAAGATGGTGATGACTGCCATGGCAAGGTTAAATATGATTTGGAAAAGTAAGATCAGTATTACAGTAAAGAAAAGCTGGTGCTAACTATTCTTTTGTATGGATGTAAGAGCTGGACATTAAATGCAGACACAAAATGAAGGATTCAGGCTTTTGAATGTAAGCACTGCAGATCTTCTTTTCACTTTGTACCCCTTTGTGCCTTGCAGCGTTAGGGGTAGAAGAGTTCTCTGGATGTGGAGAATAATGTGGAGAGGACTTTTCTGTGTGCTTCATATATGTTTGTTTGAGTTGACTCCTTTGTTTCTGTATTCCATAATTTTCATGGTGTGCCCCTGGTTTTGTATCCATCATGTTTGTATAGTAATGCTTGTTGAGGGACACTGTCTGATGGTAGTCTGAAAGGATGTGAAAACCACATCTGTTGTCTTCTGATGTAATCCAGGATTGGCATTGTGTTTGTTAGTCTTCTGATGTTTTTGTTCTCTATTATCTTTTATTATATTATCTTTTATTATATTATCTTGTATTAATATTACAAGGGACAAATATGTTCTGTTGTAGCAAGTTCTTTTGGCTTCTGTTGTTAATGTCCATGTTTGGCATTGGTATCATAGTGATGATACGATAATCATTTTATATAGTACAATTTTGGTGTTCATGTTCACATATTTGTTTTTGAAAATAGGGGACATCTTCTCTAAGATCTGATATGCTATGTTGCATCTATGTGGGATTTCTTTGGTGTTTTTTCCATTCAATGATATGATGCTTCCAAGTGAATTCTTTCACCTGTTTAAGTTTTCTGGTCATTGATGAGAATAATAGTATTTCTTTCTGTTTTTGCGATTAACATTTTATCTTGCTTTTTTCTGTGTTTATCTTCATGTTAAAGTCCGTACATGTTGTGTGCAGTCTATTTATATGTTGTAGTTATTCTTCTGATGTTGATACTATTGCTTGATCATCTGCAAAAAGAAGTTCACTCAGGAGATTGTTTAGCTCAACAGATGTATGTTAAAAATCAGTTATGTAGAACACAAGAAGAATTTATTTTTGTGGCATTAAATAGACTTGCCAGTCATTGATAACCACTTTTTGCAGTAATGAAACAATGTAAACTTGCTTATTATGGACATATTATGAGGCACGACTCACTTTCTAAAACTGTTATGCAAGGAACAGTTGATGGAAGGAGAAGAGGTGTTTAAAGAAAATCAAGGAATCGCCAGGACTTTTTTTCCCAACACTTTTCAAAATTGTTGAGGACAGATGTGTATGGAGGGATTTTTGTGTTAATGTACCCAATACACCCATGAAGGGTTATATGCATAATAATAATTATAATAATATTATTATTGTTGTTGTCATTGTTATTATTATTTATTATTATTTATTATTTATTATTATTATTATTATTTATATTATTATTATTACTATTATTATTATTATTATTATTATTATTATTATTATTATTATGTGAAGGCTGAGGATAAATTCAATGGCATTAGCTCTAGGAGACTTTATTTACAATGATAGTTATTATATCTTGAATTTTCCATACTTCAAGATATTTAAGATGTTGTGTATGTGTATTAGTTTGGTAAATGGCACCTTTAGATGTTTCCATCCTCTAGGCCCTTATATGAAGAGATATATTCATCCCCGATGTCATGTTACTGCCATGGAATCAATGTTTACCTTATTGTCACTGTGGTATTTGTGTTAATACGGCCCATTACCGACTGTAGGATCTTCTCTGGCTTTCTTGGTAATTATATATTTGTACAAATATGTACCTGACTCGCACAGTTGAAAAAGTAAAGTAATGCAGGGAATAGTAACTGGTCCCCTCACCTTATAAATAGCTGATTAATAGTGTGGAGTATACCTCAGACACTAGAAACATGAAAGGTTGTAGGACTACCTTTACTTTTACACTTAATGGATGTCACTATTTTTTCATGCTATCCAAAGTTTATATAAACCTTTGTTAAATGTATTTATATTATGTTGTGTTTTTTTCTTCCTGAATCCATGTAACAGTGCTAGCAGTCCTCCCTTTAGTTATGTTGTGTGTTTACAGAAATCTTAAAATAGTGAAAATAGTTTCTATTTGTTGTACCGCTGATAAATTATTTGTTTCACAGTTTTGCTCGTCACATGGTTTTGAGTTCCTACCACTCAGGTTTTGGATTGGACTGTGGGTTTGTGTCATAACAAGTATAGCGGTTGCGATGGAGAGCAGCTTTCTTGTACGTTACATCACTCGTTTCACTGAGGAGATCTTTGCCATTCTTATATCCCTTATTTTTATCTATGAAGTGGTGAAGAAATTAATGCAGGTTAGTGATTGCGTCATATGAACTTGTCTGCATTGTAAAGAAAAAAAACTAATGTTAATTTGTTCTCTGTTTCACATTTGCTTCATTGTCTCATTGTGTTGTGTTTAAATGATTTGTGATGATTATGAGTACAAGCTATTATAGTCAGATGTTTATTTGGTGATCTTTGGATCTTTCTAGAGAGGACACACTTTCCTTACCCCTGGTCATTCCCGTTTATGTCATTCTTCAGTAGTAAATCTATGACTGCCCTTATTAGATTAGCCCTATCTCTTTTCAATACTGTGCCATCAACCACATAATTGCCTGCCACTGCATCTGCTATGTCATCTGCCTCTGATCCTTCAGAAGATTTCGCAAGCACCTTTGTACCATTCTTGTAGGGGTTGTTACCCAACACCAGAACTTTTATCTCTAATTCTTGTAGGTCAAATCTATCAGAGTGCTGCAGCTGAGAGTTCCAGTTCAGTGTTGATTTATCAGTCTCTTCATATATCTATTCTATTTCTCTTACTGATCCATTCCAATTGATACACTAATCTCCCACAACCATGAGAACAACCATGAATCACACTTCTGAAAATCTTCTGAAATGACAAGACCATTCATTGCAGTGACTATGGAACGTTTTCTAGAGTTACTTTCATACCCAAAAGAAGACTTCAACTCTTAGCTGTGTGTGTAATGCCTGGAAAAGAAACCTTATAGGGTGTCTGACAACTCTTAAATAACCAAGATGGACTAGCATCCACGGTTTAGAATAGCATAAGAGTATCTGTTTGGTTTTTAAAAGAAATCTCATAAAATTATGGCACTTTCCCTGAGTATGTTCCTACCAACTTAATTTTATTTTGAATTCATTAAATGCTTTTACCAGACTTCTAAAAATAGGGTAACACACGTTCAAGATGTGGAGAATATAGGCTATAGTGGTCAATAATATAGTTGTAACTAGCATCAAAATCAACAAACTGGAATTTTCAAGATTTTAATCCACCTCGATGTGGTGATCCTACACAATAGACTGCAACTCGGTAGTCTGACAAAGAAATAACAATAAAAGTAAAAAGGCAACCCGGTATTCAAAAAGTTATTTGTTGTTGTTAGTGTTCACCCTCAAATGCAGCAGGACAAAGGCCCTCCTAGATAGTCCGGTAGGATGTAGCATGGAGAGTAAATATTCACTTCACTGCCAATTAATTAATATCTATGACCCAACACATCTGACTTTGGCAGTGAAAATGCCTTTATGGAGTCAACTATGTAAACCTAAATTTCAATGGAGAATGAACCACAATAAAGAAATATTCTAATACTTAAAGAAAAGCATATATGAAGAGAGGAGAAGCAGAAAGAAGAGCCAAGGGTAGACCTAGAGTACGCTGGATCGACAACATCAAAGAGACATTACACGAATACCAAATAACATTATCTGAAACTGCCAGAAAAGCGAGAACAAGAACATTGTATCTCCCCTGGCACCCGTAAAGGGTAAAAGAGGAAAGAAGAAGAAAGAAAATAATGGACTAACAATATGTCAAGAATGGATTGATTATGATTTCTGTACTGTCATTTGTATCATTGAAGATTGAAATAATTGGAGGATGATATGTTTTGATGCATCAACTGCAGTACCATTACAATGCTGAAGGATTGTGCCTTATGGGTGTCATCTGAATGTTTCAGATATTGCAGTGAAGATTTAAACAACTGCAAAATGTATTTCATCCTCCATACTATTTCATGTTGCAGTTGTTTTTTAATTATTGATTTTGCTTACAAATCAGAGTTATGATATTTCTTATTCTATAATTAGCTTAAATACTTATTTTATAATTTATATTGCATAGATATTCTCAGACCATCCATTAATGGAAGGCTACTGTGAAATTGATCAACACAATGATTCAAAGCCTGTGAGCAGTTCTAAATGGTCAACCTATCTTGAAGGAAACAGTACTGATTGGAGGGCAGAAAACATCACTGGTGGAAGTGTATTTCTGTTAGCTCAGGCTAGCAGATCTGATTACGAGCATGAAGATGAAGTTAGGAATAAACCAAACACCGCTTTGCTTTCTCTCATTTTGGTCTGTGGCACATTTCTGATTGCTTACTTTCTCAGAGTGTTCCGGAACAGCAAGTTCTTGGGCCGAAGTGTACGTGAACATTTATTCTTGTTTTGTTGTTTTTAGTAGCAAGGAATGTATATTATAATATAGTATATGACAGCATAGCATAGTATAACATATTGCAAAACATGTTAGTATCATATTGGTACTGTTGATTGGCTCGGAGATATCCACTTTCTTCTGTTGAACGCAACACAGATGAGTGTAGAATTCAAATCTTGCCCATACTTTGATATTGTCAACCCATTTTATTCTCTGTCACCCACTGCTTTGTTTACTCTCCACTATTACGTGTAAAGTTTATTTAGACAGGGATTATTTTTTGACAACATGCCAGAATTATATAGTTTTTTTACTAAAGACCTTTAAGCCACAGTGGATTAAAAAAAAGTAGAAGGTTGGATAAAAGGATAGCAAAAAAAATCTGTGGAAGAATGACTGTCATAATTTTTAAATGTTGCACCATGAGTTATATAGGGGAGATGGGTAAGAGGCTCATAGACCAATTTTGTCAACATTTGCACAGTATTAACAATCAGTCTGGACTCCGATTTCTGACCACTTCAATAGAACAGACCATCTTGATGCCTGGGATGTCCAGGTAACTACCATTAGATCATGCTTCTGTAATGACTGGACTTGATATTGCACTTGAGAACTTATGTATATCCGTTAATTTGGTACCTATGTCATTTCGGTCTTAATATCCATCATTCCTATGTGTAAATATCTTGTTGTGTTAATATCCTGTTTGTATCTGTCCCACTAGTTTTTACATTATAAGTTTATCACTCATTCTTTGGACTGCCTTTATTTATCATCATGAGCTATATTGTGATCTTCATAAAGGCCTTAGGTTGAACCTTCAATTTGTGTGTGTTTTCCTGTGTTTCTAGTAAATTCATGTATGATAAATGATAAATTCTTGAAACTAATGAGAATTGAACCAGGTCCGTGCTAGAGGCACTGAATAACCTTGCAACTCAAGGAAATGAGTTTTTCCATACTTGACTAATCACATCCCCAAAAAAGATGTGTTTTCAGTGTAAAGCAAAACTTCATCAGCCTGTTTTCAATTTTCACCTGATGGAAGAGTAAGATGAAACAAAATAATGCAACACGAGAAAGGATAGAATGCTAAACAGAATATATATAAATAGGAATGTGGAGTGTTTGAGAAAATAATGTGAAAAAGAATATTTGGGTATATCAAAAATGAAGGGGATGGTTTGTAAGAGATAGTACCTCACAGTGAGCGGCAGCCATTCCTTGGGAAGACCAGGGTTTTATTTGGTGCCCAAACTCCTGTCTAGCTTATGAATTGTTCAAAAGTCTTTGTGTGTATGGCAGATTCACCACACTTATGATGTTTTATATTTAATAACAGCAACTTGAATGTAATGGACACCCATATGGCCCACACCATTTAAGTGCATAGCCATAGCAGTCTGGAATAAGTTTTGTATTGTATGGATGTTGGCAGAAATGGTCAATAAGTTGTATTCTGATTACACACATTTAAGATTGGCAGTATTCACACATGGACAGGGATTCATGACTCCAGAGCACAACTTTTAAGATTGAATTGAATATTATCATCATCAAGTGACATTCTTTCCAAAACGTAGTCTTTCCTATGGATCTCTTGAATTCTCCGCAGTCTTGAACTAGTCGCCCTGCATCTTTCAGTGACATGCGCACACATTATTGAATGTCTTATTTCCAACTTCATCTTGGTCGGCCTTTGCCCCTGTTGCCTTCTATCATCCCCTCCAGTAACACTCTCTCCAAGCCGTCGTGTCTCTTAATATGACCGAAAAAAAATAGCAATTTCTTTAATATAGTGTTCAGAAGCCAGCCTTCCTGGACGTTAATTGTTCGTAACACCTCCTGGTTTGTTTTCTTCGTTGTCCATGGTATTATCAAAACTCTTCTATAACACTTTAATTCAAATGATGTTATTGTTAGATTGTGGTCTGACATGATGGTAATACTTAATTAACACTCGCTAATTCCAATACGAATTATTCACCACATCCATAGAAAATTTCTTGCTGCAATACCTCTGTAGTTTGCCATTGCCTTCAGGAGGAACATCCAATTTAAACTGACACAGAGGAAACCACATATATTCTCACTCGCCATTTTGAACGGAAGCTCAAATATATTGAATATTATACATGTGATAAATGTAATAGCGAAGAGACAATGCTGAAAGCACAGCTACGCTGACCACTATGAAAATTACAAGGAATCACAGAAGCATCAGTGAATATAAAGACATCATCATCCATAATCTGTGGTGTTATCACAGAATAGCTGTTGTATTTCTAGTTCCATTTTCCAATTGTGCCATGTTCTGCACTGCCTGCCCAGATTAATAATGACCTGCTTATAGTTGTCCATGTCCTCACCAGTATTTATCCACCACTCTATTCTAACCAAAGTTGTGGTAACCAGTGCAATAGTTGCTTCTGCTTGCACATCCATGACTTTTCCCTCCTTAAGTTTAGAACCCTTGTGATGTTTAATGTTTCTGTGGAGTGGGTACCTATTTATCACAGATGACCCGCATGCATCTCTTAGCCTGGGTGAACAAATGTAGCAGTTTGATGGATATGAGGCCTAGCATGAAACTGATTACCATGATGGGGTTATCTCTAGTACACCCCAGGATTACTCACATTCCTTCATTCTGTATGTGCTCCAACCATTGGCATTGTGTGTTGGGCAGAGTTAGGAGCTACAGACCATAGTCACCTACTGACAGGACTAACTGGTTAAAGAGTAGAGCAAGCAATGACTGTTCTAGATTTGCAGATGCCGTTGTTTTGAGAGCTGCCAGGCTTCGTTTACTTCTCTATATCCCATCACCAGCATGAAACATATATGACAGGCTTCGATCAAATGTCACACTCAAATAATCCATTATATTGTTCTTTAGAATGGCTTGAATGTGGCATTTGGTGTAGACACCTATACTATTAAGTTATTTAACAAGCGCCACATGAGGCTTTCTATAGGTTAATCTATGCACTCACATCACAATACCATCTAGAAATGTTCAGTAATGTCTCCTTGATACTATTGGCAGTTTCCTACATAAAATAAGTATATTAAGATGTCACCAGTTAAGGTCAATTTATGACCCAGGCCAACCAAGCATTACATAAATGTTTGCTACTTTTGCCATATAAATATTGTATATATGACAACGGCGAGCCTTGTGGAAGTCCTGGGCATATTCACCGAGCTTCTGATGTCCATGAGCCCCCAATTAGAGCATGACTGTTCTTTTCTGTCAATACAGTGGCCACCCAGTTTATAAGCGAGGGGTTGACTTTTGCATCAGTCATGCCATACATAATTGTAGAGAAGCATACCCATGTCTCTTCCTTGTGTTGGAATCCTTCATACACATTGTAAGCAAATGTGGCACAATTCTGGAAAGTCTCCTTTGTGGCTCTGTATCCACTCATTGTTTAGGGTAGATTGTTTCCAATTGCTGTATCACCAATGTGGTCACAGTTTCTTCTTATGTGCTTGTCATATACATTCTGCAATGTGATGATTCTATAGCTGCTTAGTGATGTGGAACTTTGCCAGGTTTGGGTAGGGGGCATAGACAGTTATGTAGCATGTCCTCAGATATATCTGTATTCTGTATGCTTTTATTCAAGCTTGTTACAGTTTTACTGGTTGTTGTCTCATCAAGTTGCATGATGTGGAGCATTAAAGCCAGAGCTGGGGGGGGGGGGGGGGGGGGTTAGGGGGTAGAACTATACATGAGCAAGTATAATTGCAGTATTTGTGGGACCACAAGTGTTTCTGTAAAGGTTGTAAAATGGAGAACAAACAGTTAATTTATTCTGCATTGACAATGTGCCAGAACAGCGATACATATTGGTAAAGCAGTATCTCACAATGCACAGTGTGATTGCCTTGGAACAGCCTTCATATTCTTTCGATCTTGCACTGGTGGATTTTTTATGTGTTCCCTCAACTGAAATCGCTGCTGAAAGAACAACAAATCAAGGATGCAGAGGATTTTATCACAATGTAAGAAGACAACTGAGAGGTGTCAAATAATGGGTTCCACGACTGTTTCCAGCAGCTGTATGCATGTTGGTAAAGGGAACTACTTTGAAGAAAATGTAGTGTAGATCAGGGGTCGGCAACCTTTTGCTAACTGTGTGCCAACTTAAGGTTTCAAATTATTCAGAGTGCCAACATCACATATCATTGTATACAAGTCAAGGCCGATATTCTTATTTTACCATATATTTTATTTTTATATTTAAATTAATTAATATATAGTGATATTCAATAATATGTAAAATTGTAAACAACATAAAAAGAAATAGAGTTTCTTAAAAGATTAAAAAAACTTTTTTATTATTAATGGGAGCCTTGCCCTTGCATGGTCTTGGCCAGCTGCTCAATATCGACAACATACTTTGTTACTTTGAGTTTGACACAATTTTCTGAATATTCAGGCGTTAGGCGAGTGCCTGTTGTAGATAATTCAATTTTTACTTATTTTTATATAATCCACTAATTCTGTTGGTGGGAAGAAAATCTGTCCCAAAAGAGGGATATGTGGTTTAGAACCACTAATTTAACAATGTTTCACTGCTTGTGGAAAAAAATAACATTAGTATTTTGACTGAATTTTGTATTTTTAAGGTGAGGCGTGCACTTGGAGATTTTGGTTTGCTGATTTCATTATTGTCTATGGTGATTCTCAGTATTATCATGAATAAAACATATGTGCAGGTATGTTCCTCTATGTTTGTGTGTTTTAGCACATATCCTGGATTAGAGAATGAGGATGAGATAAAGTTGAATACATGGGGGAAAGTGAACAAATTTATATGTCAATGTAATATAGTATGCAAGGTAAAAATAATGAAAAGCATTACAAGTTAAGCTTCCCTGCAGAATAAGTCTGTCACTGGCCATTGTCTAATACTATCATTGAGGTTATTTGAAATATTCAAAGCAGATAACTGTAGTACATGAGTGGGCAAAATACAACCTGCAAGCCATATACAACCTGCCAAGCCATTTATTTTCCCACCTGACCTGTCTAAAAATACTATATACACTGGCCAAAGATATAAAATATATGGATCTCCAAGATAATTTTTGACCTGATACTAAATGTAAAAAGTTTTATTCTGCCTATTTACCGAAATAGCTTGTCCACCTGTGCTTTGGTATGGGTATTTAGAATAATTGATAGCGTATCCTATTCAGGATGTAGCCATCAACCCAGCATTTTTTGGCTGTAGTGATTTTTTAGGCAATATAAATACATTCAGTAGTTTGCAGTTGCTTTCTCAATAGTCCGGATGCTGAAATGCCTGTGGCGGATCAACTCAGTACCTTGGCTGTCACAGGCGCACTCTGTACCATTTCGATAGATATCAAACCACGAAGGGCCCAGTAATGAAAGAACTGTAAAGCTGACTGTTTATGTTTGTAACTGTGTACCTGGACGATGATTGAAGCAGACAATGGAATTATCAAGAACAAATTCATTGCTGATCATATAGAAATATTTTAAATAACAGAGCTGAGACCTGATGGATATTGAACAAAAATATTATTCAAATAGGACACCAGCTTCTTCAGAAAAGGTAAGCAGAAGTAGTTTTGTTTGAGGCTGTTTTGTCTGAAGTAATTTTGTCAGATATTGTTGTGTCAAAAGTTATTTTCTCAGAAGTCATTTTGTCTGAAGATTTTGCCAGAAGTCATTTTGTCAGAAGTTGTTAGAAGTCATTTTGTAGGGAGTTATTATGTCTGAAGTCATTTTGTGATAATCACATTTATCAGGATTTCAGTATGATAAGTAAGTGTTGAAAAGAAAATTATAGAAAGCATTATATGGTTATGTTGAATCCATGTAGTGGAAACTGACAGGTCTAGTAAACAGTTTACTGTGTTTGTATGTCTTTAACTTCATAAAGACCTATTGGTCAAAATTTTGATCTTGTGTGTTATTCCATGTAAAACTGCTATTTAAACCTTTTTTTATAATTGTCGTTGAATATATACTTATCATACAAAACACAGTTTTGTCTCCTGATCAATTTTTGATTATCAGAATTTCATGTCTTCATTTTATTGAAATGTTCAGTTTATTATTCTATGACAAAGCGAGCTTTATTCCCACAGCCCATAGAAAGCTTCCCCGGACTCCTTCAAAGGAAAACATGCAGTAATGAAATTTTATTGAAATAATGATACCTCAGTATGTTTTGACCAGTGTTAAATATCAAGATACTGACTTGTTCATTTTTATGTAGCAGTTTGTTTATTTATTTGTATAGAAACTGGATATTACCAAAGCGTGGCTGGATCATTAACCCAATGGGAGTTTCGAGAACAAATGTCTCGAAATGTAAAATCAGAGAAGAACACATCAAAATTTCTTCACAGATGTTATCAGAAAGCGCTGTAGGTCCTAAAATGGGCATGTCCTACACGCAGACATCAATAGAATACACCACCAATCTCTTGAATGGATACCTACAGGCAAAAGAGATAGGGTTAGACCAAAAGAAACACCCAGAAGAACAATACTTAGAGAAAGTAAAACAATCAATATTCATACTATTCAAGAACTGCACAGAATAGCTTTGAACGGACAGAATTGGAGCGATCTGACCTCTGCCCTATGCATGAACTTCAGCGCAAAAGGAAAATGAATGAATAGAAAGTCTCTGTGCACACCTTTTATTGAAATTTTATTGAAATAATGATACCTCAGTATGTTTTGACCAGTATTAATTATCAAGATACTGACTAGTTCATCTTTATGTAGCAGTTTGTTTGTTTATTTGTATAGAAACTGGATATCACTGATCCATTTACACCAACATCACCAAAGCGTGGCTGGTTCATTAACCCAATGGGAGTATATCAAAAAATCCCAGTCTGGCTGACCTTTGCTGCTGCATTACCAGCATTTCTTATTTTCATCTTGTTATTTATGGAGACACAAATTACAGAGTAGGTTTATGTTGTTGATTTCTTTTTGTTATAAAAATTAATTGATTTTGGAATAAAAATTAACTCTTTTCAAACTGGATTATTTTTAGCTTTGCACAAAATTAAGTTTCAGGTGTATAAAAATACCGTCATTTTTTTCATTGTACAGCTTGGCAGCCTAATATTGATAAATAATGTATTTATAGTTTATCATTGAATAGGGATTTTTTTTACAGAATCAGAATTTATAAGTACATTAATGAAGTGTGCGTGCTTCACAAGGTTAGGGTTAGTAGTAAAACATCGAACATAAAAATGAAAATGTTTATTTGTTAACATGAATTGCATAAACTCACCTAATTAAAAAAATATATGGTTAAATGATATGATATCCACTTAAGCACATTCAAGAGTATTGAAATGTCTTTACTAAACACTCTGTTTGATGAATTTATGTTGAAAAAGTAACATTGAGTCACAACAATAACTTTTTCCATACAAGTACATGCTTCACACACCAAAAACAGAAGTAGTTGCATTCATTGATGTTTTGGGCTAACGAAAAACTAGTTTTAGTGAACCACAAAATATAACTGATAAAATGATTGATGGAAATCGAAACCGATATATCTGTTATAGGTTCAGTATGGTTTCTTTATTTAGTAGGTTTATGTGTATATCTGTAACTGATCTAGAAATAGTTAATAGATTTTATTGGGGTAAAGAATGATGTAGAAGTAATGGTGAAAGTTTGTAGGTCTATGTGTTTGCTTTCTGGCACCTTATTTCTATTTCTCTTACATTTTCAAGAAAAATGCTGATATTTAAATTTTCGCCACTGTTATTTTTTTTCGGAAAAAGAGATATTTAAATTCTTTGGCTTGTTTCACTTTGGTGTTATGTATTGTTATATCCATTGGTGTTGCAGACTTGCTAATTTTCATAACTTCACCAATGGATATAACAATAGATAACACCAAAGTGAAACAGGCCAAAGAATTTAAATATCTAGGCAGCATTTTTTCCTAAAATGGGAGACATGACAGAGAAATAGAAACAAGGTGTCAGAAAGGAAACAGTGACCTACTAACTTTCAATCATTACTTTGACCCAAAGATCAAGATGGAAATAAAAAAACAGATAATATTTACAATTTTTATACCAACACTCTGCTACCAATGTCAAACATAGTCTTTAACGGCCTTGCAGCGGAGGAAAATCGTTATGTGTGAAATGAAGTTCTGAGAAAATATGCAATGGTTGCTACACTAGATAAAATAAGAAATGAAGAAATTAGGAAAAGAGTTGATATAATATCATGTATTGAACATATTGAAAGACAGCAAGTAAAATAGTTTGGCCACCTTATGAGAATGAACCCAAACCAAATACCAAAAAGAGCATATAACAAAAGAATATCCGGGCTTAAAGCCAAAGGTAGACCAAGAAAATGGTGGATAGAAAACATAAAGATAGCCTTGAACAAACATGGGCTAAGGGCAAGCACAGCAATACATGTGGCCTTGGAACAACAGCTTAAGCTCCCACCATTAGACTTAACGGCAAGCGTGAATACGATCAACCATATTTCACTTGGGGACAGACAATAGAAGAATGATATAACATGAATCGAGCTATAGCTTAGTTTCTGGGATGGAAAAGAACTTGTCCATCTGGTATTTTTGAGGACAAGGCTGTAAAGAATTTTTTTAATGCGAATTTGGCAGATTATAATTTAATTGTCAGAAAAAAAGGTTTGGTGAGATTGTTCCTTTTCTCAAACATATTTATTGTTTGTTTTTGTTTATTGATAAAGACCCTTTTGTGGCAATTGACATTCTACCTTCTTTATATCATTAATATTTATTACTATTTATTACTATTTGTTAGATGTATTAATGGTAATCATTTTCCATACATATCCTTGTTAATATCACATTCTATTCGTGTTACTATAGCCCTCATCTTTCAGATATTCTTTGACATCTTGGTTATGAGATACATAATCTCTATCTTATTGTTTAGTATCCACTATTGTATAGATTATATTTTTCTTTAGAATGATTCTCAACAAGAAAGAGCGAAAATTGAAAAAGGGCTCAGGATACCATCTGGATCAGTTAATTCTAGGGTTTCTCACATTACTTGGTGGGTTGTTTGGGTTGCCTTGGATGTGTGCAGCAACTGTGCGAACCGTAGCTCATGTTAGTGCTTTGAGTGAGTACAGTCGAACACACGCACCTGGTGAGAAACCTCAACTATTGGGAGTGAAAGAGCAACGAGTCACAAATTTTGCTGTACATCTGCTAATAGGTGAGTCTGTCTTTCTTCTTCACTTGCACATTAGATTATGATTTTGTAGCTTCACAGCAAGTTATGGTTTGAATGCATCTTCATTATAGCCTGTTGATTTCTTTTATTTTGCTTATTTGTGTCTGCAGCTATGTTGATAGCAACATAGTCAGCAGCAAAAAGGTCAAGAAAAATTTGATCGTAGTTAGCTTTGAAGTTCGCGAACAGTGTATAGTACAAGAACCAGTTCTCTTGTATGACTGTGCTCTACTAGCTATAAGATTACAAACATCCAATGATCAGTAGAAGTGGTAAAACACTTAACATATTAGTTACGTTCAAAGTTCAATGTGACAGGCCATTGACACAAATAAAATTGGAAAATAACACATTTCCATTCTCTGGACTACATCCTGTTGGAAATTTAATATAACCATTGTCCTACTACAAGAGAGATATAATGGGAGTTTGAGAACGTATTCCCCAAAAAGAAAATTATGTGGTTCTACATTCAATATTTGAAAAGTAATGTCCTATATGTTATGCTTCGAATGTTGTATTGAAATTATCTCTGTGTGCTAGATTGTGAATCCATGGGTCTTTCTATGTTATCTCTGTTGTTCATAATCCAAGTAGTATATTGACCAAAAGCTCACCTTTCAATGTGGACAATCATGAAATGTTGCTGATGACATTCTAATCTGCTGATTTAGACAGACAAGAAATTATCCAAAGAATATGAAATACATAACATATTATATCCACATATCAGGAATAGAACTTCTAGGTCAATCCTGAGAACACAGTGTGTGTTGTGTGGTTCTTTTAATAAAGTGATTATATTAAACAAGTAAATATATGTTACAAATATTTAGCATTACTATTGAAAAGATGATGAAAACAACTATAATAATATGAATAGGGACTAAAACAGATGACATTTTAATCATATTTGTCTGAACATGGATGTAATATAATACCAATATAATACAAAATATCTCTATGAATTTAATAAAAACAGTCCATGCAAAAGTCAGCAAAGGAAAGAAGTGAATTATCAAATCTGTGCAGTATGTTCAAGATAAAATAGTACGAGCCATAAAAGTGCACACTATGAAGAGATGTGGAAGACATCTAAGACATGAAACCAGAATAAAATTGAACCACAGGCACAAGATAGTCACAATAGAACATGGCGGCATGCCCACCATAGATGCAACATTTGAGCCAATGGACGAGGAAACGAGGAAACAGACGACCAGCGGTTGGGCATCATCACTTGTAATGGACAAACACACAAAAAACAGACATCTACCACATGAATAATAATGGGCTTGAGAAATACATGTGGCATGTCATGGTTGACACATGCTGAAAAGACAATGGTGAGGTTATGACCATTTCTACCTAATAAAAAAATGAGAATGTCCTCTGGTTAATGAAACAATTGGAATACTACTCAATACTATAATTGCTCTATAAATAAAGTTATAAAATTATAATTGAAAACTTGGAATTAATCATCTGATAGCTGATAACACTGGAGATGATAAGAGTTATTCACAAATGCATCTGTCTATGGTGGTTAGAAATGTGCTTTAGGTTTTTATAGTTAGTTCTAGTGCCACAACCAGACACAGCAGGGAAAAAAACGATCACTTATAATATGAGGATTAAGGTTGAGGCTGTTAATGAAATCGACTAATGACTCTGAGACTCCTTTTATAAAGGTAGTTATTGTGTCTCGACTCTTATTCCCATACTTTGTAACATTTAAAAGTTTGAGTCTGCATCTTGAGTGACTCAATGAGTAGGATCAGGAAGGTACAAGTGGTTCTTGTTTGCAAACACTGGATTGAGGCCTTGAGAAAGTCGAGTTTGAAAGTAGCTACATTTATTTCATGCTGGGACATGTAGGTGATTGACACAATGAAAGAGCATTGCCAACTGGTGTCATGCGCGATTGTGGCACTGAGTGATGGAGCAATGGATTGAGCTGATGTTTTGAACTACATAAGAGATATAGCACATGAGAGTGAGACTAGTGTAGATGTTTTCAATGTCCAGGATTAAAGATCAAAAAGGGTTTGATATGTGGTGTTGCTAAAAGTGAACATTTTGGAGGGCACAGAAGAATGATAGGTCAACCAGCAGAGGACAGGTACTGTCAGAAGTGTAGTGGCGGATACACTAAGGGAGAGATTGGAGGAACTATGGACGTGTCCAATTTGCAGTGATGATGATCCGACGACTAACTAACTAGCTAACTATTACAAAGTTGATATGAATAAATAACATTTATAGCTTCTTCCAACCTTATGGGTATTACATGGATCTATGCCTCTGAACACATTGGCATTAATTGTGAAGAGGGTCGGACATGAAATATTTAGTGAGTTGGAAGATGGTGTTCAATATTAGTTTCCTTAATAATAGCACACTTTTTAATAGACACTGAAAAAGGATATCAGGTTTTTTTCAGGATTTCATTGAAGAGTTTGTAAATACTTTTAAAAGCAGGATGAGTTTATTATTGATTCATCCTTCTTCAGCATTCATTCTCAAACTCCCACTGAATCTTTCTTGTAGCAGGACAATGGTCCTACTAGATTTCCAACAGGATGTAGTCCAGAAAAAGGAAATGCGTTGTGTCGCCGCTTTATTTGCACCAATGGCCCAACACATCCGATTGATTCATCTAATATGTTAACCTTTAGCAAGCCATATTAAAATTAAGCCATTCTCTGCTAACAGATGCTTTGGGGAAAATTTTCTTAAATTTTGGTAGGTATTTGGAAAACACAATAATTTTGTTGTTCTTACAGATTTTTAATAATTTTTGCACTTTTAAATAAGGAATTGCATACTGCAAATAAATATGTTTAAATTTTGTCTTTGTGTGTGTTATTCGAGACATGTGAGGATGCTGTGAAGACATTTTTACACAAAATAAAATAAAAAACAAACAAACATGGATATTTGGAAACGCAATAACTTTTTTGTCCTGAGAGATTGTAACTCAATTTGTGTATATGTAAATAAAAAAATGAATACTGCATATATTGATGTAAGTTTTGTTTGTGTAATTGTAATACAGAAGGTGTGGGACAATTGTAAAGATGAGGAAATGGAAAAACATAAAATCAAATCGAAATAATTTTTGTTTTAATTACTCACCTATAGTTATTTTCTGATGTGGCAACCCATAAAACATCATTTTAGACATTGTAAACATAGGACACTGTAACACACCTGTCTGTTGTATTTATGTAGTTTCATAAACAAACTAACATAATAAAGCTGGGGAAATAAATAAAAGAACCTTGTACTTGAAACATAGACCTAACCTTGGTCACTAGATCCATAAATAGGTCAGTTCCATTCTTGTTCAATGTCACATAATGAAATCAGCATGTCACCATATCTAATTTGAAAACAAAATTAAGTCCCAAGAATTCCTTATTATCAGAATCACAATCCATAAATGATTGTACATCAGTTATACATATTGACGACTATTGTAAACCGCATATAGATTCTGCCCAATTTTTACAATTTCTTCTATGATAAAAGTCTTCTATGTTTCATACGATTCCAGTATCGGATGTTTAATACAACTGCTAATTATGATTAACGAATTCCGATCACATGGCATTGACAATCATATGATTTTAACATCGTCAAATATGGTCATTAGCAATTGTAGAAAAATTTGCTCGTAACTGTAAAATGAAAGGAAATCTGTGGAGAAAATATTCGCTCATTTTTGGAAATGAGCTTGGGCCTTTACAGCTCAGTGCGCAGGTTAAAACGATCAAGGAGGAAAGTGGTGCCTTTGAGGTCACTACGAGTAGTATGACCATGGAGACTATGGCGGTGACCAAGGCATTTGAGTGGCTTCGCACACAGAAAGTAACGCAGGTCTGCATCTTGAGTGACTCTATGAGTATGATTAAGAAGGTACAAGTGGGTCTCGTTCGCGAACAGTGGATTGAGGCTTGAGAAATGCGAGCTTGAAAGCGGTTACATTTATTTTCGTGCCGGGACATGTGGGCGTTCGAGGCAATGAAAGATCGGATCAACTGGCAATCGTGTGCGATTGTGGCAAAGGGCGATGGGGCAATGGATCGCTTACGTTTTGAACTCCTTAAAAGATATAACACGCGAGAGTGAGACTAATGTGGATGATGATTCCTTTTCAATGGCTAGGATTAAAGATCAGGGATTGAAATGCGGTGTTTGCTAGAGGTGAACATTTTGGAGGGCGCAGAAGAATGATGGTCAGCCAGCATAGGACCGGTACTGTCAGCAGAAGTGTGATGGCGGATACACTCAAGGAGAGATCGGAGCAACTATTGGATGTGTCCAGTTTGCAGTGATGATGATCCGACGACTAACTAACTATTTGCTCATAGAACGTTAAACATTAATTTGACTTTGTCCATAAATTCTTTTGCCGTTGACAGATTATGCAAGATTGGACAATAGCATTTGACCATGTCTACATTCATGTAATAAGAGGAGACTAAGGAGCAAAGTGACCCAGAAGTCATGCTAAAATTAGATCCATGAGGCTGAAAGGTGCAGATATTGTAGAAAAGTTGTAAAACATAATGATGAATTACGTTCTCTGGACTACATCCTGCTAATCTGCAGGATTTTGAGAATGAAAGAAGAAAAAGAAAAGCTTTTCTAAACATATGTTATTTCTATGCATTCAGGATTATCAATTTGCATGGGTCCTGTTCTACAAGAAATTCCAGTCCCTGCCTTGTTTGGCATATTTCTATACTTGGAGTGTCCACATTAAGCGGTGTTCAAATGTGTGAGAGAATCAAGCTACTGCTTATGCCAGTCAAGTACCACCCTTCTGTTAGTTATGTCAGAAAGGTATGTATATCTAACTAATATCAATTACAAATATAACAATTAATTAATAGTAACGACAGAGTTTTCTGCTAGGTGTGGTAGAGTGAATATTAAGCGCCATCATCAAATTCAACTCTTTTGAATTAGCTTGTAGTTGGAAATCAATCATTCACATTGTAAGCTCTACTGGAGATTTGATTGAATTTTATTAGTGGTATCTAATATTTTAACAATAGTTGAAATGCAATGTTCTATTGAAATCAAAGACACTTGATATGAAGAAAGAACAACTAAGAGAAATAAAGATCAGGCAAATAAAATATTTTGGTCACATTAAAAGACATGACACCTTATTGAAGACCTTACTTGAGGGCAAAGTCAAAGGGAAGCGAGCAAGAGGTAGACAGAGATACAAGTGGGAGAGTAGCATCACACGATGGACAGGATACAATCTGGCGGAGTGCACCACCAAGACGAGAGATAGGGGATGTTGGAGATCCGTTGCAGCCAACCTTCATTGTGGAGACGGCACTTAATGATGATGGTGAATGTTCTATACAGGATATGCTTCAATTATTATGCAATTAATTATAGAGTTTTCTAACATCAAACAAATCAGAAACAGTGGAATCCCTCTATAGCGCATTCTTTTATAATAATTTCCTTATATAACAAAGCATTTCAAAATCCCTAATTATATTTATTCTCTATTGTTTATACTGTATATAGTAAATATCTGTTTATTACATGCATATTTTGTCAGTCTGAACCAAGTCGTTATAAAGGGATTCCTCTCTCTCTCTCTCTCTCTCTCTCTCTCTCTCTCTCTCTCTCTCTCTCTCTCTCTCTCTCTCTCTCTCTCTCTCTCTCTCTCTCTCTCTCTCATCTCTCTCTCTCTCTCTCTTCT